>CANSZD010002763.1:0-481618 GCA_947648045.1 Beta corolliflora | reverse complement strand
TCCATTTTATGCTTTTATGTTCTTCAGATAATCCTTCCAGTGCTGCTCACACTGCTGGGAGTCACATCAACCCATGAGTCAGATTACAGCCGTAGCTTGTCCTTTATTCTCTTATTTTGTCCTTAGTATACTGCTATATATCAGTACTCTCGGATAATGTAGTGGTGGTTTTTAACATCAAGAACTTGTTAAGATTGTCACGCTATTTCTCTATTTTCTTTCCTTTCTTCGCATTTTCGGGGTTTTTGCTGGAGTGTCACATTCTATGAGATCATCTGAATGATTTCATTTCTCACTTTATATATTTCTATTACATATACATATACATAATTTTCTTAAAGTGTATTAATAGATATGCAAAGAACTTACTAAGAACGTCAATTTTTACGAACCTATCGAAAGAAATACATGTGGGCATTCGCCACTTCGCACGCAGGGTTCGCGTGAGGATCGATGGTTCACCATCACTGTTTGTGATGAAGCAAGCAGCCTTCATTAATTACAATAATAATGATATATAGAATGGATTAAGGGATCAACAGAAGAGAAGAATCAATGTAGTAACACTTATCAAATCAAGCTTATATTATATGCATGCTCATTTACTTACCCACTCATTATTAATAACCACATCGTCAACTTCGAATTTTTAATGTTTTCCTTATCGACAAAATAGGAAGATAAAATAATACAATTTAGAAAGTATTGTTGAAATTATAATGTAGATGAGAGAGGAAAGAAAATGTACTATTTTCAATCCAAATTGTAAGTACACATCATAAGCCTTTAAATAAGCCGAAGCATCCAACAAAAAACCTACCCTAAGAACAAGGAACATGACTAGATAAGGAAGGACATGACCCACAATTAGCTCCCCTGCACAATGTAAGAAACTAATCGACACATGGTACTATCTACAACATCCCAATAAATCAGCTGTCGTCTCTGACATTTTTGGGGCCCTGGAGTTAAACTAAAAATGGCCCCCTAAACAACTAAACGTATGTTCAAGGAAATTTTGCGCTAGATATTCTTGGAATTTTTGCCTCTTATATATATGGTTGGAAACTAGGATTTAAATTGTCGGAACTTTTTTTTTCCGTCCACATCGCACCAAAACGCCAACCACCACAAGAACTGGTGACGGGAGAAAAGTGGGAGAGGACAAGATAAATATTGCTGGGCATGGTTGCGGGTTTAACTAGAAAGAATTAATAGGAAAAAAATTATTAACATTAAAATATTATAAGTTATGGCTATGAGAATCGTGAGAGGAAAAGTTTGGAAGTAAATAGATTAAGAGAAAAAGGTTCAAGATGAGGAGAGTTTACTTAGAAGAATAGCACAATCTCTAAAAACTTTTTTAATATTTTTTTTTGCCATATTTTCGAAAGAGGTGGGGCCATCGGAAGGGGGCTCCCGAGCCATCGCTTGTTGCTCCCCCTATTAGCCGCCCGCCAATAATAACTTATTGTAGAAATTAGGAACAAATCAAACTAGAGTAAATTATGGAGCATCAATTAACACTTTCCCTCGCTCCAAAACATGTGTTCTTCCTAGACATCAAACTTTCATTTTGCTATGAACTAATGACTAAATTTCCTTGTGTACAATAGCACAACTCAACATCTTTTCAACCTTCTCGTCATGACCATGAAAAATGTCTTCTCCCCGACCATAATCTCCTTTAATCTTATGTGCACATCTCATCACCTACACAACTTTGTTTATGCACATTATCACCTAAGCCACTATCTTCGGAGCACCTTTCTCCACACGATCTTGTGAAGAACTTCTCTTCACCATAATGCACATAATCATCATCAACCACTCTTTGCCATCGGCGTTGATACCATGTTGAAATTATAATAGAGATGAGGGAGGGGAAAGAAGAAGCAAAACGAGAATATGTTCTTCATTTTAATCCAATTAAATATAGTAACATACTAGCATATAAGGCCTTATATAAGACTCAAATACTAACTATCAAACTATATTCTAGTAATGTGAGAAGTTGTGGGTAAACATACTCCACTATCTCTTAAAAATATTCCACTAAATAAACACATACCTTTTGACTTTTAACAAATTCCTTTGAATTAATATCTTTCGGCTAACCTAGCCTCCTCCGTCTCTCTAGACCAACAAGTATATGAATACTTTCTACTTCCTCCGTTCTTTTTAATTGCGACATTTTGAATTCTCTACTATTTATCGTTCATACCTTGACCGTGTATGGTGATCTATACACCCGAATATACATAACCGAGGTTTTTATAATGGTCAAATGTTGTAATTTAAAAAAACGGAGGAAGTATATTATTACATTACCTTAAACTAAAGAAAATAAAAATATATAGAAGGGCAAAAGATAGAAAGATTTCCAATCTAACATCAAACTTTGTCCCCTATTAGTAGTCCTTGAACGTGCCGGAGGAGAAGTCGTCATGGGTGGAAGGGGAGACGATGATTTATAGAATGGACCAAATCATATCTCGCTTGGCAAATGGGCCCATTAAGCAAGCCTCCCAAGTCCCATCAATCCATCATGCCATTATTCGCGAGATAAAATCGTGTGATTGGAGGCCTCCATTAAACACTCCTGCACTCCTCCCTAGAAATATCGGAGTACATTGCACCAAACAATATATCTTCTCATGCTCAAAATGACTCCTTTCTTCTACCGCATAATACTCGCGACGACTTCTCCGAAGTGGCTTTATCAATTAGCTCCTTCAAAGGTCGAATCAAGCATCCGACTCATCTCGCCGTCATCGGTAGACCAACCGTGCCACAACCTTTAAGCCCTGGATCGCTCGGCTCCATTATGGAAACAATAGGACGACTAGCATAACGTAACATGCACTCCCCGCCGTACAATCAATTGGAAACTTTGTTAGATGTTCAATCCCTCAATTAATTAAAACTAATACTAGAAGTATACACTACAAGAAAAGACGATATCAACGACCGCTCGTAACCGTCGATACACTCCAAAACAAGCCGGGATACATCAACGACGGCCAACAAGCCGTTGCATGGATGGTCGCCGATTTAGGAATCAACGACCGTCAGCCGTCGGTACCAATATCAACGACGGTTTTCTTACTTATCAAGAATCGCTTTACAATACCAACGTTGATAATATGTCACCTACTGTTTAGAAGTCGTCGCTGAAACAACGACCGGCTTAGACGTTATTTCAACAACCGCTTTGATACAACGACGGTTCTCAACGCACGTTTTTTCAATGACGGTTCTTAACAGACGTTGTAGTCAACGACGGTTTAAAATGGGCCGTTGTATCAACGACGGTATAAATCGGGCCGCTAGTATTTAAAAGCGCTGCCGCTTTTTACATCCGTGACAAAGATTACTTTCTTTTACAACGACGCGTTTAGCCGTTGTTGTTTTACCGTTTAGCCGTCGTTGTTTTTTAAATTACATTAATTAGATAATAATTTTCCAAATTATAATTAAACCCGTACTCGCATGGCCGCACCTAAATATACTACACTAAACCTTGTTCCTCCATCGCATTCAATATTTTTAATTAAAAAAATATGTAATTTTAATATATATTACAATATGCGTAGATACTTATATAATTACATGAAATAGTTTAAATTTATGTACACAAAATACATCCCGTGTCTAAAATAAAGTAGAAGTCTGGTTCGACAAAAATATATATCGACAAATCTAGAAACTAATAAGCTAGATGCCGATAAATATAGACACTAAATGTCTATAGTTAGACAAACTACCTAGATTAAATATATGTACGCAATATATATCCCTATGTCGGGAAATAAAGTAGAAGTCTGTTCCAAAAAAATATACCGACACATCTAGAAACAAAGCTAGATGCCGATAAATATAGACACTAAATGCATATAATTAGACTAACTATATAGAAACTATAAGTTAGTTACCTAGTTGCCAAACCAAACAAACTACAATGTCACGGTGTCTCGTAGCACTATGCCACCACCAAACCCCCGGGTCATCTTCCCGGGTCCGCGTTGTGGGAGGGGGGGCTCGTGGCTGCAACTCCGGGAACATGTGGCCGAAACTAGACATGTTCCTCATCATTTCCCGTAGGAGAGCCCGGCTTGACTCTTCCACCCATGTTGCGACCCTTGCCTCCACCTCTTCCATCCGTGCAACGACCTTTGCCTCCACCTCGCGCCTCAAGCCGAGAAAAAATGGACGGCTCATATAGTTATTAAGAGCCATCTCCACGCCCGTATGAAGAGTTGTAGTACAAATGATCTCCCCGACTCCAACCCCGCACTTTTCCTCTCCGCTCCTTCCACCAACCGCCTCCCAATACAATAGATCGTGGTTCGATTGTGACCCCCCGAGTGGTACAATCATCCAGCTTCTTGTTGTATGTCTCTTGCATTTGGTTAAATGTACTCATATTCAAGTAATATAAAATGGCCTAAAATGGCCTATATTTGGTTCTAACATGGCTATATTTTATATTTTCAATCAAAACTACTTATAAATACATGAAACTAACTATATATATGATGTTTGAGGTGTTTATAACTTAAACTATCTTCAAACTACTCATATTCATTCATTTTCAAGTAAAATGACCTATATTTGGTTCTAACACGCCTATATTTTGTATTTTCAATCTAAACTACTATTAAACACATGAAACTAACTATATGTATGATGTTTGAGGTGTTTATAACTTAAGCTAAATTCAAACTACTCATATTCATTCATTTTCAAGCAAAATGGCCTAAAATGGCCTATATTTGGTTCTAACATAGCTATATTTTGTATTTTCAATCAAAACTACTATTAAATACATGAAACTAACTATATATATGATGTTTGAGGTGTTTATCACTTGAACTAACTTCAAACTACTCATATTCATTCATTTTAAAGTAAAATGGCCTATATTTGGTTCTAACATGCCTATATTTTGTATTTTCAATCAAAAACTACTTATAAATACATGAAACTAACTATATATATATGATGTTTGAGGTGTTTATAACTTAAACTAACTTTAAACTACTCATATTCATTCATTTTCAAGTAATATGGCCTAAAGTGGGCTAAAATAGCCTATATTTGGTTCTAACATGCCTATATTTTGTATTTTTAATCAAAACTACTATTAAACACATGAAACAAAGTATATATATGGTGTTTGAGGTGTTTATAACATAAACTAACTTCAAACTACTCATAGTCATTCATTTTCAAGTAATATGGCCTAAAATGGGCTTAAATGACCTATATTTAGTTCTAACATGCTTATATTTTGTATTTTTAATCAAAACTACTATTAAACGCATGAAACAAAGTATATATATGATATCGGAGGTGTTTATAACTTAAACTAACTTCTAACTACTCATATTCATTCATTTTCAAGTAAAATGGCATAAAAATGTCCAATATTTGGTTCTAACATGCCTATAATTTGTACTTTCAATCAAAACTAACTTAAATATATGTTTAGAAGTATGTACCGAGATTTGCTTTGCTTTCTTGTTTGCTGGAATTTCTCCTTTTCCAGAAACAGTCTTAAAATGAGTCTTCAAGAACAACTCTGGAGCGGTAGGGAGTACTCCTCCTCTACTCTTTGCATGTACACATTGTTGAACAAACGCTTTATTTTTTAAAAATAACTGAAAATGTCATGTAATTTGAACTAAGTAGTAGATATGGAACATTTTTACCATCTTTCTAGCATGCCGTGCCGCCAAAATAGAACCCCCCGAAAGTGTGACGGCTCAATCGGATTAGGACAGGAGCCACCTCTTCGATTCTTCTTCGCCTTTTTCGATTTTTCCGAAACTTGGGGTCTTGACTTCTCTTCTTCATGGCTTCGTAAATGGTCTCCCCCAACCATTTTGGCCTTTCTTTGCTTTCTTAAGAGCCCGGTTCCGCAAGTCTCTCACACGATATGCAACCTTCATCTTGTAAGCCCTCCTCACTAGGCCATCCAACTCAGAGCCCATTCGTAAAGACCCTTTAATCAAACATTAAACCAAGTTATTAATAAACTAATATAATCGGTTTCATTCTTCATAATTCGATTCATACATACCGGTGAATGAGTTCCACCAATGCGTCCTTGTGCTACCTCACTGTAATTGAACCAAGGTTTTCGAAAATGGCCCCCGGAAAATGTCGCTGATGGAACCACTAACCTTATTATTATCAAACCTGAATTGAAAACCAAACAAATACGCCAATTGTGAATATCATTTGATACAAATAACATGAAGCATATATTAGCTTATAAACTTACCACAATCCAGTAGGGCTTAAAACCTCTTTTGGTGCACGGTTCGACCCTTCACCTTCCTCCATATGACTGTTCTGAGTCTCCGTACGTGGTTACCAAAGTCATGTGCCCGTGAATCATCTCCTTGTGTCTCCGAGATAGGGATCTAGGCGTGCCTTGTAGTTCCGGTAACTGAAAAAGCTCCCTGGGAATCAAACTCCCACGACCTTGGCTTCCACCTAAGCCATCTCGACCTCCGCGCCCATTAGGATTAGACATGATGCTCATTCATCATTAGCTAATTTGCTCCTAACCTATTATGTAAACCAACTAACTTATACAACAAACTTGCATAACTCAAGTCCTCTCAATTATGAACTTGTACGAATTGGAAACATTTCTTTTTCAAAAGAACAAAAGAAAGCCAAAGCCATAACCGAAAGGGATGTCTTAATATTGCTACTATAACAAGCAATGATCTACATTATCCATTAGCTTAATCACCAGCAATTTTACATCAAAACAAGTACCACTATTAGAATCAACTTGAAGTAGAATTTTCCAACATGATAATCAAAAGGATAAATTTCATGGAACTACCTTTTATAACAAAAAATTTCAAAAAACTACCTTATAAATTATTTTTTTCAAAAAACTACCTTATAAAAACAAAACTCATTTCAAACGACCACCAATTGACAACATCCGTTAATTTTGGACCGTTAACCCTCCCTTTGACCATCACATGACGGTCACGTGAGTTCATTAAAACTCACGTGAGTCATGATCTTAGATTTGTATTGGATTATTTCGGGGTTGAAATTGAGTTTTTGTTAGTTTTAATGAACTCACGTGACCATCATGTGATGGTCAAAGCGAAAGGTTAATCGGTCAAAATTAACGAATGTCGTCAATTGGTGGTCGTTTGAAACGGGTTTTGTTTTATAAGGTAGTTTTTTGGAATTTTTTTGTTATAAAAGGTAGTTCCATGAAATTTATCCTAATTAAAATACACAACCGACCTAATTCCTCTCCGCATACTGGTCAAAACAAGTTCCATACTTCCGTAACACCAAAACAAGCTATTGGAGAACTCAAGATTGAACCAATTCATACTATAAACTCATACAAATTGTTCTAATCTCGTTGACTTATTAATTAATTCCAATGCTCTAGCCATTACTAGCATCATTCTTTAAACTAAAGACAAAATAGACAAACAAGATTGTGATAAACTAGGTCGAAACAAAGAAGGAAGCACATACAAAGGATATGTAATTGTGTCTAAGCAAATCATGTCTTGTGAAATGCAATTGATTAAAATGAAAGTACGAGAAGAACTCCGGCACAAGTCCGGACGGCAGTCGGCGTGGTGTTTGGCCACCTATATCCCAAAACCCAATTATTAGGGTTTGGTGAGTACCAAAAAATTTTGTATATCTACACTACGTTCTTCTCCAATCAAAATCGAAAATTCAAGTGACCCATCCAAAGAAAACATCAAAATAGAAGTTAGGGTTTACAAAATTGACAACAACAAAATTGAAAAGATCAACAATAAAAGAAACAACAAAATCAAAAGAATCAACAGATAACGAATTGAAGAAAAAAACGTAAAATTAGTTCCTCAAAACATAACATTAATTAAATCACGCTTAGGTGAGCAAAGTTAACACTCAACCACAAAAAAAAAATTCACAAAGCCGAATGACCTAGGTGTGAGGATATGGAAGATGGCATACACTCGGCGAGCGTATACAAACATTAGATCGTTGTTGAAGAACGACGAAGAACCAATAATCGACCATCTAGAAAGACATCAAAGATGCGAGTATGTGACCATCTAGAAGAGAGGAAATAAATTCGGGGTGTGAAGAGACAGAGAAGAATTCGTGAAAGGGAGAAAAATAAATCTTATTTGATTTCAAGGGTTCAAGTTTTCTAACAAAACAAATCAGAAATCGAAAAAAAAACCGAGCCACTTGTTTTTTAGAAGAATGGAGTGAAATGCGAGTGAAAATTGAAAATACAAAATATATTACCACGCCCTCCTCTTCCCTTTTGTCTCTGAAATAAAATCGAATGAAAAGCCTAGATTTTTCATCAGTGACCGTTTAATACAGTCGCCTAAACTAAAAAAATGTAAAATTTAAAATAATAAAATCAACGACTGTTTTAAACGGTCGCTGATTAACAACGACTATTTATCCGTCGCTGTCCACTTTAAAAGCAGTCGGTGACAACGACGGTTTAAAACAGTCGCTGGGTGCAAGAATAACGACCGTTATTCAAACCGTCGCAGTGAAGCAGTCGTTGATTTAGCCTTTTCTTGTAGTGATATATTATCAAGTGTCCCTAATAAATAGAGCTTACACGTATTTCTCAAGTGTATGACCATTTTACATGTTAATCTAGTTGTCTTTAATTGCAACATTGAGACTTTCACACTATGCGGCACACTTTGTTGATCATTGATATATTTGATTATCTATTCATATACATCATAGAAAGTTTATATGAAAAATATATTCATTGATATAAATTTTAAAAAAAATTTGTACATATCAATAACGTTTGTTCATATAAGTTATTTAAACGTATGTCCGGTCAAAGTTCACATATAAATGAAAAAGTAAAATATTGCAACTAACAAAACAAATGAAGGTTTAATGGTATGACATGTTGCATGAATTATATCCCACATTGTTTATGAAATGATACCATTTACCAATTGAATGCATCACTTTCTTTTAAGTTTCATTAATTGGTTTGGATATAAGATTTTGGAGGGAAAGAGAGCAAAGGAGATGGAAAAGATTGATCATTTTCCCTTATTTGGATGTAATATAAGAGAAGAGAAGGAAGGAATTTGAAGAGAATTGGAAGGATTTGTATGACAAAAGCAAACTCACTCTTCCCTCTTCTTCCTTCCCATACTTCTCTCTCCACAATATATATCCAAATATAGTGTCAATTTCATAGTGGTATAACACTTCTCACGCCGATTTATGAAGGGAAAAGAGGGGGAAAAACATATGTATGAGAGCAAGGTCAAGCTAAATAACTGATGTTATGGTTTTATATAGTGTTTTTCCCTCTATATTTGAGTTAAAATGTGTATCAATGGTGCTCTTAGGAGCCATTTTATGCTAACTTTCTCCATCGAGTTGTAGTTTTACGTTTCGGTCTCGATTGGGGGTTTAGGGAGCTATCTCCCTATTTTCTACCACTATCTGACCATTACACTGGACTGGAGAGGTTCGGAGACATATATGATGAGTTCTGGGGTCCCGAGAATACTTTCCGAGGCCTTGGACAAAAGGAGGAGTGAAGCCTTGGCGTCCGGGGCCAAGGAAGGAGGAATCGGACCTCGGCCCGATGACATCGGGCGCCTCAAGCCCGATCGGCGTTCATCGCCATTAGAAACAAGTATTGTTGCGGGCCGATCGGGCGACGTTGCCCGTTCGTAAGTTCGTTGTCAAGCCCGATCGGGCGGGTCCGGGCCCGATTTCATCGGGCGTTCTTGGCGGTGTTATGCCCGGATGCTCGGAGTTGGTGTGCGGCCCGATCCCATCGGGCGTGTCGGCCCGATGGATCGGGCGAGACCTAGTTTTGGATTTCTCGCTGCAGCTTTTAACCCGATTTGATCGGGCCGACTTGGCCCGATCGGGCTTCTACTCCACGCGCTCATTTAATGATTTTCGAGCTACTTAGTATAAAGAGGAAAATTAGAGAATATTGGATTCATCTTTTGTTTTAGTCCTTAATTCTCATAGTTTCTCTCAAGAACCCTAGTTACTACTTTTCATTGTGGATTCAAGATCAAACCTTTGGATTGCTTGCAAGTTCAATATAGTTCTTTCATTTGGTAATTTTCTTCATTGTTTTCTCCATTATTGTTTGTTTTCTCTATTATTGATTGGATTGATTTCTTAATTAATTGCAATAGTTGAAAGTATGAATTTTTACATTGATTTTGTTATTGTTTTCTCAAGCATGAGTGAGTAGTTCTAATTTTAGGATTGTGGGGATCTATGTATGCAATGAGGGATTGATAGATTAGTATAATTACCCTTTATTTCAATTATTTCCTGTGATTGAATCGTTCATGCTAGATTTATGAATTAGGCCTGATTTGTATTTCTACTTTCGCAATATTGAATCTGCTTCGAGAGGAGAGATTTCGTATAGGCTTTCAATCATTAGGCATAGTGATCCTTGACCATGCGAGAGCGGCTAGGTGATCTTTGAGGGAGGTAATGTTCGAGAGAAATTACATGTGCCCTAGATAAATTGACTTATTGGGTGATTACTATTCGTCTCTGATTTCCTGAATTGTATGCATAGTGATCCATAGTCTTAGTTCTTTATTAATTGATTCTTACCTTCATATTTAGTTCTGTCATTTGCCTATTAGTTTAGTCACACACCCATTTTCAACTGATTTAGTTAGTATAATATTAGAATTCAGATACAATAATATAACCTTCTCCCTGTGGATTCGATCCTGACTTCCCTGACTACTTGTTAGTGGACCTTAGGTTATTTTTGATAAGGTGATACGACTTTAGCCTGTCAAATTTTGGCGCCGTTGCCGGGGAGACGGTTTATTTTCATTTTGTCTGAATTATAGTATTACACTAACCTCTACTCCGAAGAACACCTGTTCTTTGGAGCATCTCACGTTTGTTTTAGTGTTTTTGATGTATGAGTAGGAAATTGAAATCCCCGATCTCATTCCATTTGACCCGAGATTGAAAAGACGCTCGTAGACTCAAAAAGACAACTAAGCAAACCAAGTTGTCTGCGGGGAACACCTTCCCAAAAGACACCTTCTCCACCATCTTCACCACAACAAGGCTTCCCGCCTCACCTATTACTTGCTAAAATGGGTGACGAAGCTAAACCGACCTTCGGAGACTATGCACTACCATCTCCCGATAATGTGCCCACCGAGGTACGGTTGCCTACTATTGCCTTCTGCAAACTTTGAAATCAAGTCTCATGTTCCCAATATGGTTCGAATAATCGCTTCTTTGGGTTACCATCCGAAGACCCAAATCAGCACTGCTGCGGTTTTTACAATGTTGTGCTACTCGAAGCAAGCCGGTGTTATCATTGCGATGAGATGAAAATCATCTTATTTGGTTTTTCTCTGCGCGACAAGGCTCTATTTTGGTATAATAAGTGCCTTCCACCATCACCACTCAGGCGAGCTCTCAAAGATTTTTCTCATCAAGTGGTACCCTTACCAAAAAGACTGCAGATATGCGTCATGCCATAGTAACTTTCACCCAAGATCCTGGAGAGTCACTATATGAAGCTTGGGAAAGATTCAAAGATCTGCAGCGTCTTTGTCCCCATCATGGTTTTGACAAGTGGTATATGTGCCACATTTTCTACACTAGAGTTGATGCGATACGAGACGGGTAATTGATGGAGTCGCTTTGGTGGGTTCTTCATGGATAAAGCCGTAGACGAAGGGTATGAACTTCTGGAGAAACTCGCTTCTAACCAAGCGTCTACTATTCGTTCTTCTATGACAAAGGGAGGCAAACATGATGTTGAAGCCATTTCTTTACTGACCGGACAACTAGCTGCTCTTCACCAGAAGATTGATTCTTTGAAGCTAGGTAACAATTCCTCCCCTCACATGAGTGTCAATGCTATGGCTAGTGTTTCTGGTCACAATGCTTTCATCTGTGACGCTTGTGGGATAACTGGACATAACTCTCAAGAGTGCCCCGCTCTTTCACATTCTAGTGAGCCAGTGCACGCATTACATTCACCACACAAGCCTCAGTTCGATCCCTACTCCAATACCTATAATCCCGGGATGAGAGATCATCCAAATCTCTCGTATAGGAGTAATAATGTGATGAACCCGCAACAACAACATTATCCATAACATCATCAACAACAACAATATCAACCACAAGCTCCTCCTGGATATTAGAGAACTCAGTTTCAACAGCATCAATCTACACCTCCTTCAGACCCAGCTATTGCTGAACTCAAAAGTCTAATGTTTCAGATGCAGAAAGGTATTATTTCCTTTCAAGCAGATACCAGGTCTCAATTTGAGAGCCTGCATGCTCAGAATAAGCTGCAAGGGACGCATAATAAGATGTTGGAGTCACAAATAGCTCAGCTGGCTAGTTCCTCTGCTAATAGGCCATCTGGGTCATTGCCTTCGCAACCAATGCAACCTAGGGACACCGCCAATGCTATCACCCTTCGCAGTGGAGTGCAGTACGATGCTCCGGCAATGCTAGAGGTGGAATCACCAAGTGCTAAGAAACCACAAGAAGTGCCTGAGGATGCTGAACCTCAGGCAGAGCAAGGAGCTGCAGACAAGACTATGGAGGTGACTAAGGAGAAAACTGTGCCTCCGGTGATCAAGCTACCATTCCCCTAGCGGATGCTCAAGAAGAAGCTCGACCACCAGTATGGTAAGTTTTTAGAGGTGGTAAAGAATCTGCAGGTAACAGTTCCTTTTACTGAATTATTAAATCAAGTGCCTGCTTATTCTAAATCTTTGAAAGAACTGTTGATGAGGAAGCGGACTCTCAATGAGGTGGAGACTGTGGCTTTTACTACTGAATGCAGCGCTCTTTTACAAAACCAGTCTCCACCCAAATTGAAAGATCCAGGGAGTTTTTCCATCCCTTGTCACATTGGCACCATATTCATTGACAAAGCTTTATGTGATTTAGGTGCTAGTGTGAGTGTCATGCCTCTTTCTATCTGTAAGCAACTGAACATGGGTGAATTAAAATGTACTACCATTACTCAACAAATGGCTGACCGTTCTGTGAAATACCCCCTAGGTATATTAGAGGGACGTTCCTGTTAGAGTCGGTAAATTCTTTATCCCCGTGGACTTTGTTATATTAGACATGGCCGAAGACACTCAAACACCCATTATCCTTGGGAGACCTTTCCTCCATATCTTTGGGGCAAGATGATAGATGTTAAGAGTGGGAAACCCGACACCGACCGTGGGGATGATAAGGTCATGTTTAGCCTAAACAATACACCTAAAAGCCCAATGCTAGAGGAATCATGTTATAGTGTTGATGTTATAGATGAACCGATCCATGATTGCATGCCTCATTCCCCCTCCCATGCTACTTCAAATGATGTGCTTGCTTTAGAGTCTATTGCAGGTGATGAGCATTTTCTAACGGTCTTACAGACTCCCAAAAAGACCATTGGCTATAGCACTGATGACTTGACAAGAATAAACCCTAACCATAATGAGCACCGCATTCATCTACATGAGGGCCACCACACCAGCATTACAGTCCGACGCGGGTTGCAAGAGGTGGTACAACATGTGGCTACTAAACTGCTCGATCCAGGCTGATGGGCGGCTGATGCCCATGTCCCTTTCCTTTCCCTTGTTGCAATGAGGCCATTGCCAAGTTCGACTTGGGGGAGGATTTACGTAAGTATTAGTATTGTTTTCTTTTTGTTTTTACTGCTTTTTAGGTTAGTTAAGTTAGTTTAATTGCTTTAAAAAATGAAAAATCACAAAAATACGAGTTGCATACGAATAGATTGATTGCTTCCCTGTGCCCCGAACTTTGCTTTGAAAAATGATTTAACTCATTATATTGGATAGTTGGGCATTTGTGATTGGGATGTTGTGATGTGATCTCTGATTGCCTTGATCTTGAGTGAATTTTGATGATAAAGTGCCTATTTTAACTGCATGCTTGAATTGGTTAGTTTGTGAGGATTCATTCTAGCCCTCGGATTTATGTCTATATCCGGTCTATTCTTGTGTGTTAGTTCCTCGTAGCATTCTTATCTCGGTTTTGGCATTGTACTCGTTGATTTCTGGTGACTTTGGACATGTGCTGTGATAGAGGCGTTCATTTGTGTAATCTTTAAGCCTCAGAGTTGTTTAATGAATCAATTTTCCCCCCTAGCCCCGCTGAGCCTAATGACTTCTTTTTGGATCTATATTAAACCACATTACACACCTTGAGCCTTTGCAATGACTATTGTCCCAAGCCTAGCTTGGGGGAGCATTTGTTAAGTTTATATCATATTGTGTGGTTGATTCCGTAGGGCGGTTGGAAAATAATGATATTTTAGTACAAAGAAAAGAAAGAAAAAGAAAAAAATAAAGTGAAAAATGATAGTGAAAAAATTTGAAAAATTTCTATGATCTTCACTCGTTAACTTTCAAAGCATTGGAAATTATGTTGAAAGATGCAATTATTGGTTGGTTCGTGAAATTTCAAGAGTTGGTTGTTATCTTGGTTATGTTGTTGATGCCATGGGAGTTGTTTCGACCACACTTAGCCCTACTAGTGTTTTTTGCTCCCCTTTCTTGGCTTTTCCACCACATTCCCTAAATAATTTCCGTACCTTTACCCGAGCCCCATTACAACCCTGAGAAAGACCTTTTGAGCACGTGTTTGATTGTTTATTGGAATAATACTGAGTCAATATGCCAAAGTTGAAGATTAAGTTCGTTATTTGAGTCGACCTGATTAGGATGAGCGATATTATACCTTTCTAAACACATGAGAGTGTGAGTGGGAAGGGCTATTATGGTTGGGTTGGTGAGAGATCGGGCACATATTTTTCCTGCCACAAAATTGAGAGGAGTGACACCTCGGTGAGCACCTTTTCAAGATTTGCATGATATGTAGGGTAGCTGCGTTTGATGGTTTACTTAAGTGATTGGTAGTCAGGTGATCTGAGCAACTGAACTTGAATTTTGCTTGCTTGAACGATTTTGAGTTGGAAATAATTGAGTTTAAACTTTCCTATCTGAGGGGTGAAGCAATCCTATTCTTATTCATGTTATGCTTTGCTTGAGGACAAGCAAAGGTTTAGCTTGGGGGAGTTTGATGTTATGGTTTTATATAGTGTTTTTCCCTCTATATTTGAGTTAAAATGTGTATCAATGGTGCTCTTAGGAGCCATTTTATGCTAACTTTCTCCATCGAGTTGTAGTTTTACGTTCGTGTCCGATTGCGGGTTTTAGGGAGCTATCTCCCTATTTTCTACCACTATCCGACCATTACACTGGACTGGAGAGGTTCGGAGACATATATGATGAGTTCGGGGGTCCCGAGAATACTTTCCGAGGCCTTGGACAAAAGGAGGAGTGAAGCCTTGGCGTCTGAAGCCAAGGAAGGAGGAATCGGACCTCAGCCCGATGACATCGGGTGCCTCAAGCCCGATCGGGCGTTCATCGCCATTAGAAACAAGTATTGTTGCGGTCCGACGGGCGACGTTGCCCGTTCGTAAGTTCGTTGTCAAGCCCGATCGGGCGGTCCGGCCCGATTTCATCGGGCGTTCTTAGCGGTGTTGTGCGGCTCGGATGCTCGGGAGTTGGTGTGCGGCCCGATTCCATCGGGCGTGTCGGCCCGATTGGATCGGGCGAGACCTAGTTTTGGATTTCTGCTGCTGCTTTTAACCCGATTTGATCGGGCTGACTTGGCCCGATCGGGCTTCTCTTCCACGCGCTCATTTAATGATTTTCGGGCTACTTAGTATAAAGAGTAAAATTAGAGAATATTGGATTCATCTTTTGTTTTAGTCCTTAATTCTCATAGTTTCTCTCAAGAACCCTAGTTACTACTTTTCATTGTGGATTCAAGATCAAACCTTTGGATTGCTTGTAAGTTCAATATAGTTCTTTCATTTGGTAATTTTCTTCATTGTTTTCTCCATTATTGTTTGTTTTCTCTATTATTGATTGGATTGATTTCTTAATTAATTGCAATAGTTGAAAGTATGAATTTTTACATTGATTTTGTTATTGTTTTCTCAAGCATGAGTGAGTAGTTCTAATTCTAGGATTGTGGGGATCTATGTATGCCATGAGGGATTGATAGATTAGTATAATTACCCTTTATTTCAATTGTTTCCTGTGATTGAATCGTTCATGCTAGATTTATGAATTAGGCCTGATTTGTATTTCTACTTTCGCAATATTGAATCTGCTTCGAGAGGAGAGATTTCGTATAGGCTTTCAATCATTAGGCATAGTGATCCTTGACCATGCGAGAGCGGCTAGGTGATCTTTGAGGGAGGTAATGTTCGAGAGAAATTACATGTGCCCTAGATAAATTGACTTATTGGGTGATTACTATTCGTCTCTGATTTCCTGAATTGTATGCATAGTGATCCATAGTCTTAGTTCTTTATTAATTGATTCTTACCTTCATATTCAGTTCTGTCATTTGCCTATTAGTTTAGTCACACACCCATTTTCAACTGATTTAGTTAGTATAATATTAGAATTCAGATACAATAATATAACCTTCTCCCTGTGGATTCGATCCTGACTTCCCTGACTACTTGTTAGTGGACCTTAGGTTATTTTTGATAAGGTGATACGACTTTAGTCTGTCAATAACATTTATACCACCTGGTAGAGAACAATGACCTCCTTCGAGGAAAACCATTGTAAAAGCTTTTTAGGTTTGTCAAGGATTGTAATAGGTTTTTTTGCCATAACTACTTAATTTTATGTTACCGATGTTCAACAAAAAAAAAGAGGCAACCTCGACACAATCGTGACATGCTTCGAGAGTAAGATCATTTCGTCAGTCGTACAAGTCATTGACTTTGTTTTGGCTGTCCCCATTAGAGCCAACGGTGAAGTTGGAGAAGGTTTTGACAGAGGGATAAGGAGGTAGGATTAGATAAGGCATTTAAGAGGATTAAGTGGTAGGGACTATTTTCTGTATAGTTTCCTCTGAAGTCCCTGCAAAGCCCGCCAATGATAGTAGGAGTCAGTTGATAAGGATTAAGGGAGCGAATAATGAGAAATAATTTGAAGAAGAGAGAAGACGTAGAATTTTAATTGCACACCATTACAAGCTAATAAATCCATGCCTGGGTTCGGAAACTTCTAATGGTGGTTGGACATATCACATATTTATTAGGAAAATTTGTCAAAAAAAACCTTTTTAAATGTCCATTTTGCGAAAAACAACCTTATATATGTTTTTTTGGTTACTTGCAACCTTTAAATTCAACTTATTAGATAAGGCATTTAATTAAGAGCCACCGATGTGGATTTTTAGAAGGTGTTGGGGAGGAAGGGTCCAACTAGAGGTGGATGGGGTGTTGGAGACTTTCCCCACCTTAGGTTGGTTCTTGGAGTAGAATCATTCGCTGGTGGCCCAATAGGAATTTTAAAGGACATCTAATGGAATATTTTTCTTATTGAAGATCCAAGCATTACGACTTACGCTTAAGCCAAATACCCCAAATGGTGAAGATGAAGGAAACATTAGAGGGGACCAATGAACGGGTTGTGGACTCTTTTGTGGCGTATTTCAAATGTGCAAATAATGCGGTAAGATTTAGTGCATTCACAGAAATCTTCTACTCCATGCATATTGCTTTGCTCCTAAATCACTAACTTGCACCTAATCAATAAGCTTGATCAGATTAGCACTCTCAAAAACAAAAAAATAAAGCTCTGGATCAGTTTTCTTTTTCAAGGAAATAGAACAATTCATTAATCTTAATCATAATTTATGAAATAGGAACCGTCGTATATCTTATGGCGTGCAAGCTATGTGGTAAATGCTATAGATAACATTTAGTGAAATAATCTATACTAATATATTAAAAGGTGTGCGTGACAACGTATACACGCCACGCGTGGTACCTTTTGCTTCCTACTAGAATTGTTGAATGTGTTCATATGTCATGTCAATTAACAAAAGTAAAATTGGCTTGCAACAAGATTTGAACACGTGACCTCTTGCTATTATACATAGCACAATTACCATCTCAACCAACTTTTAATCATGCTTTAAATGTCCAGAGTATTATATTTGTACCTTTTAATGTTGAGTTTTCTTTAATGTATTTTAATGCGAATGAAAAAAAATGCATATCAAGTTCGGAAAACAATACCACCTGGGGCAACGCCCGGGCCCAAATACTAGTTTGTAGCATTATTTTAGGCAGTGTCTAATAGCATTGGCGCTTACCCGCTTGTTCGAGCATTTCCCATATGCTAGGATCCCATATGTTTCATAATTTTTTTTAAAGTATACTTTTCCTAAGTTCTATCTTTTGAGTAGTCCTGATTCAGGAATTAATTGCTAGATTTGGGAAAACTCCTCAACTGGAGTGATTACCATTGATTAATATTTATAGTGATACATCCTAGGATAATCCGATTATGATTAGGAAACCTATCCAGAGTATAATTCTAAGAACAAAATATATCCTAACAATATTTATATTCTATCACACCCCCACAGTCGGAGCGGGAGGAGGGCGTACGCTGAAACTGGACTTAAACTCCAAGAATAACTGCCGCAGAAGACCTTTAGTAAAAATGTCTGCAAACTGATATCTAGTTGGAACATGCAACACACGTACCTCACCCAACGAAACCTTTTCTCGAACAAAATGAATATCCATCTCAATATGTTTGGTGCGTTGGTGTTGTACTGGGTTGCGAGATAAATAAATAGCACTGACATTATCACAATAAACAATAGTAGCCTGTCGGAAAGGGCAATGTACGTAACTCCAAAAGAAGATTATGTAACCAACAAGCTTCTGCGACAACATTTGTGACGCCTCGGTATTCTGCCTCAGCACTGGATCTAGAAAGAGTAGGATGACGCTTAGACTGCCAAGAAATCCGGTTATCACCGAGAAAACAACAATAACCAGAAGTCGAACGACGAGTACTGTCAGGTAACCCGCCCCAATCAGCATCAGTATAAGTGATCAAACGCAACTGAGTAGTAGGATATAAATGTAATCCATGATCAATGGTTCCCTGAATATAACGCAGGATGCGTTTTAATGCATTATAATGAGTCTCTCGGGGATCATGCATAAAAAGGCATACCTACTGAACTGCATAAGCAATATCAGGACGAGTAAAAATGATGTACTGCAGAGCATCTGCTAAACTGCGATAATAAGTCGGATCGGCCACAGGAGGACCCGAATCTGCACTAAACTTAGAGTTAGTGTCAACAGGAGTCGCGGCAGGCTTACATGTCCCCATACCTGAGCGCTCCAATACTTCATGTGCATACTTTTCTGAGAAAGAAGCATGTAGGAAGGTATACGAGTAACTGAAATACCCAAAAAATAACTGAGTGGCCCCAAATCAGACATAGGAAATTCAGATTTCAAGTGAGCAATGATACGGTCCCGTAGAGCATCGAAAGATGTGCATAAAATAATATTATCAACATAGAGAAGAAGATATGCCATATCATTACCCAGACGAAAAGTGAATAAAGAGTTGTCACTCTGAGCAACAACAAATCCCATCTGAAGAAGAAAATGCGCAAAACGCTGATACCAAGCCCGGGGAGCTTGTTTGAGACAATAGAGCGCCTTGCGAAGGCGACAAACATAATGAGGAAATCGCTTATCAACAAAACCGGGGGGTTGATGCATATACACTCTTTCATGTAAGTCACCATGTAAAAAAGCATTTTTTACATCAAGCTGATGAATAGACTAGTTTCGAGCCATGGCTAACCCCAACACTGTACGAATAGTAGCAGGACGAACAACTGGACTAAAAGTTTCATCACAATCCACACCAACCCCCTGAGACCTGCCATCACAAACAAGACGAGCTTTGTGCCTTTGGAGGTCACCTTTATCATTTTCTTTGTGAGTATAAATCCACATGCAATTAACAATATTCACCCCCATAGGCGTAGGTACTAATTCCCATGTCCCTGTATTAATTAAAGCACCATATTCATCATGCATCGCCGCATTCCAATTCGGGTCAGTCAAAGCTGTTTTGTGAGATTTAGGAAAAGGGGAGCGATGTAGAGGAATAGAGGAAGCAGTAGTGTGAAGGCCATATATTGGATTGGGTTTTAAAACGCCAGACTTGGACCTGGTATGTATAGGATGTGGGGAGGGAGGGGGCACTATGGGCACGATGGCGGGAAGCCCACGAAGGGGCGGTGGGCTATATCTAGGCTGGGGTATGGCAAGGCCTTGGGTCCGCAAGAGGGAAGGAGGGGAGTTGGGGGGGATTGGGACCGGGAGGCGGGCGCGAGGTGATACGCGCGAGGCTAGGGGATGGGGTAATGGGCCTGGGCCCTTGTGGAGACTATTGGGCGGTGTTAGGAGCCACACGGGGAGGGTGATGCTTGGACTACAATAAGGGGGGCAAATGTGAGCCGAGTAGGCCACAAGGGAAAGATGAGGGGACTTGGGCCGGCGCCCCTCAAGAAATGAATAATCAGGTTGTCTAAAGGACTCCAAATTCCGGATCGAAAAGGAAAAGTGTTTTGATCAAAGGTTACATGGCGCGAAATGATGATTTTATTTGTGGAAAGGTCAAGACATCGATACCCTTGATGATGAGAGGGATAACCAAGGAAAACACAAGGAGTGGAGCGATGAGCTAATTTATGAGGAGTGGTAGCGGTCAAATTCGGAAAACAAAGACAATCAAAAATCCGAATATGATCATAAGGAGTGATATTAAATAATTATTTTTTCTCTTAGCCTGCCCCTTTCTTTTCTTTTTGGGCGCCACTAGCTTCCGCCTCCCATGGCCCCACCTGAACATTATGAAACCTATCCAGAGTATAATTCTAAGAACAAAATATATCCTAACTATATTTATATTCTATCATTAATCCGCCTCCTCTCACCTTTTTTTTCTCTCTTCTCTCTCCTCTTCCACAAAAACCTAATTCTCAACTTAGGAGCTACCGCTATTCTTTTGGGCGGTGGTAATCCCTCCCTCCCTTTTTTTTCCCTTTTGTTCCTAGTTTTTATATTATTGTTTCTAATAAACTTTAGTCTTTCTCAAATGGAGAATTTTTCTATCCATATATTGAGTTATATCTACCCATATATTGAGTTTTATCTCTCTCCATGTGAGAGTTTGATGACTATTTTTGGTTTTTTGTGTAATTCAAGAGGTTAATTTGTTGATCGAAATTTGTGCGAGGTTGCAACAGATATCAGTACTTCGTTTACAATCACTTGAATTAAATCTAGCTCTATTTCAAAACTACAAAAGACTGACAGACCCCTTTGTAGAAGGATGCATCAGATAGCGATGTGAAAGACGAGGGTTTTCCAGAAGTGTTAGATCTCCCGACGATCGTAGTTTTGTTACATTAGAATTGTTCTTATTTCATTTTGATATGTATTTATTAGTTTTAACTTCTATTGTAAATGTCGTATGACTTTGAATCAATGAATTAATTTTAATTTCAAAAAAAAAAGTTCTAACTAATTTACTTTATCGACTCAATCTCTTGAGTATTTCAAACAATATACATATCACTCTCTCTCGCCAAAGTACCGTAGTGCTCTCATCCAAGCCTCTTCGCTACTAAGCAACTCCTATTATCCTAATTTTTTTTTGTTTGATTAGAGACAAAAAAATTTCCCGTGATATACCATACAATATCGTTAACTATGAAAGATTGGAATAATATTACAGTCAAGACATGGCTAATTTAGCTACTGAAAAGCGCAATCACCTTATTAAGTAATAAATAAGTTTCAAACCAACGTTATCTTTAATTTGATGTTTCGAAAAATATTACCAAATAAATTAGCTCGCCTAAGTAATACTCCCTCCATCCCATAATATAATGCATGTTTCTTTTTTACAGGGTCTCCAAGATAATCATTTGACCTTCGATATCTTCAACTCCTTATTAATAAAAAATATAAAAAGTTGATATTATGAAACTATACATTGACGCGAATCTAACAAGATCCCACATGAATATGTTTTTTTTTATATATATACAAATGAGAATATTTGGTCAAAGATTTTAAATTTTGACATCAAGAGAGAGAAACAAACATTATATTATAGGACGGAGGGAGTAGTACCCTAATTTTGTAAATTCCTCGCATTTAATTCCCTTTGAGTGGAAACAATGCAAGCAAGAGGCAGGACATATGTTATCTATAGTTTTGTTTACTTTGTAGTATGAACATGGGAGAGCTAAAGACAATATAAAGGTGCGTGGTCTACTCCGAAGGTTATGGTCTTTTTGCGTGTGGACCATATATATTGAAGATGGTTTTCTCATCAATCATCTTCTTCTCAAGGCTAATAGTCATACTTCCTTACCTTAGCTTGGTGCAATTAATATTGTCTTTGTTTCAAGGTCGTCTTATTCCAGTCAACCATAGTAAACAGTACAGACTTGACTTTGGTCCCCCACTTGATAAATTCCACTAGTGGCAGTTTGCGTATATTGTCTGATCAGTAGACTCCACTATTGAAGTCATTGTACGCATAAAATAACATTTATTATTATTATTATTATTATTATTATTATTATTATTATTTTGGTAAATAAATTTGCATTTCACCAAAAAAAAGTCATTAATTACAAATCCAAACACTCCAACAAAAAAACCTAACAAACATAAACAAGAACAATTATAGACTTTTGCTGAACACGTCCAAGATCGATTATTCCTAATAATCTCTCTAGGCTTACTGTATACATACTTTTGACAGAAAGATACTCTTCGTGAAGTTTTCCGCACCCCTTCCTTAGCTACCTTTTCTGTGTTCCCCATGGTGTACATACATTGTTCCGCTGCTTGCACCTCAGCACTTCTAGCAACTTTTCAGAAACCACACCCTCAAACACTACCTTGTAGCTAATTGTCAAGTTGACTAATTGATATCAATTTTTTCTTCAAATCAGGGATAAATTTGACATCCTTCAACTCCAACATGTCCCCATTTGTAAGTTTCACACTCACATCTCCCTTGCCTTCAACATGTAACGGTCTATCATATGCAAGATACACTTTTTCGAGTTTCTGAAATTTCAGATTTCGAAACAACTCCTTCCGGGGCGAATAATAAAACAAAGAACTCGAATCCAAGATCCATGAACTAGTTGAGCTCTTTGCAGTGCTTACCACGAAAGCATAAAAAACATACTCTGTTGTAGAGTTCATTGAAGCATCATTCTCTTCATCGCTATCCTGATCCTCCTTTTTCTTCTCCTTATTAGTGTCCTTAGAATTTTGACATTGTCTCCTATAGTGACCTTTCTCGCCGCATTCCAAATACTCCACTTTTGCCTTACCGACTCTCCACTGCTTTTTCCCCTTGGCCTTTTTAGATCTCCCATGTTGTCTCCTCCCTCAACCCTCAGCATTGTATGCTCCACCGGATGACTCCACGGAATCCTTATGATGAGAACTCTCACTCAACACCAAATCCCTTATATCATCCAACTTTGGTGCTTCCTTCCCTGCAAAATTAATAATAGCAGCAACAACAATCTCCCACTCTTTGGGTGAAGAAGACAACAGAATAAAAGCTTTTACCTCATCAACGAAGGTAATTTTCACAGAGGCCAATTGACTAATAATTTTACTAAATTCATTTAATAAATTCAGCAGCAGATTTACCATCAATCATCTCAAGTCCAAACAAACGAGGCATTAAATATACCTGATTCACAACAGAAGGCTTCTCGTACATGTCTGAAAGAGTCTTGATCAACTCCGCTGCTGTTTTCACATCCTTGACATTAAAGCAACAATCTTTGCTAATGTCAATCGAACCACACCTAGTGCTTTTCGATCCAACCTTGCCCTAATCTTCATCTTTCATTGCAGTAAGGTTATTTTCCAATAGAGGTTGGTACAGGTCTTTCCGGTACAGATAATATACAATTTGCATCCTCTAGAAACCAAAATCTTTACCATTGAATTTAACGAACCTCACCCTCCTATAATCCATTATACCTATTCAACATGATCTAGCCGCACAATGATTAAACCAAGCTCTGATACCACTTGTTAGGAATATGTACCGTAGGTGCTAACAGATAGAGTAATGGAAGTATAATATATGGAGGAAAAAAGAAATTAAAGAAATAGAGAACACAAGAAGATTTAACGTGAAAACCCTTGAATAGAGAAAAAACCACGAACAATGCACTAGGACTTTGAATATGAGATGATGATACAAGGAGAATTCTTAAACTCTCTAGATTCTCTAACCTTTCTCTAGGGCTCTCTAGTCTCTCTAGAGCTAATAATAATAGTTTCACTTCATGCACACTAAAATAATAAATGGCTTTAACATATTTATACAAGGAAAACAATTAGAAAACCTAGTTAAATAAGGTCTCTAAATTAAACAAGTAATCGTGAAAAGAAGCCTCGACAAAACCCCTATGGGATCTTAAACCTGCGAGCACGGGCAGTCACATGTGACTCGTCGACGAATGCCGCGGGTGCGGGCTATGTAGTCAAGCAGTATCCAAAACCTCGTCAGTACTGCAGGTACGGGCTTCGACGTACTAAGACCCTGCGGGTTGTTGCTGCGAATTGTCATAAGCCATCAAGCTTCTTCCTCACTACCATCTTTACACCATACCTAACACTTAGGGACTACTAGCCCTTATAAATAAAGATTTCTAGAAAACATATGAGTAATACATAAATAAAGGATTACCAAAAGTAGAGGGACAAGGCAATAAATGTAGATATGAATCTAGTTTTAGTAGGATTAAATAAGAATTAAAGGAATGCTCGCACAAACTTAAAGCACAAAAGATAGATAGTTAGGTGTAGTTCCTCATTATTTAGTTAGTACCTTCATTACAACTTAAAACTACAACAAAGTGTTGATCCTTAGGAGTAAACTAACATACTACTCCTAGACTAGTCTAGGTTAGACTAAATTGAAAAACTAAAGAAACTACTTAGATATGAAGTTGATGTTCTCATTGTTACTGTTTTTATTTTGTAGATAATAGATGACCTTCTATTTATAGTTGGAGGCTTGGGGCCTCTAACTATGGCGGTTATATTCTTCTTTGTGCATTGAGTTCCTCCACTTCATTTTGGCCGCCATTTTCATTGCTTTGATTATACCCTTTTTCATGGGATCACTTCCTCGTACGAAGAATAAATTGCCCCATTTCTTGATTCCAATTACCTCCCCATTCTAGAAGATTCCAACTCGACGAATTCCACTAAAGTTAGAGGAAGTTAATTTGACCAACATATCTTGTTAACATGTTGACTTTTGCTTCATGGACTTCTATTAACTTGACTTGCGTTGACCTCTCCCTGGTCAGGCTTATATAAGAAGGTGCGTCCCATATTTTATGGGCCTTTAGGGCCGATTTAAAAATGTGAGTAAATTCTAAACTTGATCTATATATAATTAAGCTCCACTTATATTCTTCTTGTAAACTTTGTAAGAATGATGGATGTGTTGTTGGTTAAGTGGAGCGTCCAAGTGCAATAGGATGGTTCACATTGTACTAGACTACATAATGCATTTGCGATTTGCAAACTTTTTATTTAGAATTATGAATAATCTTAATCTTGAATATTATTGGTAAGCAATTTGAGAGGTTTTAAGCATATCCTTTCTAAGGCCTTCTAATCTGGTTTATCTTTTCTTTCTCACTTTTTCATATACCTTCATACTTCATAGCAAAGTTATTGAAATTGAGAGCATTAATTCCATATTAGTGAAATCTTAAGGGAAATTTAGCTAATAACCTAATAACAGTTGATAGCGAGGGCTAATATGTCATTAAGAACAACGATTAAGCATGACCCTGATTTCTATTTTCAATCCTAAATCTCCTGTCCCAAATTTCTATTTACGATCCCAAATCTCTAACACCAAGGAGAGGGATATCCGAGTTTGAGTCGTGGGGTAACATTTGTAGTAAGTGAGAAGGGAAGGAGTTGCTCATAATTATGGGCTTGGGCTGAAACCTTGAAAGGTACACCCACATATTCTAGATACCAATCCAGAAGACTAACAGAGTAATCAAAACATGTACACATTAACACATGATGAGTTTTTAGTGTATAATACTATAAAATGCACACCATAATTTCTTTCCCTTTACCATACTAGACTACTTACCATCTTCAGTGATACATATGCACAGATCCAAAAGATAGTGATTTTAATGACATTGTGCAAATATGGAAGTTATAATTAATGGACAAGAAGAATAATCTTTTAGACTTTAGATTTTCTTAGTAATCATATAGTACCTAGCATCTCTTGAGCTAATTAGTTTAGCCCTGTTCTTTTGGATTTATTTTCAGTTAAATTTAGTTCAGTTCATCTCATTTCAGTTCAGTTCAGTTCAGCTCAGCTCACTTCACTTCAGTTCAGTTCAGCTCACTCCAGTTCAGTTTAGTTCGGTTCGGCTCAATGTTTTAGTAATTGTTTTTGTTTTTAATATTTATATTATTATTGTTATTATCATTAATGTTATAGTTATTTTTGTGTTATTATTAATATTAATATTAATATTATTATTAATACCATCATAATTATGATTATAATTATTATTATATTTATAATGATAATAATAATTATTATTATTGTCGTTATTAATATTATTATTATTACCGTTATTATTTTTTTATTATTATATTAATAAAAAAATAATAATAATTAGTATTGATATTATTAAATAATAATAATAATAATAATAAGGCAAAATTGACCTCAACACCCTAAATTATAGCACGGGTGCACCAAGCACCCCCAACTAAAACATATAGCCAGAACACCCTAAATTACGAACCTGGGTGCACTCCGTACCATAAATGAGGTATGTGACCCTAATTCTTACCGGCGACGGGAGATTCTTAATTTTTTTTTTATTTTCCATTCCCCCCCCCTTTTCTTATTGTCTTCTTTTTTACCCTGATTTTTTTACTTAAACCAAAAAAAAGACACGGAGAAGATACGGGCAGCAGCACCGCCAACAATAGCCACCAGCACATGTACAACAACAACAGCACCAGCAGCGCGCGAAGAGGAAAGATAGAGAAAGAGAGATAGAGAGAGAGATATATCATTGCAACGACGTTGGTGGCTCACTTGGACGCTGACAGCAACATCGACAGCACAACCGCAACCCCACGCGGCCAAGACACTTCCGGCGAGAACAACAACGCTGATGAACGAAGCAACCCATAAGAGAGAGAGAGAGAGTCGCACACAAGAGATAATGGGAAGGGTTTGGGGTTTTGGGAATTTATTTCCTGTTTAATTTGGTGAGTAATGAAATACATAGTTCTTAGCTCAATTGGTATAGATTGGTGATGAGTCAAGAAGGGGAGCTTGAGGTGAAGATACTAAGAGAGCAACTCCGGCTTAAGATGAAGGAGACACGAAAATAAAGATGGAAAGGGAAGTTGTGGCTTCCTTACAATCAGACATGAGGAGAGGTGAGAGAAAATGAGAATGGGTAAAAAAAAAAGAAAATAAGAAAAGGGGTGGAAAATGAAAATAATAATAAAAAAATTAAGAATCTCCCATCGCAGGTGAAAATTTCAGTCACCTACCTTTTTTATGGTACGTAGTGCACCCAGGTCCGTACTTTGGGGTATTCTATAGAGGTGTCGATTCAGTTCAATAGTTCAGTTATGGTTATATCCAAACAGTTCCGTTCATATCAGTTCAGTTTACAACAGTTAAAATTATTAGCAGTTCAGTTAACAAACTTTTCAGTTCAGTTTAATTCAATTATTTTTCTTTTCAATTTCAGTTCAGTTGCAGTTTAAACCTGTTTTTACCCGAACAGTTAAACCAACCAACGGTTGAATCCATAGCAGTTAAAACACGTTGCAGTTATTTTCAGTTTCGTTTCATTTATTTCGGTTATTGACGAAAATCACATAAGTTTGACAATAATCCCATCGGTTCGGGTAGAAGTGAGTCACATTCTTGTATTTGTTCGGGAAAAATAGAACTTCTTGTCGAGTTTTAGCCAAATGCTTTTTCCGGGTTCGGTTAAAATTAACGTGCATATCTATAGTCCGGCACTTGCCTCGAAATAAGCCGGTTGTACTTCCCAAAAACGTGTGCGAAAGTGACATCGATATATGTGAACTTACTGAAGTATTCAAATATTTGAATAAGAAAATTTTATATAAGTCGATATTCAAACATTTAGTTGTATGCAAATAACATCATGTTTGGTTAAAAAGGACGTCTCATATCAATATAAATTCTTAGAAACTTCCTCGAAAGACGAGTTAGACATAAAAATAAAAAGCCGGTTAGATCAGTGTCTTACTATAACTATATTAGATCAATGGATTAATATAAATATACTAGTCATTAAGCTATATGCATTTGAAAACTGAAAACATATAATTGACGAAAAGTTAATTAATATTGGATCAGATCAAGGTTTCTATGTGAATCGATAAGTTAAATCAAGATAACAATACTCCATTGAAGTTAATTGTTGACAAGTTATATTCAATTTGAAACTCAGACATCTTAGCCAAACTGAAAGAAATTGATATTAGATTAGATGAATGTATCAACGTAAGTCGGTAAAGTAATTGAAAATAAATGTGCTCCATTTAAAGTAAGATTAAGTTGTATCCGTTTTGATTTCAAAACATAATATTGGAGTGAAGCAAATTGATTAAATCAATGTATTAATGTAAATCGGTAAGCTAAATCAAGATAAGAATACTCCATTTAAGTTAATTGTTAACAAGTTATAATCATTTTTTTAGACTCGTACATCAAAGAAAAACTAAAAGACATTGATATTAGACTAAATGAATATATCAATATAAGCCAGTAAGATAATTGAAATAACAGTGCTCCATATTGAATTCGAAACATAATATTTTAGGGCCCGTTCGTTATCGTTTTTTGTTTTCACTTTTCAGTTTTTTTGAAAACTAAAAACCAAAAACAAAAAACCAGAAAAAGTGGTTTTCACTTTTTAGTTGTCAGTTTTCAAAATCATCATGTTCCCAATAAATTTGACTAATTTTTTATTCATTATAGGACATATATCACATGACTTTGAAAATCAAAAAACCAAAAAACAGAAAACCACAATAATACCGAACGGGCCCTTAGTGAAACAAGTTAGTATCGGATTATTAGATTATTGTATCAATGTGAATCGATAACCTAAATCAACATAAGAACACTCCAATTTAGTTAATCCTTTATAAGTTACATTTATTTGAAACTCAAATATCTAATTGAACTGAAACAAGGTGATACTGGATTATATAATGTATCAATGTAAGCTGATAAAGTAATTGAAAATAGCAATGATCCATCCAAGTGAACCTTGATTAAGCTTAAAATTATAATTAAGAAGTGTCAAGAGTTACTTAAAAATTTATAGTAAGTAATATGGTGTTAATAGTTACGAAAGAAACAAACTCATAACTAAAGTAAAGTTATATCTCATACTTTTGTGAAAGTTTGATGGATTTGAAACTATTAATTTATCATGAAATAAAGCTATAATGTCAGAAATTGTTATAATTAGGGGTGCTAATGAGTTTGGTCAAAGCTCGGCTCGAGAGGGTTCGACTCGAGTTCGAGATCGACTCGAGACCTAAACGAGCCGAGCCTGAGCATCCTTAAGTTCGGCTCGAAAGTTCGTGATCAACAAGCTCGAAACCATTTTCGGTAATTTTTATGTATAATATTAATGTCCCACATGGAAATTAGAATGTAAACAACAACTTTATTTTCTCTATACTTATTAATTGAATTTGTCTTTTTTTGTATTATTAGACTATTTATAAATTCCTCCATTTGTTTATATAAAATTTGCCTACACTTATAAATTATTCAATCATTTTGGTAAATTGTATATATATATATATATGTAAACCTTTGAAGAAATTACAACACAATGACACATGGTACTATGGCAGCTGCATTACATATCTAGAAAAACAAAAATAGAACTTACAGCACATGATGCCTACTAGGGGTGTTAATGAGCCAGGGTGGCTCGCAAACTATTCGAGCTCGGCTCGGTCAAAGCTCGGCTCGAGGGAGCTCGACTCAAGTTCGAGATCGGCTCGAGGCCATAACGAGCCGAGCCTGAGCCTCCTTAAGTTCGGCTTGAGAGTTCGTGAACAAGCTCGAAAATATTTTAGATAGTCTTTATGTAAATAAAGTAATGTCCCACATCGATAGAAAAAGTTAAAACCAACCTTGTTTTCCCTATTTAATCTTATTACCCTTTAAGTCAATAACTATACTTATTGTTTGATTTGTCTTATTTTATAATGTTGGACGGTCATTAAATATGCAAGGCCCAAAAACGTGAACTAGTATAAAATTAATTCTTCTACTATAATTACATCACTTTTATTATTATTTTGGAAAAAACTAGTTCTAGTAGAAGAATGAAAGTGATGTAATTAAAGCTAACACAGCTAGAAGAATGAAAGTGGTGTATATTATACATCTTGGAAAAAAACGAGCTAACACAGCTAGCAAACATTACAATATTTACTTTTGCAAAACACATGGCAGTAAGTAGAACATGCAGGCTGCAGCGAACTATTTTGTTGGGGTTTTATAAATTCCACATCGAAGAGGAAGGAAAAGTAGAACATTACACTTGCATATATAAAGTAAAACGGACAAGCTTCACATTCACCACTTCTTGGCTCTTGCTGCAGCGCCTATGGTGGATTCTTTGGTTGGGATTTTACATGTCCCACATCAGAGAGGAAGCAAGAGTAACAACAAACTTGTTTGTACTAAAGGTGCTTGTATGGGTAAGAGCATAATGTATGATTGCTGGGCCTCTCATATTTAATGAAGATCGGCCTGATATCTATTCAGTTTGACAATTTTATTTTAATTTTAATTTTTGAAATTATGAGTTTACGAGCCTCGAGCCGAGCTTGGCTTTGATCTTTTCGAGCTTCGAGCTCGAGCCGAGCTCAACCTCAACCTCAACCATTCTTGAAGCAAGCTCAAACCGAGTCCAAAATTATTAGGCTCGATGAGCTTCGATCTCGAGCCGAGCTTGGATATTTCAATTTTATTTCGGCTCATTAACACTCCTACATATATTAATAATAAAATTTTCATGATAAATTTTCATGTGAGAGTACATCATAAAGTTGGGTAAAATGTAAATTCAGTTTCGAGTGTAATATCAGTGAACTTGACACAGTTAAAAATTATTAAGAAATTAAGTTATACTCCTTATCTTTCTTATTAATAGTTACACTTTACCTTTTCACACTTGTCAATGTATTTGTCTGAACATTAATATTTCCTCCATTTTGTTTTAAATGCAACAAAGGGGTATTTTTTGTGAGATGTAAAATATTCCTTTGTTGTATTTAAAACGAAACGGAGGAAGTATCTTTAAATTTGCATTTGTAAAAATTATAAAAAGTTGATATTCTAAAAGTACTTATCGAGACGAATCATACAAGATCCCACATAACTATATTTTTCTTAACCCATTAATCACAAATGATAATCAAACATAAACTTGTGAATAGTGTCATAACTCAAAGTGTAACCATTAAAAAGAAACGGATGGAGTATATCATAAAGTCAAGTACTAATAAAAAACGATCATAATAAAATTTGTATGTGAATTGGAGTATTATCGTGTATTTGAGTAATATGTGAATTCGGTTCGGTTACATTTGAAAATCAGTTTAAAACAGTTTCAGTTTAAATCGGTTTCAGTTCAGTTTCAGTTTGAATCAGTTCAATTAATTCAGTTAAATATTCAGTTCAATTCAGTTCAGTTGATCGATCAACTTTTCAGTTTTTCACAGTTATTTTCAGTTGCAGTTTGCTATAGTTCAGTTGCAGTTCAGTTTTGGTTTTTCATTTACAATTTATTTCGGTTTCAGTTCAACATTTTTCAGTTGATTTCAGTTACAGTTACTCCGAGTTCATTTTAGTTCAGTTTAAATTTCCTGTTTGTTCAGTTCAACCAACAGTTCATTAACCAAATTGACAGCTCTAGTATTCTAGCTATAAGTCTTAGTTGGAGGTGTTTGGTGCACATGCGCTATAGTTCAGGGTGTTGAGGCCAATTTTGCCTAATAATAATAATAATAATAATAAATGATTCAGTTTAGTATCAGTTCAGTTTCTCCCCATCTAAAAAAACGGGGCCTTAATATAATTGGAATCTTCCATGCAATATCACATCAAATTATCAATCATAATGCTTACTATTGCTGATGGAGATTGCAATATATGCACTATAAATACTCCACTTTGTCATCCCAAAGTACCGGCATCACATATCACTACAATCAAAAGTTCTCATTATGGCTTCCTACCACTATTCTCCTATCTTGTTCATGCTCTTGGCATTACTCACTCAACTTGCTGAGAGCCGTTTAACACAAGAAACATTGACAACAGCTTTTGGAGCTACGTCAAAATCTTCCGTTGATGAAGGAACAAAATGGGCTGTACTTGTGGCCGGTTCGAAGGGTTTTCGTAATTACAGACATCAGGTATCATTCACCATCTTTTTATCAATTATTTAGTTCAAATAAGCATTGATAAGTTCAATTAAGGGTGTTTCGTGATAATAGTTCATTTCTTTTTTCTCAATTCTTTTACAGGCTGATATATGCCATGCTTACCAAATCTTGAAGAGAGGTGGTCTCAAAGATGAAAATATCATTATTTTCATGTATGATGACATTGCTTATGATGAAAACAATCCAAGAAAAGGTATTATCATAAATAACCCAGAAGGAGGAGATGTTTACAAAGGAGTTCCCAAGGTACGGTTTAACATCACTTCTTATTTAATTACGTTATATAACTTATTGGTAGGTTGAATCTATTCTTGTTGATTACTTTGAGTTGTTCATACGGTATCATATTCCTCATGTAGGATTATACGGGTGACAGTCTGACAACTCTCAATCTTTTAGCTGCTATACTTGGAGATAAAACTGCTATAGAAGGAGGTAGCGGTAAAGTTGTCGATAGTGGCCCAAATGATCGAATTTTTATTTACTACTCTGACCATGGTAGTCCTGGTGTACTAAGTAAGTAAATTTTTTTACATAATTACTTCCTTAAGTACTTCTTATGTATGAAAATGCTATTTACACTTTCTTTTTCTCATTTGTCTCCAAATTAATCTTGATAATCATTTATTCGCTGATATATTAATACATTTTTCACTTGTACTATCAAAAGTTTTTTTTATAGTTGTGCACAGTGATAAGTGTAAAAAGTATTTTGCGAAGGAGAAATTAACTTTTTTAATTTTTACTAATTAAGTATGTTGAACTGACGTCTATATCATCGGAAAATTACTCTTGTGACAAAAAGCTATGCCCAATCACGATGATCTATATGCGAATGATTTAATCAACACCTTGAAGAAAAAGCACCTTATGGGAACATACAAAAGCATGGTAAGCTCTCTATATTTATGTTGTACCAAGGTTGTTTGTTATTATTGGCAAGGGCTAATGTGTGCTGTGACTCTTTAAGTTGACACACAAGTTCAATTACTGCTAATTGAAGGTTCTTGGACGTGAAATTCACCCTTATATTTTCGCCTGTGGCAAGTCTCAACCCTCGGGGCTTTGCTTGCAACGGTTGTATGTAAATGTCTGTGTATATAATTCGTTGTATAATTTTGGTATGATTATTTTTTACAAATGTGTAGGTAATATATGTAGAAGCATGTGAAGCTGGTAGTCTATTTGCGGGTCTTCTGCCCAAAGATTGGAATATATACGTAACAACTGCATCAAATCCTTATGAAAGTAGTTGGTCAGTTTATTGCCCAGGCATTGATCCGAGTACTCCTTCTGAATATGATACCTGTTTGGGTGACTTGTATAGTGTTGCTTGGATGGAGGACATGTACGTAATTTTATTATTTTTTTCTAAAATAATTTTACGTTTTTTTAATTATAACTTTTTTTCTTATAATTTTTTTTTTAATTAACGGGTTTCTATAAATAGTCATTATCTCTAACAACCTGTATTTGAATGTTATGACAATGAAAGGAAGAGAATGTATTATTGACTGATTTGTTTGTTTTCCTTTTTTTTAACGTTGAACAGTGAGATACATGACGCCGACTATGAGACGTTAGCACAACAATATCAAGTGGTAAGAATTTGGAATATTTATTATATGATTAGCTTAATCTCACAGCATTAAAAGTACTTTTCTATTCTATGTCTTGCTTTTCTAACTGGCATAGGTTAAGAATTTCAAGATTTCATTAAAAGAAAATATAATGCAACAAAATTCTATTTGAAGATAATAAATAGAGTGCGTCTTGGGTGTAACATGTTACACCATAACTTATTGTACGTGTAACATGCATAATGACATATATTCCAACAAGAATGACATGGACTATACAAATAATGACATGAATCTCTTGTCATTATGTCATTTATTTCATGTCATTTAAATGCAAGCTTTTTGTATACTGATATCTTACATAGAAATTTTGATGCCCTTAACTTATGCCTTGTGGTATAGGTTAGAAAAATCCCTTATTATATTATGACCATAACACGTACATAGAACAATCAAACGGTTCATTTTAATAATCATTTATATTTGGAAACAAAAAACGCGACTTGCTTAAGGAGTAGACTTTAATGAGGAGGATCAAATCCAATAATTAGAAATAAATTTTTAATTATCTATGAAAATGGATATAATGGCTCTGCTTAGCAATACTAGATGAACATAAACTAAAACCAATACGTTAACTGAAACTAATAAGATAAAACTAAAATTGATAAGATGATGGAACTGATAAGGTAGCTGATTAGCTTAATTGTTTGGCAAAATTAGTTGCTTAAGTTGATAAATTATTTTGGCAAAATTTGTTGTTATCAAAATTCTAAAAAGATATTCTAAAATTTCAGTTACCTGATTTTGAAAAGGTAAATATTTTAACTTATCATTTAAGTCATTTTAACCAACTGAAATTTTATTTTAGATACTCTCCAAACATTACTAATCATTTTAGCACCTAAAATATATACATTAGTACCCTATTATTTAAGGTAACTAAAATGCTTCTTCAAACAGAGATAAATATCTAGAAGATCATGTAACTATCTCCATCAAATGGACAAAGGATATTGTATACTGTACAAAGACCTTCCAATTAGGACGAAGAAATGTTCCTCCCAATATATTGGACAAGTGTAAGAACTAGTGATTTTTTTATTTGTTTGGTTGGAATTAAATTATTTTCAAGAAAACTACTTTTATTATTTTGTATTTCTACGTTTGATTTGTGAAAGAGTAAAAAAATAATTCTCCTGATAATGGAAACTATCCTCCTATCTAGAAGAAGTACCTTATTTTCCATTTGTTTCTTTAATTTACTTTATCTTGTTATTTTTCCGTTTATCCTCCACCCTAGAGAACAATCATCATTTATTTGGGTGTACATGAATAACATGATACACCCAAGACTTTGTTTTACTCATTTGTTCATTTGGAGGATTCAAATGAGCAATGAGCATAAAAAAAAGTCTTATGTGTACCATATTTACGATGTATCTAGGTGTACCATATCACACCATATTTTTGGCATTTTCGTTTCTCACTAACCAAGCTTGCTTGGTGGAGGTGGTGAATAATTCACCTTGTGACTTTGAGGTGACAAGTATGAACCCCACTACCTACTTGTGTTTGGGAGTAGAGATTCCCTTATATCCCATACTTCCAAGTATTAACATGTGTAGCTATGCTGGTTGACTTGCGAAAGGTGTTGGTCCAGTAGGATCATTTTTCTTACCAAGGGGTTTCGTGGTGGGGGCCAAAAAAAATCCGTTTCTCACTAAATTTATTCTAATATAAAACAATATACACAGGTAAAGCAACGGACCGCAGCTGGAGGAGATCATGGATCACACGTCATGGAATATGGAGATATGAATTTCAATACGGACCCTCTGTCACTGTATTTGGGCTCATCCCCTAATTCGGCCCATAAGCTTCAAAATAAAGGGGGAAAGGGCAGCCACAAGCCAATAGCTGCTGTTGAACAACATGAAGCTGACATTCTCTATTTAAGACGAAAGGTTTGTCTATGTATCCTTTTGCATGATAAGTAACTTTTGTCTTTTTTGTTTTGATAAGGAGAACAAACTTAGGCTAACCCCCTAATCTCAAGGCCACCAAAACATCCTTTCCGGATGATTAGGGAAAAATCCAGACAAAGACGGGGAACCAAGATAGTAAGGAGGGGTAGGCATGCGCCTTCCTAGCCAAAGTCAACAACTTGTTAGGCATGGAAGAAATGACTTTAACCGATTACTAAACCATCGTGTAGCCACACCTGCATCTTTCACAATGTTAGAAATTTCCCACGGAATACGTCAACAATTCTTCATAGAATTAATGACAGCTAAGTTGTCTCCTTCAATAATAATATTAGAAATGTCAAGAGAAATAGCTCCTTTAACTCCTTCTCTGAGAGCCCAAGCTTCAACTTGCAAAATAGAAATATGGGGCCCCAAAGACTTGGCACCAGCTAGGAGAACCTCCCCAGAATTATTACGAATAACAAAACCTAAGGAAGCATTCCCATTACTAATCTTAGAGCCATCGAAATTAAGCTTGCAGTAATTAGGAGGAGGGGGGACCAAATAAGATTTTGGCCTGATCTATTTAACTTGGACATGGGCTTTTTGATGATAGAGGTGGAAATGACATTACCATTTCCATCATCGAGATCAGTCTTCAACCATTGTTCTTAATCATAATACTAACACGACGAGGAGAAAACCCCTCATCATTGAAGATAACTTTATTTCTAGTGAACCAAATAAACCACCAAATAAAAGCAGACTTAGCTATGTTATCATTAGAAAGAGTAGAATGACAAACCTCAATCCAATAACGGAAAGAAAAGGAACTAGAGAAATTAATATTACCAGGGAGGGAAGGCCAAGAAGCACTATCGTGAAGGCAGGAGAACACCTGTAAAGTAAACGGACATTCAAAACAGAGGTGAGTCATAGTCTCCGAAGCATTACAACAAAGAACACATTGCCGAGGAACAAAAACTTTGCATTTTTCAAGTCTATCCTTAGTAGGGAGACCATCATGACAGGCTTTCCAAAGGAACATTTTAATTTTCGGAGGGACATGAAGCTTCCAAATCCAAGCAAATTCTACCTTCTCAAAATTTGGATTAAAAGCTCCCTGAGCTAAAAGGGAACCAGACTTAACGGAGTATTCTCCATCCGCCGTCAACCCCCAAACCAGAGAGTCTGGCTGAGGAGACCACGGCACAAAAATAGAAGAGATCCTGGCCACAATATGCGAAGGTACTACAGTTTCAAGCTTGGAACAATCCCACCCCCCCCCCCCAACTCATTAATAAAATCACTAACTGTAGCACCTTCTGACCCTGGGAGAGGACTAACCACCATACTAATGGGATATTGGAAAACCCAATTATCCTCCCAAAATCTAATATCTCTACCATTCCCAACCTGCCATCTTAAACCCTTTTTAAACAAAGGCCTGAGGGACATAAGCTTTCTCCATTGCCAAGACGCTACTGGAGAAACATTATGAGAGAGGATATCACTAGATTTACTATACATTTTTTTAACTAGACTAACCCAAAGATTATCTTTATGTTTGAGAATTTTCCAAAGCAACTTCATTTGTAGGGCTACATTATTGACTTCAGCTTTTCTTATACCCAACTCCCCAAATTGTTTAGGAAGATAAATTTTATCCCATCCAATCAAATTAGCAGTTTTATTCAAGTGGTCTTTATTCCAGAAGAAATTCCTGTAAGACTTGTCTAAATTAGAAAGAATAGTCTTTGGCAAATAAAAACTTTGCATTTGATAGTTGGCTTTAGTAGCCAAGTTCGCTTGAATAAGAACCGTTCTACCGGCTTGGGAAAGAGAGTTGGCTTTCCACTTAGGTAACTGATTGGTAACCTTATTGCAAAAATTCGCAAAAGTTTCCTTTGTAACTCGAGAATCAATAATTGGGCAACCCAAATACTCCCCTAAATTGTTTGTTTCAGCCATACCAAGTAACGAAGCAAAATTAACTTTAGTCTCATCAGAAACATTCGGAGAACACTGAAAGGCAGATTTATGAAAATTAACAAGCTGGCCAAACATAGAACAATATTTATCAAGAATTAGCTTAATAGTAGAACAACTAGTATCAGAGGCTCGCGCAAAAATCATAGTGTCATCAGCAAAGGTAAGGAAAGGGATACGAACACCAGATTTACCTATAGAACCAGCAATTAATTTATCTCTTTGAGCATTAGTCGCTGACAGTTGCCTAGCAAGAAGTTCAGCACACAGAATGAAGAGATAAGGTGAAAGCGGATCACCTTGACGGATTCCTCTAGACGGGGTAAAACGATCACCGGGAATGCGATTGACTAAAACCGAAAAGGAAGGATTTAAGATGCAACTCCGAATCCAGGCAACCCATTGAGAGCAGAACCCCAACTTCCTCAGAGTGACTAAAATATAGTCCCATTCTAATCTATCATAAGCTTTCTCCATATCGAGTTTGATTGCAATCCACCCCTGAGATCCAGATTTTTTACTAAAAAAGTGGAAGACCTCATGAGCAATTAGAATATTGTCTTGAATAAGACGTTCTGGAACAAAGGCCCCTTGTAGAGGGTGAATAATTTTTCCAAACACAGATTTTAGTCTATTAGTTATAACTTTTGAAATCACCTTATAAATTGTTGAATATAAACTTATAGGTCTAAAATGATTTGAACTGGAAGGATTATCAATTTTAGGAATTAGAGCAAGAAATGTGTGATTTATTTCTTTCAATATATTTCCTGAATGAAAAAAGGCTTTTACCGCTCTAATGACAGAATTACCCACTAGAGTCCAATATTTCTGAAAGAAAAAAGGAGGGAAACCGACCAGGGGATTTGTCAGGAGCTAGATCAAAGACAGCTTCTTTAATTTCCTCAGCGGAGACTACTGCTATAAGAGAGGCATTATCTTCATCAGAGATTATAGGAGAAAGAAGATTAAAGTCAACACCTTCATCAAATCCACAATTTGGATTTGAAATAAATCTTTTGCAAAATTCCTTTGTAATTTCACTAGAAATAATAGCTGGAGAAGAGATAATTTGATCCGTCTCCGTAGTAAAGTTTTTGATTTGATTCTTATTTCGCCTAATGGTAGCATGAGTATGACAATATCTTGTGCTTGCATCCCCAAGATGGAGATAAATAGTCTTGCTTTTTTGTTTCCAGTAATCATGACTATATGATAATAATTTTTCTCTTTTTAGAAGAAAACGAGTTTGTTGTGATTTGAGAGAAGAGCACAAGGGATGGACTAATAGATTAGTTTGAATTTCTGCTAGTTTAGAATCAACAATTCTTAGTTGTCTAAATACATTACCAAACTGGGACATATTCCATTTCTTCACAAGGTTGAACATATGGGAGCCATTAAAACGAGTACACCAAGTTTTCTTGACAAGAGTATCATAGTCTTTTCGTTGACACCACATTTTTTCAAAACAAAAAGGGGGAGCTTTCAAGGTTTTATTCTTAGTTAAATCTAGTGTTACTTGACAATGATCTGATGAAGTGAAAGGATGATGCTTTAGAGTTGCTTGAGGGAAGTGATTAAGCCAAAGTTGACTAGCTAACCCTTTATCAATGCGTTCTAGAATATTGTTTGGGCCTGCTCTTTTTTTCCCTAAGTATATCTAGATCCCATAAAGGGAAGCTCAACACAAGGTATTTGAGTTAAAACATTTTTCATAATGTTGAGCCTATTAGAGTTAAACGAACCTCCTCCTAATTTGTCCTGTTCACAGCTAATTTCATTAAAATCCCCAAGAATCACAAAGGGAGAAGTTAGCGAATTCACATACTCAAAGACCTCTTCCCAGAAATCAGCTTTATGTTGGCTTTTGGGAGGAGCATAAATAAAAACGATTATAAAGGAAATATTTTCATTTAGGAGAGTAATATTACTAGCAATAAACCGAGAAGCTTTATAAATAACTACTAAATTAAAGGGAGACTGATTACAATCCTTCCAAAATAACCAAAGCCCAGCTGCTAGACCTAAGGTGGGCACGTAATCTACATACTGAAACCCACATTGATTTGCTGTAATAAGGGAGGGGGAGCTTGAGACTTAACTTCACAAATCATGAAGACCTTAATGAAGTTACTATTACAAAAATCTCGAATATTAACCAAAGAGTTCTTTTTTAACACCCCTCTTATGTTCCAAAAGCCAGCAATCATGATTCTTTAATAAATATCACACAAACCAGAAGTTGACTAGCATGAGGGACTAAGAAATTAATAAGACTTACTTTAGAGAGAATATGGTACATAAATTCACTAATGGGAGTGTTGATAACAATATCCTGAAGACAGGGGGAAACTGTCATATCTTGAGAAACTATAAACCCCACACATTTGGGGCTGAACATGAGATGAACCTTTACCTTAACAATGTTTCTTGAAGTGGAAAACATCCACTTGGTCTTCTGTAAAAAAGGTTGGTCATATGTAACCAGCATAATTATTAAACACAAATATAATTGAATAATTATTTGGGAGTATTCGTAGAATTTTTCTTTAGGGGAGATCTGTAGCAAAAAATAGACAAAGCCCTCTGCGGGCAAAAGCTGCAATATACGTACTTCTCCATTCCAATAGCTTCTGGGGCCTGGAATGGAGTAATCAAACAATATCTCGACTGAAGAATCAGATTTTCTAATTATCATACTGGAAACCAGATAATGAAAGAAGATACTTCTAATAATTTTACATGAAAAAAGAAAGTCTTTAAACAATCTTTCACTTAAGTCAAAGATTGAAGGAGAAGAACAACTTACCCCTATATTCACTGAAATTTTGACAATATTGCCTTGCTTGATAACTGGAGAAATTAAGGGAACACAAGAAAACTTCTTCCCATGCCATGAACTGAACATACGGGATTAACAAGATTTAACTTTGTTGTACAGACAAATCTCACTGTCGAGACGAGAAAAAGTAGTAAATGTGAGCATTTTTAAAAAAAAGAATTGACATGATTTTGGTCTAGCATTGGGAAACCAAATTTTCTAATTAACATACTGAGATATAGGGCACACAAAATTAAACTTCTAAGATTTTTGGCTAAAATATTGAAGTCCTGATGCAAGCAGACCTTTGCATAAAAGATTGAACATGAAGAAGGGCATAACCTTGCATGACTCATATCAGTGGTTCCTCGAGCGGAAAATAACCACTTGTTCTTTTTAGTAGTTAAGTGACCAGATATAACAAACATACTACAAAAAGGCATACACAATGCAATAACTACTTGAAAATACTCATGGAAATTTACTTTTGAGGAGAGCTGCAGCAAACAATAGGAATAGCCTTCATCAGGCAACAGACGGGATAAACACTTGACTCCATACCAATAGCTTCTGGGGCTTAGAATGGAGTAGCCAAAAAAATTCTCAATTGAAAAGCCAAGTTTTCTAAGAAGCGGAGAGTTTTTATAAAAGATCAAAACTATGCAATACAACCAACAAAATCCATTCCAATAAATTCTGAAGGCTTGATTGGATTTTATTGAGATTGCCACTTTGCCAGTACATAGAAAGCCAATCCAAATTCATAGATTGACATCTTTAGATAACTATAGCTGGCAGCCAATACACCCATTTCTAGAGAGCAGATAAGAGCCCAAATCCAATACATGAAATTAACAAATTTCTTAGATAACCAAAAGGAATCAAGGAGGATGTCCTTTATGGGGAATTTGGTTTCCTTCACAGCATCCATTCTTATAAATATACCACAAAAATGAGAAGTTTTCTTAATCAAATCAATAATTAAAGGCAATCGAACATGTAGATGAAATTTTTTTATCTCATCAGTTTCTATGTAGAAATATACTAATGATAAGAGGTCTAAAATCGAGTAGAGGCACTGCATACTCACAGTACTGCACTTTGCATTGAATGTAGGTAAAAGAACAGATGAATAAAACATATTAATCTCATCAATGTCTAGCCGAAAACAAACTGGAAATAAGAGGTCTAAAGGCGAGAAAGAACAAAGCTTACTCACACCATGGAAAGTCGCATTAAATGCGGCATCTTGATAAAGAAAAAGATCCCAGCATCTAAGGCTGAAATTTGCCAAGATGATTGATAACAACACCAAACAGGATCCATCATTAATCAATCTCATAGACAAGCACCATATCGCATCCGCGAACTCCCAATAAAGGACAATACCACCAAGAAGCAACCATAATTTAGCACCAGGCATCAAAGAAACAGAACCACTCGCACCAAGGAATCGCACAGGGCACCAGAACGAACCATCAATCGAAATAGCAGCCCAAACCCTATTAACCCTAGACAGGAAACCAAATTTGAATTTGAAAGGAAGAAAAATGAAACCTTTGATCCAATCTAAAGACTGGGTCGAAATCCCATTATAGAAAACAGTCGAAATTAGCCGAAACTCTTCCAAGAGATGATATAAATTACTCTCAAATATTGATGCTTGAATACGAGAAACTAAGAAGAGTTTAGTCGGACTTTCGAACACAATTTTGGGGGAAATATTGTGCTGAATTAAAAACAAACTTGATAATTGGATTCCAATAATCACTACTAAGACCAATAATAGGCCGTTGATGAAGCAAAACAGGAATGTTTTTGCAATCTGAGATGCGAAATAATTGAAATGGGAAATTTTTGGTTGGCTAGGGTTTCTATTTTGAGATGAATTAGGGCTTTTTTCTTTTGGCTTTTCTCTTTCTCTCTCTAACTCTTTCTCTCTCATCTTTTCTTTTTTTAGTAACTTTTGTCTTTTACTGAAGAAAATATATTTTAGATTTTGTATAATGTCCTAATCTGATATATTTTCTTTGAAATTAAATAACTTTAAGCTAAAACAACTTTGTATTAAGGGAGCATTTGGTTAGAAATTTTCAGGAAAGGGTAAGGGAATCAAGTGAGCTGATTCCCTTACTTGTTGTTTGTTTTATCAAATTCAATGATTCCCTTTACCCTATCCTTACCCCCAAACTCCTCTACATCCATTCTCCATCCCACCCCAGGGTTCATTTACCCTTTGCTTGAAATAACATTATTATTATTATTATTATTATTATTATTATTATTATTATTATTATTATTATTATTATTATTATTATTGTTGTTGTTGTTGTTGTTGTTATTAATAATAATAACAATAATATTATTATTAATTATTATTTTGATTATTATCTTTAATTATTATTAATTTTAATTATTATTAATTTATTATTATTACTTTATTATTATTTTATTATTATCATTATTATTTAATTTTGTTTTTTGTTTTTTATTTTTATTTATTATTATTATTAATAATTTATTATATTTATTATTATTAATCTTGTGCGAGGGCATCCCACAAGATTTCTTCTTATCATAAAAAATCTATACTAATATATTAAAAGACGTTCCTAAGAATATCTATGTGTTATGTGGCACTCTCCTCTAAGGCTCTAATGCAAATGCTCTATTTTCATGTCAAACCCCTCAACTAAAAGAATAATATTGTGTAGTTACAAGGTATCGAACACGTGACATTTGAAATAAAAAGTGAGAGCTTAACCATTGATCCAACATAACATCATTATTTAGTATTCCAAAATAAAATATAATAAGATCTTGTAAGTATAGCTCATTAAAAGACTTACACAAGTAGTTAGATAACTAACACATTAATGGTAATGATAATAGACTATTGTAGACATAAACTCTTACTCCAGATTCTTGTATTTTTCAAATTATGACGTCAATATTTTCCTCACAAGACAAAAATTTACAAAAAGAAACAATTCGGGGCATCACCAGGGACACTCACTAGTAATTCAAAAGGTGTTATCTTTAATGAAACTCTATTGTGACATGTGTTGCTTTAATGCTAGAAGCCTTGAACACATGGCCTTTGCAAATCCATATGAAGTATTTTTAATTACCTGTTATACAATTGGTAAAGTGATTATCTTTGACGTAATTTTTTTTTTTTGAAAGGATCTTTGACGTAATTCAACATAAAAGGTAGTAAGGTACTCTAGTATCTAAAAAGAATAACTAAATAAATATATAGTTGCTAATTTGCCATAATGATAACAATGCTTATATATATATAGCTAATTTGGCTAGAGAATTGTGTGGGAGCCCAATGGTTGAAGCTCCCACCTCTCAACCTCATGGTTGGGTGTTCGACTCTCATGAACCCCAATTTGGGGAGTTTGTGTAAATATTTGCTTATGGGTATAAATCCTCAGTTTCCTTATAGGTTGGGATTCCCCTTCTTATCCCCCCAACTCATGAGGGCTGACCCTGCTTGAGTCAGTTAATTACCGAATAAAAAAAACATAGCTAATTTGGCTAATTAACCTGTTTCCCACTTTTACTAAACCAAAAAACACGATTTATAATTATTAGTTAACCTCCGTTGCTCTATATTTTCACAAAAAAAGGTTCTTGCAATAAATAGACACGTACAACCCATTTGGTAGTTGGTTATAAATGGTGGTAATGGAATAAATTTGTATGCAAATTTGTGAAGAAATCATTGTTCATTCCATGGTAATGCTAATTTATCCTTAAGGGTCCGTTTGATTCAACTTATTTTGTCTTATCTTATCTTATCTTATCTTATCTTATCTTATCTTATCTTATCTTATTTTATCTTATCTTATCTTATCTTATCTTATCTTATAAGATAGTTTATTGTGTGTGTCTAACATCTTATCTTATCTTATAAGATCTTATATAAGTTAAAATAAGTTGAACAGAACGGACCCTAAGTGTCTATTTTTCTTCTTGAATTTTCATTCACATCCAATACCACCTTGTAGGTGATAATGAGTGGTAATGAAAATTGCTTCCCCTTGGAGAAAAAAACACAAGCTTAGGATCCGTTTGATTTTGTCTTATCTTATCTTATCTTATCTTATATGATCTTATCTTATCATATCTTATCTTATGTGATCTGATCTTTTGTTATCTTATCTTATCTTATCTTATCTTATAAGATAGTTTATTGTGTTGCATAACATCTTATTTTATCTTATCCTATCTTATCTTATTTTTCCCGAAATTAGTTAAAATAAGTTGAACAGAACAGAGCCTTAGAGGTGAGATTGCTTCCCCATGGAGAAAAAAACACAAACTTGGGGGGTTGAAATCGCCTCCCCATGGAGATTTTAAGGGTGCTTCCCTTGTAACATTACAATTAAAATTCATTTCCATTAACAAAATTTATTAACGACTACCAAATGGGTCGGTAGGGTTTTATAAGATTTAGGATTATGTTGATGGAATGTATTATTGATTGTTATGAGAATCGTCATAAATGGTACCACCTCTATTTTCCAAAGTGATAGAGAATAGATGTAAATATCTAAATATGCATAGGTTATATATCAAAAGATAACATAAATGACAAATTTAGAGAACTTTTAAATCTATTCTCTATCACAAAATTCGCATTTGGTCGGTCTAAGGTCCGATTTTGGGGCAGCCGTTCTAATATTTTATTTCCCTATAATTATGAAAAACAGGTTTTGAGAGCTCCTGAAGGGTCTGTTGAGAGAAATCAATATCAAAAGGGGTTGGAAGATGCAATGTCTCATAGGGAGCAGGTAGACTGTACCTTTGAAGAGATTGGAAAAGCTCTTTTTGGTGATGATAATGGCATTGACATGATTAAAACCGTTCGATCAGCGGGACAACCAATCGTGGACGATTGGGATTGTTTCAAAACACTGGTATATATATAAACTTCTTCATCGTTTTTTGGTTAAATGTCTCGTCTATTGCGTTGTTTAAGAAAATATTTGCACAACTTGTGAAATGTCAAGCTCATAGTGCAAAAAATAAATAAATAAAAAATCTCATAGTGTGCTTTGGTTTAATTTTATATTCCTTCAGTTTTTATTACTTTGAAGAATTAAAAGGAGTTGCAGGCTATTATAAATAATGATATTATACAAAGATAAAATATAAGGTATCTTACACTAACTATTCAGTTAGCTGCTCTATTTCCTTCACGGTAGAAGTGATTAATTTTCCAGTGCCCAAATGTTGAATAAGTAATTTGATTCCGGTCAGAGTTACCCACTTGACATACAAGGTTTGACCTTTTGCATGAAAATGACAAGAGTGATCAAATGATGAGGAAAAGATACTCATATAGTTTTTGGTTGATAAAATATCATCATCATGATTCAATTTTGTTTGATTTTCCATCTCTTGTAGGTGGGTATGATAAAACTAGCTATCAGTAGATATACTAAATTTAGTAATTTCTTTGATAAATATCGTCATGATTTAAATTTCTTTTTTTTTATAATATTATCATCATAGTATACATAAATTTGACAATGCAGAACATATATATTTCATACAATTGATCTATGAAATAGTCACCTCATCTTTGGTATGTTCGTATATAAAATTATCAATAGATGACTAAATTTAGTAATTTCTAGGAGTAGAGTACACTAATAGTTCATTAACAAATGCAATATTCACATTATCTATATATAATGTTTTGTAGTAGTGTACACTAATACTTCATTAACATATGCAATATTCACATCTATATATAATGCTTGTAGTAGTGTACACTAATACTTCATTAACATATGCAATATTCACATCTATCATGTTATGTAGTAGTGTACTGTACTCTTCTTTTCCTTGTTCTTACTTTCGTTGTTGGGATAGATGTATGTTTTTTTGGTTTTCTCTTTTTTTTTTTTTAAAAAAAAAAAACTCTTGTCAGCGTTTGATTATAATGTCCTCACCACCAACTCACATCACTTGATAACTTCCCAAAAGCAAAGTAAGAACAAAACGGAATATAAAGAGTCTGTATTTATGCGTTTGAGTTTAATTGGATAAATTAGACTATAAATAGAAATTTTCATTATCATATACTTCCTTCGTTCTTTTTCCATTGCAACAATTACCACTTTGGGTAATTTCATATCTATTGCAACAATTTCACTTTCAATAAAAAACAACAACTTTAGTTGACAATATTGCCCTTACTTTATCTTACTAAAACCATCATTTATTACTCACTTTGCCTTATAAAGTTATTTTTGCTTTATTAAGGATTGATTTATCTCCTACTCTAGTTAATTAAAAGGGTATCATTATGCCAAACTACCCACTTTTTCCACTTTCTTAAAATCCGTGCCCGAACCCATTGTTGCAATAGAAAAAGAATGGAGGTAGTATACTATTATTTCAAATAATATTTGATGAATTTATATCTATTTAAAATTATAGCACCAAAAAAGTTTCTAATTGGTATTATGCATCTAGAGATATTGTTTTATAAAAAAGCAGGAAAGTTATAAAAAGAAAAATATATTGCTTCAAGAAAAGTTTCTTTTTTGACGGGAAGAAAAGTTATTGACCATATGCATGCAGCCAAGTTTGCCTAATTTTTTATTTCTGTTTTTGGATACTAATGTAGTGTTAAAAAATACTTCATGTAGGTTGACACTTATAAGACACATTGTGGACCACTCTCCACCTATGGAAAGAAACATATGCGGGCATTTGCAAACATGTGCAATGCTGGGGTGCAACAAGCTCAATTGGCTAAAGTAGCATCACAAGTGTGTGGGAACAACTTCAATTAAGAAGTGCGCATAAACCTTAGCTTCCTCTAACCAAAAATAAACGTAAACATGTGTGTATGTAAAAAAATATATAATGGACCGTGGGATATTTACATACGCACTATAGAAGCGCATGCGCAAGAATGTTCATATATAGTATTAGGGGGGGGGGGGGGAATTGGGGTGGGGTGGTTCGCGGAGTGGAGAATCGGGGGGGGGGGCTCGAGGCCGGGGGCCCGGGTCGCCCCAAAAAGGGGGCTGGTTCGGGGTGGTTGGTTGGGGGGTGGGGGGCGGCTGGGGGCTCGTTTGAGCTAGACGCACTAGAGAACGTTTGCCTTTTTTTTTACTAATGAATAATAATACTATTTTTATTATTCTTTTAAATAAAAAATTATCTTTGTTTTTTTTTTTTCTCGGCCGATCCCAACCCCCCCGCGAGCCCAGACCAGCCCCAAGGGGTCGACCGAACGGAGCTCTCCCCACGGGCAAAAATGTTCATACTATAGCCCTATATAGTATGCGCAAACTAAGCTTTGTTTCTAGTTTCTACTTTATTACAATTTGCAAGCAATGAACAAGTGTAAAATCATAATATAAAGTTGTTAAAGCCTCCCACATTAGGTCTTCGTGATTTTTGTGTCAGCCAATATCAAGTATCCTCATTAATGGGGCATTTTTTGACAATTTTTTTCTTCCTTTAATTTGTGTACTATTTTTATACTATATATTATTATTGGTTCATTATTATGTATTTTAACTTTTCGGATAAAGGAGATGGGTCATAAAGATGATAACCACAATCAAAATAAAGTCCCCCTCAAAAAAAAAAAAAAACCAATAAAATAAAGTGACACTTCTATTGTGGAATGGAATTTTTTTTCGTCCTAAGCACTAAATATTTTATGATAACTTATGATTTTGTTGCTATTTTTCTGTTAAATATCTCAAACTATCTTATCTCTTACGGAGTATCACTAACTCAAATATAAATGAACTAGTTAGATTTCAAACTCGTGGAATGCATATATTGACAATAACACCTCTGTAAAATTTCAAACAATAATATTTATCATATGAACATGGCTTCGATATAATATTAATTGAGGAAATTAAGCAAATCATCACTATTTTACAATAATATAATTCTATTGGCAATGTATTTATATATTTGTTAAACCACTATATTCATCTTATTATCATAATGATGGACGGAGTATTTTTTGCTTTTTAATTAGTAATTAAATGTTTATTCTTTTCTATTATAAGTTTTAAAATATTATGTTTTGGAATAATGGTTCATTATGCAACAATCAATTATAATCTTGAAAACCATTAATGTTAAACATAATTATCTATTTTCAATATAATTTTGTAAGAAGAGTTTGTCATATAAGGAAACAAATCTTCGTGATATGAGAAAAATTATTTGATGATGCATATATCAACGTGGAAGCACGAAACACCCTCATGAAGTTTCAAAATGTTTTCATTATGAACAAATTAAAATACATCATCTAATTCGTTGTCAATTTAATAAGTTTTTAAAAAAATGAAAACACATAAACTAAATTTTTTTGCAACACAACTTTTTTTGAAAATATCCAATATATCCAAATTGTTTCAAAAATTGTGATCTTAGTTTATGGTAAAAAATGTTAAATGAAATTGTATGCTTTGTGTTATATTATTGGAAACAAAAATGAGTAACCCTATTTTACCAAAGAAAATAAAGAAACTAAATAATACGGAATGGCGAGCTAGCAACTTATTCAAGTGGGTTCAAGTCAATCAAAAGTAACTATTAGATATAATTACGTAGATATAGTTACTTCTTAAAATCATTTAAACAAGATTATAAATACTTTTTTGGCCATAAAAACATTAAGCTTGAAGTATAAGGTACACTACAAACGTATTTCATAAGATTATGAATTAGTAATTTGAAACTCTAAAACTTTAAAGTTCGGCAAATATTAGATATTTATGTTTATATTGCACATATATTGTACATATATCATATATATATATATATTGTACATACTTATACTACTGCAATATATATATATATATATATATATATATATATATATATATATATATATATATATATATATATATATATATATATATATATATATATATATATATATATATATATATATATATATTGCACATATATTGTACATATATCATATATAGATTGTACTTATATATATATTGTAGATATTTATGTTTATATTGCACATATATTGTACATATATCATATATATATATATATATATATATGTATGTTGCAGTTGTATAAGTATGCATGTGTATCTTAAGTGGGGTCAATAAACCTCACTACTTTGAATATATATATATATATACAAGCAAATTGTGCACGCGATGTGGGCTTGATTTTTTTAAAAAATTTCAAACATAAATTCTTGCCTTTTTGGGCATAAACAGGGTAAAAATTTGCACAATAGACATTTTTTTTGCTAAATTTTGTGGGTTAAGCCTCTATCACTCAGTGACTCAACTCTTCTTTTATTGATTTTTTTACTTATTGTTTCTTTTAGGTTTTTAAAATTAAACTTGATTAACGATAAAAGAATGTTAAGTGAATTTATTTAGGATTTTTTTCTTATGTTGTATTAATATAGTGTTTTGTGTTGAATAAATCATTCATTTTTTTAATTGATTGAATTTTCGTTTTGATGTAATACTTAGATTGTGTTTGTGAATATTCGATTGATGTAAACCAGGGGCGGATCAACTATGGGTTCATTGGGTTCAGATGAACCCAATTTTTTGGAAAATAATTGTGCAGTTTTTCTTTAACAACCAAATAATTTTAACAAATATATAAGTTTTGCGTGCAATACTCAACATGAAAAGGTAAGCGGAGTACGATTAGAGGTGTCAATTCAGTTAACCAGTTCAGTTCTAGTTCAATCCAAACAGTTCAGTTGACTTCAGTTCAGTTAATTCAGTTCATTTTTTCGAGATTAATTGATTCAGTTTAAACTTTTTCGGTTTCAGTTTCAATCCATACAGTTAATTCAATTTTCAGTTAAGTTCAGTTCAGTTTACAGTTGTCTTTTGGTTTGACCCGTACAGTTTTGGTTTAAACAGTTGACTTTTTACCTATTACAATCAGTTAAACAGTTATTTTCAGTTCGGATTCAGTTAATTTCAGTTTCTTAGGTAAACCCGCATCGGCTCGGGTGAAACTTGATATCGGTTATGCCATGTACAACTTTTCCCTTCGGGTCTCGCTTCGGGTCAAGCCATTATTCATTGCAGGGAATTTCAACTCAGTTGAACTTTTGTCACATCGGTTAAACTTGTTGAAAACAACGATAGCACCAAGAGACGTATCTATATTTGTCTACAAAAGCGCATTTTGAAGTTGCTATATTTTCTGTAAAATTACTTTATTACAGGTTCAACATTTGGCTGATATTGAAAAATTCAATTTCAAATTCTTTATATTCTATAGTTTTCCAATGTGTAACTATCAATGATGAATTGGTGATTGGTTGTGGTCAAAGATGAAGATGATGATTGATAATGATGCATTAGTTTATAAATCAGTTAATATAAGTGGTTAATCATTAGGCTAATCGTCTTCCAGTGTATAATGGAATTTGAAACAAAAAACATCTACTTAAATAATCCAAGTATTTATTATTGTACATAATGAATGTGCCAATGGTAGCTGCTAAGCTAATTCAAAATAACAATACGATATTTGAGTTAATCGTCTTTATGTGAAATGCATTTTGAAACATAAAACATATGATTGAACTAATATGTAGTTATTGGATTAGATGGATGTATAAATATAAGTCATTAAGTTGATTCAACATAACTATATTATATTTAACTTAGTCGTATTTAATTTCAACTAATTTTGAAACTAAAAATATCTAGGATTTTTTAAGGTTAAACCTTTTTTTTTTTCATTTCCCAATTGTATCTAACCCTTTCAAAATTCCACACCGTCCTCATACACTTTTTTTTTTTTTAAGGCGTACTGCCTTTTTTATAATACTTTATTTTTTTCCTCCTCCTTTTTATAATCCAATGAAACTAATTTAATTTGTGAATATTCCCCCCAAGCGTTAAACTATGTATAAGTTAAAAAAGTTCCAATTAAAAATAAAAAAATTAAAGGAAATTAATGACATATAATCGGGTAATCGTGCATTAAATAAGGTAACCTTGAGGGTACCGTGTGGAATTTTAAAAAGGTTGGGGTACAATGTAGAAATGGAAGAAACACAAGGGTATAAGGTAGAAAAACCCAAATATCTAATTGAATTAGAATAAGTTGTTGTCGGATGAGATTAATGAACAGGCCAATGTAAGTCGATAAACTAATTCAAGATAACAATCATTTATTTGATTTTAATAGTCTTTAAGTTAAATTCATTTCATAACTAAAACATCTAATTCAATTGATGCAAGTTGTCATGGGATGAGATATATGAATGTACCATCAATCAGTGACTTATAATAAGTTGATAGAATCATACAAAGTATCAATCCTGCATTCAAGTTAATAGTATTTAAGTTAAATCAATTTCAAAACTGTAAACATGTTATTGAATTAGATTAATATGTGTCAATATAAGTCGATAAGTTTGTTAAGGATAACAATACTCCATTCCAGTTAATCGTCATTAAGCTATATTCACTTTCAAACTCAAAACATTTACTTGAATCGAAACAATTTGTTATCCAATAAGAACAATGAAAGACTTATAACTATACACTTATATTATATAAATATAATAATAATCTTTGATGTATTATCTTAACTTTCTACACATGTGAGTATAAACTAATAAATGATCAAGGTGGTGATGATATATAATGGTGAATGATCATAATTTAGTGATGATGATGATGATTAAAGTCGATAAACACAAGCTAATATAATACGAGTATAATGTGACAAAAATCAGTGTAGTTGGTTAATCATTAGGCTAAACTAGATCAGTATACTGTGCAGATATATGTATTGCATTTTGAGTATATAAGTCACTGATTGATGGTACATTCATAAGAACAATTTGTTATCCAATATAAATTGATGGTCCATTGCAGTTAAGCGTCATTAAGCTATATTCAGTTATTCACTTTCAAACTCAAAACATCTAATTGAATCGAAATAATTTGTTATCCAATAAGAACAATGAAAGACTTATAACTATACGCATGTATCATATAAATATAATAATAATCTTTGATTTATTCTCTTAACTTTATACACATGCGAGTATAAACTAATTTTCCTATTCATTATGATTTATGTACATCATAACATCAACACACGCATAATTTCTTAAAATCAACACCAAATCATAAAAACCAAGAAGTTCAATATTAAAAATATATATAAATGATGCTTAAGATAATAATAATAATAATAATAATAATAATAATAATAATACGTTGTTTCCTAATAATAATAATAATAATAATAATAATAATAATAATAATAATAATAATAATAATAATAATAATAATAATAATAATTCTATCTAACTAATTTCTATGCGTGTGGTAAATGGTAATGGTTCACTGGTTTGCACTTTGTTGGGCATTTGGGAAGTTGGGCTGGCCCAAATTAAAAACCTATTCTTGCCTCCATATATATACTCTAACTTTAACCTAACCACACAAACATAACACAAAAAAAAACCCTAGAATCTAGATCATTCTGAGAATTTCGTCTTTCTCTCTCACACACTCGCACAGTTGCACCACCATTTTTGATTTCTTCGCCTCTCAACTTTCCATTCTTCACCATTTCTGATCTCAAAACTCAAAATCTTCAAAAAAACTCTTTGTCACTTCGCCTCTTAACTTTCGATTCTTCTACACTCTAATTCTCCTCATTTCTTCACACGAAGAGAAGAATGAAAATTGGTGAAGATTGAAGATTGAAGACACGAAGAGGAGATTCTTGAAGTTTGACGAGTCGAAACACATATCATCGTTCAAGTTCGAAGAAAACCCTATCCAGGTTAAGAACTCAAATTTCAATTTTTTTTTTGTTTTTTCTTTTGAATCACGTTATTTGATGTTCTTAGGAGTTCGGATTTATATATTTTTTTTTTTGGATTGGAAGTTGGATTTCGTATATTATCTTCATTCATTTGTTTAATTTTTCTTTTTTTATGAATTTTTAACGGCTAAATAATTAATAAAATATAATTCTGATTATATATTTGTTGAATTTTTTGTAGATAGTTTAAAATTATCACCTTAGTAATTAATAAAAATGCAAATCAGTAGGTTTCTTTTTATGAATTTTTAACGACTAAATAATTTGTAATTTAGTATGAATTTTCTGCTTTTTTATTTGTTGAATTATTTGTAGATCTTTTAAAATTTTCACCTTATTAATTAATAAAAATGCAATTTAGTAGGTTTTTATTTATGAAATTTTAACGGCTAAATAGTTAGTGACTTAGTATGAATTTCCTGCTATTTTATTTGTTAAATTATTTGTAGATCGTTTTAAATTTTTAACCATAGAAATTAATAAAAATGCAATTAAGTAGGTTTTTTTTATGAAATTTAGTATGAATTTTTTGCTTTTTTTTTCTGAATTTTCTGCTTTTTTTTTAATGATTTTTCTGCTTTTTTTTATCTCTATTATATGACGGCCCTCCAATTTCAAAACCCTAACCTTAGAAACCCTAGGAAACTGACCCAGATCCACCACCACCCTTGACCGACTCGGATTCAATACACTTACACCCCCTGACCCATGCCCAGGCCCACCCCCGAACCATGCCCAGGTCCACTCCTGATCCATGCCCAGGCCCACTCCTGATCCATGCCCAGGCCCACTCCTGATCCATGCCTAGGTAACCCAGGCCCAGCCCCAGCCCCTGGGCCCTGACCACCACCTCGACCACCTTCCCTGACCACCATTGGCCACCACTAACCACCACTAACCACCACCACTGTCCACCACTAACCACCACAACCGACCACCACTAACCACCACCACCGACCACCACACCGACCACCACCCTTACCACCACCGTTGACCACCACCCCTCACCACCACTCCTGACCACCACCATTGCCACCATTGACCACCACCACTGCCACCGTTGGCCACCACTGACCACCACCTTCCTTGGCCACCACTGGCCACCTTCCCTGGCCACCATTTATTTTCTAGCTAGTGGCAAGTTTGATACATTGAGTTTGGAATTTTTTTGATGGGCTTAAAACTGTTGGTTTTGGTATTCATTTGTTGGATATGGTCTCCTCTTACGAGACTTGATGAGCTTGGTATGGTGCTATTTTGTTGGCTTTTTGGCCTTGAAATGGTTCTGTTTTGATGGTTGTTGGATCTCTTGGGCTTGGTTTGAGCCTTTTTTTGGTGCTGGTTGGATCTCTAAAGCTTGGGTTGTGCTTTTGAGGTAGTGTTGAGCTTGTATTGTTGCTGGTTGGATTCTGTTGAGCTTGATATTTGCCCCTTTTTGGAATAAGGCTTCAAATCATTTAACTATGTTGTTGAATATAACGACTTTAACCCAAGTAACTATGTTGGGAACTCTCACTATACTGAGGTGATGCCAATAGTTCCTTGTTGGATTTGAGTTATAGTATTCAGCCATTTTGTTAATTGTTTTGAGGCCAAGTGTTCGATGACGAAAATGTTCCGAGAGCTAATCTTAAAGTTCTAATTTTTTGACCGTAACATCGTTATGGTTGGATTTTGTTGAGCTTGTTTTGTTGCTGGTTTTTGTTGAGCTTGTTTTGTTGCTGGTTTCTGTTGAGCCTGATAATTGTCCCTTTTCAGAATAAGGTTTCAGAACATGTCTCATTTTGTTGATTATAATAATTGAAACCCAAGTTACTATGTTGGGAACTCTCACTGTAGTACACGTTGTCTCATTTTGGATTACTATAGTGAGGTGATGCCCATAGTTTCTTGATGGATTCAAGTAATTGTATTCGACAATTTGGGTAAATGTTTTGGAGCCATGTGCTCAATGATGAAAATACTCTGAGAGCCCAATTTTAAACTTTTTATTTGTTTCAAAATATAACGTTTGGTATGGTTGGTATTTTGGTAAGTTACTTATTACATAAATTGTTTCATCTTTTTTTTTTTTGTTATGCTTTTTAACTTTGTTTTTTGTCTTGTAGGGCGGAAAGAGTGGATATGTGAGGTTTAGGTCTTCAGGATTTTAATATATTGTAAAGTAAAGAGAAATATTTCATATGTTTTTTCTTATATTTGTTGGTTAGTTATAGTTTGTAAAATACATTGTGATATAAAGTAAAAGTTGTACTTGGTATTTTACATTTGATCTGTGATATTTAGGTACTATTTTTTTTCTTTTGTTCTATATTGTTTGTTTTAATAGTTCATTAAACTTTCTGAAATTATTAAATCGCCTTCCAAATAATTAAAATGGTAAAAGGAACACTGAGGAGAAGTAAATAAGAACAAATTAATTAGCAATTAAAGTGGGGTGTGTAATGGAAGAAATATTAACATTTATTAATAAGGATGGATTCCATGAATTATATTTGAAGATTCCATTTCTTGCAACAAATGATGTTTTTGATTTATTGAAATTAGTTAGATGAATTTATGAGTAATCATAAAGCCATAGTCCATACAAGTTCATTATTAACATACACAAAGGTCTTGTGTATTGAATTTTAACCATTGAGAATTCATCTTTTTAATACAAATAGTGGTTGAAAATTGAAATCATGTGTTCTTATCTTTGTCTAATTATACGCCAATAATTTAGGTAAATTAAAACAATGACGAAATTAGGTGTTACATTTTGAAACAGTTTCGTTTGAGACAATTTTATTCTATACAGTTTGATATTATTTTATTCGCTTTGATTCGGTTCGTTTTAAAACAGTTTTGTACGATTCGCTTAAAAACAGTTTTATTCGATTCGATTAAAAACAGTTTATTGGTTTGATTCGGTTCGATTAAAAACGATTTGAAACAGTTTTCGGTTAAATTCGGTTCATTTTCGCCCGCTCGCTTCGCTTTAAATCGGTTTTTCATGCAGTTAATTTTCAGTTTAATTTGTTTCGGTTGAGTTTCAGTTCAGTTTCAGTTCAGTTAATTGCAGTTTACTTTAATCTGATTGACTTATCGGTTTTTAACTTTTCAGTTATGGGTCAATTCAGTTCAGTTTATTCAGTTCAGTTGGTCAACAGTTTGCAGTTTAACCATCGGTTTTCAACCAAACTGACAGCGCTAAGTACGATGGTTTAATCCAGTTGTAATCCGCTTTGGATTTGTTGTCGTGGGATTGACTCCCCGCTGGTAACTATGCAAAAGCAATGTCTTGTTTTTTTCATTTCTTTTCCTTTTGTTTTAACTTTAGCCTGGTGCCTACACAATACATCTAGCTATAGGCTTTAATATTTGCAATTATCGGTAGAACCTTAATTAACAATGGGTATTTGATATTCTTAAAATTTTGGAAACAGTTGGAATGTCAACATCATTTGAGCAATATGTGTGATTGTTTTATTTATATTGTTCTTCTTGCTTGTTGGGTATTAGTTTTGTTGTGATTATGAAGGGTTTAGAATTTTTTTGGAAAGATTGTGCGAAGAAGTCCTAAAAATTGACCGCTTGCTCTTCCCCTAGTTTAAGAGAAGTAGAGAACCTATCAAACTAATACAAGATGGTGATAATAAATCTCCTACTTCCATGCCAACACCTCAAAATACTTCCCAAAGAGAAAATAATTCAAATGCTAGTACCGATGCTCACACTTATTATGTTGATAATTAAATTAATGTATCGACTTTTTTTAAGTAAATGATTGTAGTTTATTTTTTAACCAACTTCGAACCCATATGGTTGAAATCCTGGATCCGCCACTAGATGTAATATTTTTTTTTTACTTTATTTAGCATATATAAATGTACTAAATCTTATAGTCAATGTTTCTTTTTTTTGGTGGCTCGATTATAACTTGATTGCCTTAATTCATGTATTAAGTATACTTAATATCAATTTTACATTAGTTCATGTATTAAGTATACTTAATATCAATTTTATATTGGAGGGTTAACAATCAAATACACGTGGAACAAAGACTAAATCTCACACATTTACATTTGTCAATATCAATTTTACATAAATCATCGTAATTGCTGAACAAAGGCTCATTCTCACACATTTACATGTATCAATGATAGTAGTGCACTCATGCAAACTTTTAACAAGTGTGTTCTTTTCAGAGTATATCATAACACACTGTTGTAATATATAGTGCATAAAATTAATACTACGACAAGAAATAAAGTGGATTCAATTGAACCCAATAGTAAGATAGTAGCTGCACCCTTGATAGTACGGAATATTATACATGGTAACTCTATACACTAGAAACTTTTTCATGCAAGACCCTCACTTACGGGGTATTCTAAAATAACCCTAAATTTCAAATAAAAGCTCTAGAAAATTATCTATCTCAGATGCTCAAAGAGATCTTAGTGTGAAATAGGGTTATTGTAGAAAATATGTGTAGGATATCATGAACAATTTCCTTTTTTTAAGCATAATTAGATAAATTAAATTGTGGTTAGTTACTAAATTAATCATGTCAAATAAGGAAACAAACATTTGAAAATCCTGAAAAGAGCCTTCAAACATAACCCTCCATTTTGAAAATATCTAGGCATGTCAAACAAATTCACACGCTCATAATCCGACATTTGACACCTTTTTCGAATGTCAAATGTCTGTATATTTTCAATGTTACTATTTGATACTTGATACTATTAACCATATATGATATCTCTATCATTTTATATGTAATCATAACATATGTAATCCTCAAAAAAAAAATTCCAATATGTAAGATAAAGTATAGTCATGTGGGATTTTGTTTGATTTATCTCATTGTGTACATTTGGAAAATCGAACTTTTATAATTTTTACTAATATGTAATCAAAGTTACTAACAATAAAAAACATACATTGAAAAAATGGAAAATATGTGAAGGGACGAAGGGAGTAATTGAACTGACATGAACTAAATTTTAAGCTCGTGCAATTCACATATTATTGACAATAAACCACAAAGGTATATGTAACGTAATGTTATTGCTCTTTAAAGCTTCAAATAGTAGTTTTAGTTGTACGGAACTTGTCTTCGACAATCGACATCAATCCATCATATTAATTGGTGAGGAAATTGAGAAATCATCACTAATTTATGGAGTAGTAATATAATAGGTTTTTTCACCATATACCATTGACAAATTTTTTTTGGCACCATATATCCTTTCGAGTTTCCAAATTCACCATATACCCTCGACATTTAAAAAAAAACATCAACCTACTTTTATGACTAACTGAAGTCTAACACCGTTAGTCATTAACCCCTAATCCCTCCCTATAACCCTAATTAACTAACTTAAACTAAACCAAACTCTAACTCCAACCCCTAATCTAGTACCCTAACCCTAACCACTCCATTCATCCAATAACAAAGCTCCAATGACAAAGTATAAACACAAGTTGCGGGGGAGGGGGGCTTCGGGGGGTGGGGGAAGGTGGGGCTACTCGGGTGGTGGGGGAAAGAGGTGGGGTGGGGGGGGGTGGTGGTTGGGTGGTTCGGTTTAGGGTTAGGGTATTAGATTAGGGGTTAGGGTTAGAGTTAGGGGTAGGTTTAGGTTAGTTAATTAGGGTTAGAGGGGGATTAGGGGTTAACTAGTGGAAAAAAACTCTTTTGCTACATTACAAATGCTACGGTTTTTATAAAAACGGAGCATTTGGAATTATAAAAATAACGAAATTTAAAAAAAAAATGTAAAATGAGTCACATGCTCCGTTTAACCGTAGCATTTGAGTAATTTAACCGCTTTAAATGAAAAGCAAACCCTAGCCTATGGGTATTCTTCCAACGCCCCCCTCTCACATTCTCTCTCCTTAAATTGACCCTCTCTCGTAACTGTTCTTCGCCCACTGAAAACCCTCAAATTCCTAATATCTCACCTCCCTTCTCTCCAACGCCTCTCTGACATTTTCTCTCCTCAATTCGACCCTCAATCATTCTTCTCAGTTCTCATTTTCATTTTCGATTCTTTTTATCTTCTTAATCGCATGCCTAAAAACCCCTAATTTTCATCTCGAATTTGGTGTTTTTTTTTTACGAAATTGGAGTTCTCTTTGGAATGAGGTTAGACGAAGTGCTTTAGAGATGAATCCAGTTTCAAATTCGGATTCGTTATCTTAACATCTAAGAAGAAGCAGATGTTCTTCAAGCGGCGGCGGCGGCGATGGTGGTGCGGTATTCTTACTTTTGCTCTCCTTGTTCTCGGATCGAAAAGGTAACCCTAATTCTCTCGCCCTCTTTCGTGATTCTTCCGGATCCGGAGCCATGATTGTCATCGTCTTCGGTAACCTCCAACTCGCCAAAGAACAACACGTCAAATTTAGTCGAATTGATGACTTTCATTTAATTGTTCTTTATTTCGTAAAAGTTCGAATCACGGGTTCATAATAATTTATATTCATTTGAGTGTAGTTAGTAGAACTGGATTGTTGTTCTACTGATGAATTTATCATTCGAAAGATTAGCAAACAAACCAAACCTTTCTTCCCCTTATTCAATGCACCGCACCTCTGTTTCGCAACCTCGCCGCCCACCGCATGCTTCCTTGTCACACACTCCCCAGGTCTTTAAGTGTCCGATTTCATTGTTATTGTTTTAGTTATATTCATGTCATTGCAAGTTGTGAAATGTGGCATCTTTACATCAATTTAAGAATGATTGTGGAAAATATGTTTTCAATTTATGTGAAAGTGAATTTTGAATGGAAAAGCTATACTAAAACATATCCTTTTGCTTTTTAATGTGTTCTTTCCTTGCATTTCTGACTGCTAATCATGTTCCTATATTTTCTTATTTCTTTCCTCCCTATTTGGGTCTATTGGAAGCGGGTGGGATAGAGGGAAACAATCTCATGTGGAAGGTTGCTGGATTCTATCTTTGTGTTGGTCGTTGCCACTTTGTTAGCAGGCAATCTAGATTGGTGCTTGTAAAGAGCTCAGTTCCTATTTGAATCTTGATTTGATTTATTTCCTCTTATTCCTTTAGAAGGCTTCTTTGTCTGTATGGATCTCTTTTCGTGGCATTGTGCTTTGTATTTTCTATTGGTTATTTCAAGCAGGGCTCATTTGGTACTTTTTACAATTAATATAACCTTTTGTTTCTTATTGAATTTAGGTTTGTTTTGGTTGTGTTTAGAATCTTGCTATTAGATTCACACAACCTTTATCTGTTTCCTATTTGGAAACCTGCAATCTGTTAGTTTATTTCTATTCTAATGGCAATGAAGTTCCTTGCAGTGGTTCACCCGATCATGATTTCATACATCCTGTTCTGCCGGTTTCTTTGCCGTATATGTTGCTTGATGGCGTTGTAGATTTGTGCTTTAAGAAGAATAGAGTTTCACATTATAAAAGCATGTATTGTTGTGTCTCTAGTTGTGCAGTACAGTTATATCAACAGTTTCATATTATAAAAGCTTAGTTCTGGTATTGTTAGTATGTTATGCTCAATTAATTATTATGCAGTTTTTTCCCCTTTAAGTAATAGCCAGCGAGGCTGTATGTTTCAGCAAAATTTTGACTGTTTATTTGTGCTTAATAGAGATTGAAAACTTTGTTGATTTTTTTTTTTGGTTTTGTGAGTTATTTATAGATGGAAATGGGTCAGAATCAACAATCTTCTTCACAGCAACAAGACCAGTTACAGCAGCAACAACTACATCAAGTTGTCCATTGTCTCATAAGCTAATAGTTATATCATGTGCAGCCTTTTTTCCCCACCCCTGTGTATGACAAACACTTTTTCCTTTGTTGAAAATGAACAATATGTGGTTGGTTTAGACTTTGCATTATAAAGTAAGAACTAGCGTTTAATGTAGTGCACTAAATGTTAGTCATGCCAAGGAGTTAGAAAAAATAAAGAGCTAAAGAACTAGGCTTTGGTTACATAATTGAAGCTTATAATAGATGAAATTTTAGAGGTTGATAATGTAAAGGCAATAGTAGTAATGTAAAATCTAGTATCTCTAGCAAGCCCATAACATTTAGAATATTTTATATTTATGTGATTGCTAGTGAAAGTTTTGCAGCCATCTAAAGTATTGCATTGTTTGTTTTCTCATTTCATTTTATTTATGAAGTATTCGTAATGTATACATGGGTTTTGGGTTCATTATTGCATATTTTAACTAGAATGGTTTCTAATGACATGTTATTGCTATTTTGATGCTCTCTTTCCTTTTCTTTTTCCAATTATTTAGATTTTTGCACTTTTTGAAAATTGTGCTGCAATTTTTTTTTGTGGTTCTTGTTCATGACTTTTTGTCTCATATTTGAGTATCGTGCAGGACTTGGAGAACGAAGGAATCTCAGATAGGCCAGATGATGTTGTTGCCGTTTTTCACACTTACTTTTGCAGGTAACATGTTGGTTTAGAGCCATTGTCCTAACCCTTCCCCTCACAAACATTTCAGATTCTCACTTGAGTTGATTATATGTGCTGCATACCACTAGGGGAAAAAAAAGGAAGGGCTGCGCAAGAAGGGCTGCGTTTTATTAAAAACGCAGCCCTTCTTGTATGAAGGGCTGCGGTTTCTTTGGAAACCGCAACCCTTTTATTGAAGGGCTGCGGTTAACAAGTAATCGCAGCCCTTCATGCAGTATGAAGGGCTACGGTTTTGAGGCTAACCGCAGCCCTACTAATGAAGGGCTGCGGTTAGCCTGAAAACCGCAGCCCTTCATAAACGAAGGGCTGCGTTTTCTAGACTAACCGCAGCCCTTATGATCCCATCCCATACGCATATCTCCAGTTTTGCGCGCGCACACACATGTACAGTAGGTAGACATATTTTCTAAATTTCCCTCCCTTACACGCATTTGACGAGCGAAAAACCCCTCCCTCCCTCTCACTCACTCGCACATTAACCCTAACGCCCCATCACCGGAGCCCTGACGCCGGAGCACCCACATTGCTTCACCACCACAACCCTTCTCTTTCTTCACCTCTCTTCTCTTCTCTTAGCTTCTCTTCTCTTCTCTTCTCCACCATTTGAGTGGGTTTAGGGTGTGGTGCTCCTCCACCACTACGCAGCGCCACCACCCACAAGCGGCAGCAACAACTACCACCACCACTGCCCTACTCTTTCTTCATTGCTAGCTCTTGGGTTTAGCTAATTTTTTGCTTAGTTAAGTATGAATTAATGTTTTTAAGTTAGTTTTGTTTTTCTTAATTGAATTAAATGATTAATGTGCAATGTGGGTTTTGTTAATTGTAGGAAGAAGAGGCTTAGGAAGGCAAATAAAGTTCCAACTATCTCTACTCTCTTCATTACTTATCATTGGTGTTAAGAGGTAACTAGTTTAATTTCGTTGTCTTTTTTGTTTGATCTAATTTGTTGATGAGACAAAGTTGTCATGTGATTCAATTTGATTAAGTTATGATAATTTATTGATATATATATGTATTTCTTATAATGTATGTATATTTCTTGATATGAGATTGTATGAAAACGTAATGTAATTTAGCTATGAAATCTACAAGTTGTTTGAATTGTCATCATATGCCTAGATACCCGTTCAAGACTTACTCATTAGGAGTAAGTCTTGAATAGTCCCCGGTTTGGGACTGTTCTTGGACGTTTGATCTCACTTAGGTGGTGAATGTGTGTCTTCTTTTCAATTCGAGGAAAATCTTGGCTCATCGTTTCTCTACATTGTTCTCTCGGGTACATATGTAGATAAGCAATTATCTACATTGTGTACTTGGAGAACTGTAGGGAAATGCTGCCGGATTTTCCTTAGAATTGAAAAGTTGGCACACATTCACTAGTGAGATTAGACGTCCAAGGATGGGTTAGGTTGGAGTGATAAGGACCTTCGGCTGCATGCATACAATAATTGAACATGTCACTATCTTAGATTGCTCTATATGTGTGTGATATGATGATATGTGAGTGTATGTACTTAAATAATGATTGATGCATTATAATGAATGGTTGTGTTTAATTATTAGAGGTCTTCTTGAATGAGATGGATCGTACTTGGATGTATGGTAGTCGTGAATCGATTGAGTTTGTGAAAGGGGTCTCGGAATTCTCGTACAACCGCATTACAATATCAAGCATCCTCTCGGAGCAATCGACTTTTATTGTCCTTGTTTCGATTGTAGAAATGTGAGCAAGGTTAGTAGTATACATGTGGTTAGGGAGCATGTCTTTCGTCGTGGGTTTAGGCCTCAATACCACGTATGGGTTTGACATGGTGAGCAGGGGAAGTATATAGGAAGCTCTAGAGTAATGAACGATGTATGTGAAGAAAAGAAGGATGATGAGTTCGGGGATGAGAATTTGGATGATGAGTTTGCAGATGATGATAGGGATCGGGTAGACGAGATGATACACGAGGTTGAAGATCGGTCGTGTAAACGACCTCGTATTTTTGAGTCTATGTATGAGGCCGCCGAAAAGCCGTTGTATCCAAGTTGTACAAAGTACACCAAACTTTCCGCGGTGATAACACCTGTTCAACATTAAGTCGAAAGTCGGTTGGACGGACTCTAGTTTCACATCGTTGTTGGAAGTTTTAGCTGATATGTTCCCTGATGGAAATGAACTGTCAAAGTCGTACTATTATGCGAAGAAACTGATGTGTCCTTTCGGTTTAGAGTACGAGCGGATATATGCTTGTCCTAACGATTGTGTGCTTTATCGTAATGAGTATGAGCATTTACATGAGTGTCCACGTTGTGGATTGTCGAGGTACAAGCGTGAAGGAGGCGGAGGTAGTGAAGGACCACCGGCTAAGGTGTTGTGGTATTTACCCATAATACCTAGATTTAAGCGCATGTTCTCAATTAAAGGAGATGCGAAGAATTTGAGGTGGCATGCGGATCGTAGGAAGAAAGACGGTCGCTCAAGCATCCTACCGATTCGCCCGAGTGGAAAAGTATCAACAGGGTGCATAAGGCATTTGGTAATGAGGATAGGAATCTGAGGCTTGGATTATGTACGGATGGCATGAACCCTTTTGGCAATCTCAGTTCGCAGCATAGTACATGGCCAGTGGTCTTAGTGGTTTATAACTTGCCTCCTTGGTTGTGCATGAAATGCAAGTACATGATGCTGTCACTTCTTATATCGGGGCCCAAACAACCTGGAAATGACATTGATGTATACCTCCAGCCGCTTGTTGAAGATTTACATAAGATGTGGAACGAAGGAGTGTTAGTATTTGATGCGTATGCTAATGAGATGTTCACTCTGCGTGCCATGCTTTTTTGTACTATGAACGATTATCCAGCTTATGGGAACTTATCCGGGTATAAGACGAGAGGAAAACAACCCGCCCCAATTTGTGTGATGACATGAAATCTACACACCTTAAGGGCTGCAAACATGTGTATATGCGCACACGAAGGCACCTCCAGACGCGACCATCCCTATAGGTTTAAGAAGAAGGCATTCGATGGGACGGTTGAAGAAGAAGTTGCTCATAGACCATTAACTGGTACTGAAGTTTATAATCAGGTGAAGGGCATTGAAACAATCTTTGGTAAACCTGCTAGTGAGGTTGATCGACCTACGGGATTATGGAAAAAGGAGTCATTTTTTGGAAACTCCCATATTGGAAAGATCTAAAGGTCAGACATTGTTTGGATGTCATGCACATAGAGAAGAATGTTTGTGAAGCTATTCTTGCGACACTTATGAATATTCCGGGCAAGACAAAAGATGTTAAGGCGTCACGACTTTACTTGGAAAAACAGGGGGCTTCGACCGAGTTGTGGGCTCGAAAAGGGACGGAAGGAAGAAGAAAGTAGTGGAGGAAAGGGTTGATGATGAAACTCGAAAAGTAAAAAGAAGGTGGAGGATTCGGAGAAGAATTATTTGCCACCAGCTTGCTACACGATGTCACGTGCGAGAAACGGATTTTTTGCGAGTCATTGTATGGCATTAAGGTCCCAACTGGCTACTCATCGAATATGAAGCGGTTTGTTACCTTAAATGGTGAATTGAAGTTATCGAGTATGAAATCTCACGATTGTCATGTCATGATGCAAGTATTCTTACCGATTGCAATTCGTGGGATACTTCCAAAGCATGTGAGGCACACCATTACCGAACTTTGTTCATTTTTCCATACAATATGCAGCAAAGTCCTAGAACCGTTGACCCTCGATTCCTTGCAGGCCAGAGTAGTTTTAACTCTATGCAAATTTGAGATGTTTTTTCCCCCCGCATTCTTTGACATTATGGTCCATCTCATTGTCCATCTAGTTCGAGAAATTAAGCTGTGTGGTCCAGTGTTTTTGAGGTGGTGCTATCCTTTTGAGAGATATATGGGCACTTTGAAGGATAAAGTTCGAATCCCGCCCAACCGTAAGGTAGTATAATTCAAGGGGTTGTGGGTGAAGAGATCAGTAATTTTGTGGCTGAGTATTTTGCTAGTGTTGATCCTGTTGGACTTCCGACATCTCGACACGAGGGCAGACTTGAGGGCAAGGGCACAATTGGTTCAAAATTGATCACACCTTCCGTAGAAAAGCGTAAACAAGCTCACTTATTTGTATTGCATCACGTAGCAGCTGTCCATCCTTATTTAAATGAACATATGGAGGAATTACGTGTTAGCAATCCTGGAAAAGGAGTTAGGGCATTGACGCAAATGCATAACAAGACTTTCATTGATTGGTTTCATAAACGAGTAGTGAATGATTTGGATGAAAGTGTTCCTGAAACAGTCAAGTGGTTAGCATTTGGTCCTCGTGAAGCTGTACGCTCTTATGAGGGTTATGATATTAATGGGTATACGTTTTGGACTGAACGTCAAGATCTGAAGTCAAAATCGCAACAAAATAGTGGTGTTTCACTTGTGGCGTCAGCTACACAATACGCAAGCTCGAAGGATAAGTCGCCTGTACATGCTGAAAGCAATTATTATGGGCGAATAGAAGAAATATGGGAGCTGGACTACTGTACTTTTAATATTTGCCTCTTGTGTTGCAAGTGGGTTGACGATAATCGACGTTGCGTAAGAAAAGATGATCCTTGCGGATTCACTCTTGTTGACCTTAGTCGTCTACGTGAAACTGAGGAGCCATTTGTAATTGCATCACAATTTAAGCAAGTTTTTTTTGTAACTGATCCTGCTGATAATAAGTGGTCAATTGTTGTACCTGGTAAAAGGAGTATCCTCGGTATTGGTGATGTTGATAATGAGGAAGAATATGATGCATTTGAGGACCTCCCCCCTTTTACCTATCCTGAAAATAGTGTGGAAGATGATGTGAATATGTCGGAGAACTATATGCGTGTAGATCACACGGAAGGGATACATGTACTTGAGGATCCTAAGAAACGGCGGAAGGTCAATAAATCATGAGACATAAACTCAGGTCTGTGTAATTTCTCCAATTTTGCATTTTCGCTTCCAAATCGTACTTATCGAGTCATTTAACCCCAAATGCATTTTGAACATGATAATATGAGGCATAATGTAACTATTGTGTAACCCCAGCAACACGCTCCACCCGCTGCTCCAGCATGGGCTGGCCCGTCTCAGCAGCCGGCACTCCACTTGTAACACCCCGATAATTCTCTCTTTTCTAAAATACCTTTTAATATAAAACATAGAGAATTATCAAAGTATTATCGCCCGTGTGAAAACGTATCAGCTTATTCAGAATTTTGCAGCGGAAAACAATAATAATAAACTTTATAAATAAACTTAGTCAACCATAAAGTCAACTCTAAAACCAACCAACAACCAAAGTCAACCTTAAAACCAAATTAAACCAACTATAAAAGGTATAACTCAAAAGTACATCATATAAACTACACAAGCTCTCCAAAATCCTGATCTCAATGATGCGTCATCTTCGAACCTGTTAGATGGACTATGCACTATTGATCCCTAGAGACTGCTCACCAAAGTGGGTCATCACAGGATCAATAAGGCAAAGCCATGATCAACATACACAATAAAAGCACGTAATCAGCAAAGCTGAGTACTACATACTAAACAAGTAAACAATCCTAACATGATACTAATAAAAAATAGACAAGAATAAATAATAACATAATAACTTGCAGATAGCTTTTACTGAACTAAACTTAAACAACGTTCTTATTACTTTAAATGGAATAGTCAATGGACCGAGTTGTCTCATTTAAAACAGCCTTCCCCTAGGAAGACGAAATACGGGCGCGACTCCGTATTCCAAAATGACCTACGATATCGAGGAACCTTTTAATAAAATAGGAACGGTGATCAACCCGAACACAGAAAAAGCCATGGGCTACCACCATGTACTCCAACTCTTAATTGTCCAATACTTCAAACGTGCACCAGTCTAAAGCTATTGCTATCCAGTTTCACTTTACATGATTTACCAGTTATTACTTATTAACTCACAAGCAGCACACATAATAAAATCATCAAACAACCACAATTCTCTTTTTATCTTGGGATTAGATAAGTGATCACACAACTTAACAATCCAAGATTACTTTCAACTTTAATCCAAACTTTCTTATTTGTTGAACCTAGTCAACAACCAAATTACCTTTCATAGGTAGAAAATATCAACTTACCAAATAAGGCCCTCGATCCTTATAAAGCAGTGGAATACAAAAAGGGAACAATGATCAATCAGGATCCAATACTAAAAAATATATTAATTCTCCCATGTGAATTAATAACAATAAAGTTCCCAACCAATATGCTTGCATCAATCTTCCATACAAACATGATATATAAATCTCATAATATAATCTCATAATCCACATGTTTACACCACAGCATAAAATATGCCAAATCCAACATAATAAATATCACATCGGAACTCAACATAGTTCCTATACATGATACTACATAATTTCCTTCCTTAAATCATGACACTATATCAAACAACACATAGGTATGTACGTACCTTGTGTAAACAAACTGATAGGCCACTTTAACGATCTTAAAAGTTGCCTAGAGAGAAATCTCCACCTAAAACAACCAATATAAATTTATAATCAATACTCAGATAATTTCCAGCAACTTTAAAATACTCTAAACCTCCCTTAAAATTATTTAAAAGTTGTTTCCATCATTAAAACTTCAATTACTAAAACTTCCTAGCATAGTACTACTATACTAGTCATTAAAATCCTTAAAATTCCATTAATAACAACCTTTCTAAAATTCCAGCAGCATATAATTTATTAAAAGTCTCTTTAAACATACTTAAACATGCTTAGAAACATAAAGACAATAACTTATAAACTACTAGGTTTTTCTAACTTTCAAAACCCTAAAAATTCATGCTCTCATAATTAAAAACCTTCTTTAAACTCAAATATGCAAATCTGATTTTTATTTCATCAACACATAAATTATATAACTTAGATTCAATAATAAATCACCAACTTATAACTTTTAAACACAAACAAATTAAAACAAACCCTAAAAATACAAACTTTGCATTAAAATAAAAACTTGAGGAGGAAGAAATAACAACCAACCAAGGAAGAGGAGGAAGGGACACGCGAGCACGAGGGAGCAGCGCTGGCTGCTGCCGGCTGTGGTCGGCTGCCGTGAAGAACGGCGAGGAGGAGAAGGCCAAAGAGGAAGAGAGAGAAAAGAAAGAAGAGGAGGGTCGAAAGTGAGAGAGAAAGAGGAGAGAGAAAATAATGTGTTTAATGTGTGGGGATTTGGGTAAATAAGGATATTTATAGTTTCCCCCCATTAGGGGTCCAAAAAAAAAGAGTTGGGCTTTGATGGGTTAATGTTCATATGTTAAGCTATAAGGTTTGGGCTCCTCACACCCATTTACAAATCTTTTTCTAAATCCAATAAGTGTTTCATACATTTCAAATACTTTTCAAAGCATGACTTTAATAAAATATTTGACTTGCATAAATCATTAAAATACTTTCTTTGACTTCAAATAGTCAACCTTAAAGAAATAAATCGTTAAAATACTAAAATATATTTAAATATAAATAACTATACATTAAAATATATTTATAAAATCCATAAATTTACGGGGGATTACAGTCTACCCCTCTTAAAAGAAGTTTCGTCCCGAAACTTGACACGAAAACTCACACATTTTCAGAAGTTTTTCAACTCAACTCCTATTGGAGAAATACTTGTGCCACTCATGTGCACTCTATTGCCAACTTAAAATCACTTGTGTTACTAATGAACACCCTTTTCTTATGCGGAGAATCTATTTATTTTGCACCAAACATGTGCAAATCGCCAAAATAAGCATAAAAATACTATAAAAATAGGTAAAAAGCGCGAAATTCTATCGCATTCTACCCCCCTTAAAGAAAACGAGTTACGCCCTCGTAACTCACCTCAATGAATAAATCTGGATACTTCTTCATTTCAGCTTCAGCTTCCCTCGTTGCCTCTTCGAACTCATGGTTCGACCAAAGCACTTTCACGATATTGACATCCTTATTGCGTGTACTACGCACCTTCTTATCAAGAATTTTCACAGGCCTTTCCTCATATGTGAGGCTACTATCAATCTGGATCCTCTCAGGCTCCAAGACACGACGCTCATCAGGGATATAACGCTTGAGTTGGGAAATATGAAATACATCGTGCATCTTCTCGAACTCCATTGGCAAAGCCAACCTATAAGCTATCTTCCCAATTCTTTGTAGAATCTCATATGGACCTACATATTTGGCACTCAATTTACCCTTTTTCCCAAATCTCATCACACCCTTAGTTGGTGATACTTTAAGAAACACTTTATCACCTACTTTGAACTCATCTTTCCTTCGTTTCAAGTCGGCATAACTCTTTTGCCTATCTTGAGCAGCTTGAATTCTAGCCTGAATCAACTGCACATTCTTGACAGTCTCCTCAATGAACTCTGTCCCCAATACTGTGTTCTCACTAAAATCATTCCAGCAAATGGGACTTCTACACTTTCTTCCATATAATGCCTCAAAAGGTGTCATCTTAATACTCGCATGATAACTATTGCTGTATGAAAACTCAATCAAATCTAATTGGTCTTCCCAACTACCTTGAAAATCAATAGCACATGCTCTCAACATATCTTCCATAGTTTGGTTAGTCCTCTCAGTCTGACCATCAGTCGCAGGGTGAAAGGCAGTACTCATTTTCAAAGTTGTCCCAAGATTTAACTGGACCTTTTGCCAAAATTTCGAGAGGAATCTCGAATCACGATCTGAAATAATATCGGTTGGAATCCCATGCAATCTCACTACATGCTTAACATACGTCTTCGCAAGTTGCTTCTTCTTCCATGTCTCTTTAATTGGAATGAATGATGCGTGTCGTTTCCGCAACAAAATTCTATTTATAAATCACTCACTAACTCTAACAGATAGATAGGGAAAGTAAGGGTCGAACCCACAGAGACTGCGTTATTAACTTAAACTAATTATATAGTTATATATATGACTATTACTATATAATATGGGGGGGTTTCCAAGTATCAAAACTATACTAAAACTGTTAAACTAAAATTATAAATATAAATTGCAGGAAATAAATTCGGTTTTAAAATATAATAAAGAAGCTAATAGGAGACACGTAATTTCCTCTTGAGATAAGGTTTAATCATTGAATCATTTAACTAGTCGATAGATAGATTGGTTAACAAATAATCCCTTGAACGCAAGAAAATTAGTTGCTTTATCATTCATACTAACTAAACTCCGTGAACGCACGCAAGTTCAGTCCTAATCAAATATATCAATCTAACAATGAAAGCATGTATTAAATTAACAAACTTGACCGATTTAAGAACACCAATCAGTTAACTTTAATCAAGCCAGAAAGCTGCAACTAAAATAAAATTAACATCACACAAAATTCCAGCAATAATATCAGACAAGAAAGCTTCAACCTAATAATATTACTATTAATCCAAGCAAATAACCATGAATAAAACCCTAGGTGATCAATCTAAAATTAACATTCATAAATTATAAACTCAGATAATGAATTTTGTCTGAATACCCAATCAAACTAATCAATTGAACAAACAGAAATCATAATCTCATAAACCCATAACAAGATTCAATTACATGTTCCTACTAATTTAAACTACTCTAAATTAGACATGAAAACAAAGATAAGAGATATAAGAGAGCAGAAAAAACTCATTAGGGACGAATTTCTGGACTGAAATCTTCCTCTGTAGTGCTGCGTCCAATCTCGTCTCCTTGTCTCTCCTGCTCTCGTCCTCCGTCTTCTTTAGTCGTGCGGCCCTTGCTGCGTTTTGCTTCTTACTGTTATGTGCTCCACCTCCTCTTCCGTATTCTTTTCTTTGTGTAGTGTGGTTTTTTTTTTTTAAACCCTTGTCTTTCCCCTCTTTTCATTGTACTGCTGTGTGTTGTGGTGCTACACTTGGGCTTTAGCCACAAAATGGATAAATCACTATATTACTTTGGGCTTGTAATTTAAGCATTAAAATAAATATGGGCTGCATCTCTATAATGTAATTTCGACCTAGTAAACGGCTGACTTAACTCTTGCTTCCTTCTCCAAAGTTGTAGGTTTCGATCTCAGCTTTCCGTAGCCACTTGAATCGTCTCGTTTCGACTCCGTATGAGAGAGATATACCCAAAATACTATATCAGCCCTGCAGAATTAGTAATACTCGAATTTAGTGCATATTTCTAAACTTTATTTAAATAGGTTATCACTAAATAATTAATATAGACACAAATTCATCTCTTAAACACTAAAAATAATTATCAAGTAATTAAATCGAAATATCCTAAAAATATAATATTTAACCCATATAACTCAACAGACGACACTAAAAGTATTATATTAGAGGGTAAAAATATGTATAAATAGGCACTTATCAATGAACACGGCCGACTTCGTCAGACGGTCCACAATAACCCAAATAGTATCATTGCCATTCCTTGTTCTAGGCAAAGCAGTCACAAAATCCATTGAAATGGAATCCCACTTCCATCTCGGAACCTCTAAGGATTGAACTTTCCCCATGGGTCGCTTATGATCTATCTTGACTTTCTGACAGGTTAGACACTTAGACACGAACTCGGCAATCTCACGCTTCATGTTTGGCCACCAGTAGATCTGCTTAAGGTCCTTATACAGCTTGTCACCCCCAGGGTGCACAGAGTACGGTGTATTATGGCCCTCATCCATAAGACGTCTCTTAAGCTCATCACAATTTTGTGGTACACACCACCTCCCCTTGAACCTCAGACTACCATCATCATGGATCTTAAAATCAACTTCCTTACCTTGGCCCATCTTTTCCTTAATCTTCTCTAGGTGCTCATCCCCAACTTGACCCTCTTTGATCTCGTCGAAAATTGACAACCCCAACGATAAAGCACTCAATCTTGCCCCGATCTCCCCAGGATTCAAGATTTCTAGGCTAAGTCTTTGCATATCTCGACACAACTCATCAGGAACTATCAAGGCATTCATGCTATGACTCGACTTTCTACTCAACGCATCAGCAACTACATTCGCTTTCCCCTCATGATATTGGATGTCTAAGTCATAATCCTTTATCAACTCTAACAATCTTCTCTGCCTCATATTGAGGTCTTTCTGGGTGAAAATATACTTCAAACTTTTATGGTCGGTAAAGATCTTACAGGTTACCCCATACAGGTAGTGTCTCCAAATCTTCAAAGTGAACACAATAGCAGCTAACTCTAGATCATGGGTAGGGTAACTAGCCTCATAAGGTTTCAACTGACGCGACGCATACGCGATCACCTTCCCATTCTGCTGTAAGACACATCCCAAACCATTCTTTGAAGCATCACTATACACCTCAAATCCCTCATTCCCATCAGGCAGGGTCAAAACAGGTGCGGAGGTCAAACGTTCTTTTAAAATTTGGAAAGCTTCCTCACACTTCTCACTCCACTCGAATTTTGACTCCTTTTTCATCAAATTGGTCATTAGCCTCGCTATCTTCGAGAAATCTCTCACAAATCTTCTTTAATAGCCAGCTAGACCTAGGAAACTTCGAATATCAGACACATTCTTTGGAGTTGGCCACTCACTCACAGCTTGAATCTTAGCAGGGTCTACAGAGACTCCTTCCTTAGACACATAGTGACCCAAAATGCTACTTTCTCCAAACGAACACTTAGAGAACTTGGCATACAATTGATTTTTCCTAAGCGTCTCCAATATGATCCTCAAGTGCTCATCATGCTCTTTTTCATTCTTCGAATAGATCAGAATATCATCAATGAATACAACCACGAATATATCTAAGAACTCATGGAAAACCCTATTCATCAAATCCATAAATATGGCAGGTGCGTTGGTTAACCCAAAATGCATTACAGTGAACTCATAATGACCATAACGAGTCCTAAACGCAGTCTTAGGTATATCCTTATCAGTTACCCTCAACTGGTGATATCCTGAACGCAAATCAATCTTCGAGAACACGCTCGCTCCATTTAATTGATCGAATAGGTCATCTATCCTAGGCAAAGGATACTTGTTCTTGATGGTTACATTATTCAATTCCCTATAATCGATACTCAACCTCATACTCCCATCTTTCTTCTTAACAAACAACACAGGAGCTCCCCAAGGTGATGCACTAGGCCTAATATAACCCTTATCGAACAGTTCTTGCAACTGCGTCTTCAATTTACTCATCTCCGGAGGTGCCATTCTATAAGATGCTTTAGATATAGGTGCAGTTCCAGGAACTAAGTCTATAGGTGCAGTCAATGGACCAAGTTGTCTCATCTAAAACAGCCTTCCCCTAGGAAGACGAAATACGGGCGCGACTCCGTATTCCAAAATGACCTACGATATCGAGGAACCTTTTAATAAAATAGGAACGGTGATCAACCCGAACCAAGAAAAAGCCATGGGCTACCACCATGTACTCCAACTCTTAATTGTCCAATACTTCAGACGTGCACTAGTCTAAAGCTATTGCTATCCAGTATCACTTTACATGATTTACCAGTTATTACTTGTTATGACTCACAAGCAACACACATAATAAAATCATCAAACAACCACAATTCTCTTTTTATCTTGGGATTAGATAAGTGATCACACAACTTAACAATCCAAGATCACTTTCAACTTTAATCCAAACTTTCTTATTTGTTGAACCTAGCCAACAACCAAATTACCTTTCATAGGTAGAAAATATCAACTTACCAAATAAGGCCCTCGGTCCTTATAAAGCAATGGAATACAAAAAGGGAACAATGATCAATCATGATCCAATACTAATAAATATATTAATTCTCCCATGTGAATTAATAACAATAAAGTTCCCAACCAACATGCTTGCATCAATCTTCCCAAAACGTCTATACGAGGTCAATTTCCCCAAAGAATTTCTTAAAACTACTTTCTTAATTTCACGGTCTATTTTGGTCTTGTATAAACTTAGCCAATCCATCCCCAGAATTACATCTAGGTCTCCCAGATTAAACTCTATCAAATCAGAAGGAAAAACACAGTCTCCTATCTTCAGAGGCAAACTTCTGAACAACTTGGTACACCTTATGGTCTCACCAGTAGGTATACTAACAGGCAAATCAATCACCTCAAAATCTACTAACCCCAGACTTTTAATAACAGATGACGAAACAAAAGAACAAGTCGCCTCCGAATCAAATAATGCTTTTTACTAGCACGAAGTTAATAGAAAAAGTACCAGACACTACGTCGGCAGATCGTTCAGCTTCATTGAGACTTATCACGAACAGTTTACCAGGAGCCTTGTTCTGGTTGTTGCTCTCAATAGCAGGCTTATTGTAGCTCCCCTGGTTGTTCTCGGCCCCTACAGGGTTCGAACCTTGATTTCCCGGCTGGTTAAATCCAGACCTCACCTGGTTACCATTCCTATTGCCATTTTGCTCTTTTTTTTGCTTAGCAAAGCACTCATACTCCCTGTGGCCCTTCTTCTGGCAATGTGGGCGGCTCTCCCATACACAATATCTAGGGATGAAAAAGTTTCACAACCTAATCCCAGCTGGATTTCATCAGTCAACCCTTGCTCAAACCTTTGAGCCTTTAACTCCTTAGTGGCTACTACCTCAGGTGCAAACCTCGACAGTGCTATGAATTTGCTATAATACTCAGAAATGGTCATAGTCCCCATCATCAGGTTAATAAACTCCTGGGCTTTCTGTTTCCTCATAAAGGCAGGGTAAAACTTTCCTCTCAAGGTAGTAACAAAAGAATCCCAATTAAAACCTTCAACATCACTCATTCTAACCCCATTTTCTCTCCGCGACAAATCAGCCTCATCCTTTAAATACAGCACAGCCTGATCTACTCTCATATTCTCAGGACAGTTCACAGCCCCAAAGATTTTCTCAAACTCCCTAATCCAGTTCTCCAAAAAGGTAAGATCAGTCTGCCCCTTAAAATATGGTGGTTTATCTTTGGATAACCTCTCAAACATGTCCCCAGCAGAATCGGGACGCTCAGCTCTCTCTTGAGTCAGTTTCTCAGCCAAAAGGCGAATAGCAGTAGCTAATTTGTTATTGTTGTTAGCCATTCTAGAGCACGACCTGAAATTAATGTACTCTACTTTAGGATCGATACTTTAGGATCGATACATAATTACATGCCATTCTCAACGAAGGCAACATTTGATTTGACCATAAAGATCGCATCAACAAACAATTTCTCATGAAGTTACAACAATATTACAGAATAATCATCATCAATCATCCATGAAGAATATTCACATCAAGAACACATAGTTTAGGAATCATGAATAAAAATTAAATCATAACAAATAAATAAAAATTTCCCATTCGCAAGCCCAAAATAAAATCTTGCTCACTTGGATAACTAAATATTTAACTTTTATTTCTCAATGATGTTAATAACAATTTCTCTAATCCGTAATGTTGTACTTTTGCTAAAAATAAAATAAAGGTACTATAAATTTAAATCACTGTGGACGAATTATCCAACATTATTCTGTAAAGCATAAATGAATAAATAAATAAACTAAGGTGAAACATTATCAGTCTTATCCTCAGATTCCCTGTAGTTTTCTGGAGTGAAAAGCTCATCTACAAAATCATCAATGTCCTCAGTATTATAGTAAACATATCTTCTAAATCTCGTAGATCTCCTTTTTGGTTGAGGCTCGTCCTCCTCTGACTCAGAATCAGTCTCATATATGAAGGAAGCATAGTAGATATCGCTCCTGGTCCGTCCTCTAGCATGGTCAAACTCATGAAGGATCTCATCATCACTATTAGGCACGCCTGCTCTTAATACATTACGTATAATGAACTCTAGTTCGGTATAGCTATCATCATCAGACTCATAACCTCCATCGCTCTCATCATCACTCAGTACGATAGGGTTGTAAAAGCTCCCTACTCTAGTATCTTCTCTTTCAGACATGATTAGGAATCTATAACAATAAATTTAACTTCTATAAGCAATAGGTACTCTCACTTAACGTATAATCCCAACAATCAACAATAAACAAGAATAACCCACCACATAAAGCATATAACTAACATAAATACTTAGCAGGGAAGAAAAATATAATCATGCTGAACTAACTATTTAATGCAGACATATAATATTTCTATCCTATATGACCTTCCTATACTATCCATTTCTCACAAAATAAAAAAAAATAACTAGAGTATTGAAATAAATAATTTTCGAATTTATAAGGAACCGAAAAAAAAGAACAACATAAAGGAATATAGTTCGAAAATTTTGAACATAATCCTCGAAAATAAAAAAAAATTCGGACTAAATAAAAAAAAATTTCGGACACCAAACTAAAAAAAAAAAAAATTTCAGGACCCTTTTAAAAAAATTAATTCGAATCAAAATAATACTAGAATCTTGAAAAAGACTTTTCGAAGGTAATTTAAATACCATGAATAAGTAGGAGCTCAATTCTAAGAAATTCATTTTAAGTAACTTAGACGCCTAAATACTTAAAGTTGGCACGAAAGGCCAATAAAAACCTAAAGCTCCGAGATACCACTTTGCAGTTCCAGATACCACTTTGTAACACCCCGACAATTCTCTCTTTTCTAAAATACCTTTTTAATATAAAACATAGAGAATTATCAAAGTATTATCGCCCGTGTGAAAACGTATTGGCTTATTCAGAATTTTGCAGCGGAAAACAATAATAACAAACTTTATAAATAAACTTAGTCAACCATAAAGTCAACTCAAAAACCAACCAACAACCAAAGTCAACCTTAAAACCAAATTAAACCAACTATAAAAGGTATAACTCAAAAGTACAGCATATAAACTACACAAGCTCTCCAAAATCCCGATCCCAATGATGCATCATCTTCGAACCTGTTAGATGGACTATGCATTATTGATCTCTAGAGACTGCTCACCAAAATGGGTCATCACAGGATCAATAAGGCAAAGCCATGATCAACATACACAACAAAAGCACGTAATCAGCAAAGCTGAGTACTACATACTAAACAAGTAAATAATCCTAACATGATACTAATAAATAATAGACAAGAATAAATAATAACATAATAACTTGCAGATAACTTTTACTGAACTAAACTTAAACAAGGAAGCAACTGAGAGCTCTCTCCTAATTCTCTCGGTGCATGTTAGCATAATATGCGCCGTTGCCATGGCAAGAAAAACGGTAGGGAAATCTCATGCAGGCAATCAAGGTAAACAGAAGAGAAAGCTAAGGGTCCTGAATCTGATTCTCAGGCACTTAGAACTCGATCTATGGATGAGATAATGGGGGTAGAAGCGTTGGATTTTGGACTAGGAATTGGTGAAATTCTTACTCCAAAAGCGTCCATCCAACAGTTACAACAACAATCTGCAATTAGGCATACGTTTAATGAATGGTTGCAATCGATTCATCGTAGTGGAGGATCAAATCATGATAATGGAGGTATGACCCCTTTTCCTATCTTTCAACCTTCTGTGACACATTCTGTCGAACACTTGGAGGATTGTGATGATTTAGAGAATAATGAGGTACACATGGATTTGGAAAGGACTGTGAATGTGGAACTAAAGGATAATCCTATACAGATTGAGATAAATGACATTCAGGATGAGTTTAACTTCTGGAGTTCATCCATAATCTGTTATGTATTGGGAGCTAATCCTCCAATACAAGTTATGGAAGGATTTTGTAGGAGGATTTGGAAGTCTTACAAGGTGGATAAAGTTGCATTAATCAAGAGAGGAGTGTTTTTGATTCGTTTCCATGCTATGGATTCGAGAGATAAGGTCTTGAATGGTCATTACTTTTTTGATAAGAAACCGTTGATTATCAAAGCATGGTCAGATGAGGTTGATTTTGAGAAAGAGGATGTTAAGACACTTCCAGTATGGGTGCAGTTGAAGGTGGCCTTGAAATATTGGGGAGAGAAATCGTTCCATAAAATAGCATCTCAAATAGGTGATCCAATTAAGAGAGATGAAGCTACTCGTAATAGGGATAAATTGCAGTTTGCAAGGATTTTGATTGAGGTCAAAGTGGAACAAGAGTTTCCAGATATCATATATTTTTTGAATGAGAATGGAGTGAAGATAAGTGTTCCTGTCACTTATGAATGGAGGCCTAATAAATGTCAAAATTGTCATAATTTTGGACATGATACAAGTGAGTGTAGACTGAAGAAAATGCAACAGCAGTGGGTTCCTAAGAAGGTCAATGTGGTTGAGACTACAGAGATAGTTGGGATACAAAAAGCAGCTGTTGTAGAGATTGTAGAGACAAACATATCACAGAAGATGGTGGGTGCTGATATGCAGAAGCAAGGTCCTTAATCTGGTGATCGGAGTAATAACATACATTCAGTTGCTCAATCTGGAGGTGTGTTAACTACTGATCCAGAGGGCTTTCAGAGGGCACTCAGGCCTATAAGAGTCAGAAGTTCAAGTGCACAAACAATACCTACATGTAATGCTTTCCATACCTTGGGTCATGTAAACGAATATCATGTATCTGAAGTAAGAGCAGCTATGCAGGAGGGAGGGGGGACCTTCCCTATCTGTAATGGATAGGATACTAGTTTGGAATGTCCGAGGGATTAACACTGCCAAGAAGCAGAGGGATGTGAAAAATTATGTTCACAGTTCCTCTATTGGTATTGTAAGTCTCTTGGAAACTAAGGTTAAGACTATCAATATAGGTAGTCTTTACCAAAGAATATTTGTAGGATGGTGCTTTTCTTCAAATGCTAGCTATCATGATAGTGGTAGAATTGTTCTTGCTTGGAAGCCAGGGAGTTTTTCAGTGAATATATTAAAAGGAACAAGTCAAATGATGCATTCCTTTGTTAGACCTGTGACTGGAGCAGATGGATTTTATTGTACATTCATATATGCTTTTAATGAAAGAGCAAGAAGAGAGGTGTTATAGGAGGATCTTAGGAGTGTGTATACTCAGGATCCTTGGTTGTTATGTGGTGATTTTAATAATGTGATGTTCATGGATGAGAGAATAGGGTCAATGGTTAGAGAGGGTGAAGTGCAGGACATAAGAAGGTGTATGGAGGATTGTGGAATGGTTGATATCAAAAGTTCAGGTAATTTTTTTACCTGGAACAATAAACAACAGGGGGAAGCCAGGGTGTTTTCAAAGCTAGATAGAGTTCTAGCTAACACAAAGTGGCAGGAGAAATTTGTATCTGCTGAGGTGAACTTTCAAGCTGAGGGTGAATTTGATCATTCTCCTGCCCGCATTACTATGTATCCTAGTGTAGATAGTGGTAAAAGACCGTTCAAGTATTCTACAATGTGGAGACAATCTGAACAATTTCTCACATTAGTAAGACAAGTTTAGAAAACAGAATTACAGGGATCCAAGATGTTTCAGGTCATGAAGAAACTGAAACAGGTGAAGTGTGTATTGAAAGAGTTGAATAAAGTGGGATTTTCTAATTTACAAGCTACTGAGAAGTTAGCTCATAAGAACATGCTTGAAGCACAAAAACAAATGCACTTGAATCCTGGACAGATGGATCTAGCAGAAGCTGAATTATTAGCAGTGCAAGAATATAAACATAAGCATAAGCTATACACTGAGTTTTTGAGTCAGAAAGCAAAGCTTGATTGGCTAAGAGATGGAAATGAAAACACAAGGGTGTTCCACCAGAGCATCAAAGCCAGGAGATTACAGAATCAGATATATAGTATAAATGATGAAAATGGTGAATGGCATGATAATGCAGCAGCTGTATCTGAAGCCTTCCTAGCTTACTATAAAAAGTTGTTAGGAAGTAATGTGATGAACAGGACACAAGTCATGCAACAATTAGTACAAGCTGGACCTGTTTTGACAACTGAGCATAAAGAAATCTTAAGTGCACCATATACTGCAGCTGAAGTCTAGAAAGCTTTATTTTCAATTCCAGGCAACAAGGCCCCAGGGCCAGATGGGTATGGTGTATTCTTCTACAGAGATGGATGGGACATCATTGGTCCAGATATTATTGCTGCAGTTCTTGAAACTTTGAATAGTGGGAGAATTTTGAAAGAGCTCAATAATACTACAATCACTCTGATTCCGAAAACTAGATGTCGTAAAAATGTTACAGAATTTCAACCTATTTCTTGCTGTAACACTCTGTATAAGTGTGTTACAAAGGTCATCTGTGCTAGGTTGAGACTTGTTTTACCAGATACCATTGTAGAGAATTAAGGGGGTTTTGTTCATGGACGCTTCATTGTTCATAACATAATGGTGATACAGGTATGGTGAAACATTATGGGAGAAGACAAGTACAACCTAGTTGTATGGTGATAATTGATATACATAAGGCATATGACACTGTTAATTGGGAGTTTTTATAAGAAATGATGATTCATTTAGGCTTTCCTCAAAGATTCATTGACATGGTGATGCAATGTGTTACAACTTCCATGTTTTCATTGTTGATTAATGTATCTATGGAAGGGTATTTCAAGTCAGCAAGGGGATTGAGGCAGGGAGATCCCATCCCCCCCCTCTTGTTTGTCATATGTATGGAATATCTTTCAAGAATTCTATACAAGATGAGTGAGTTAGATCAGTTTCATTTTCATCCTAGATGTAAGGAAATGAAATTAACACATATGTGTTTTGCAGATGACCTTATTTTATGCTGCAAGGGTGAGTTTTCCTCAATATATCTAATGATGCAAGCATTTAAACTCTTCTCTGATTCATCTGGTCTACAGGCTAATATTCAAAAATCTGCCATATATACTTGTGGTATGGCTGAGGATGAAGTACAAAGGATACTCTCTGCATCAGGTTTTATAAAGAGCAAGTTGCCTTTTAAATACCTGGGAGTACCTATATGTGCTAAAAAAAAATTCAAAAGCACAATGTGACATAATCATTGAGAAGATGACAGCTAGAATAAGAGTCTGGATATCCAGAAATCTGTCTTATGCAGCAAGAACTCAGCTCATTAATTATGTATTGGTGAGTTTACACAGATACTGGGCACAAGTGTTCATTTTGCCAAAAAGTGTGTTAAAGGAAGTCACTCAGGTATGTAGGGCATTTCTTTGGAGTGGGCAACAATATACTCAGAAACCAGGAGTTGTTGCTTGGGATGAGCTATGTTGGAATAAATCTTGTGGAGGATTGGGGTTTAGAGAGGTTATCAGTTGGAATGTGGCTTGCCTTGGGAAGTATGTTTGGGCCATTGCCTCGAAACAGGATAATGTATGGATAATGTGGATACATTATGTGTATATTAAAGGGAGTAACTGGTGGAATTACACTCCAAGTACAGGAGCAACACTAGTACAGAATCGACGATTTGCGTCGGATGCGAGGCGCCCATTTGCGTCGGACATGGGTCCGACGGCACAGGTCTCGATGCAGATGACGGAGACATGATCTGCATCGGATCAAGAAACGACGCAGTTGAGGAGCTATTTGCGTCGGACGGGTCTCGAGGTGCGACGCACATGAGCCTCACCCCAACATACACAATGCATTGGCCTCTGCTATTTGCGTCGCATGATGAGCCACGTGCGACGCAGATGATAGACCATTTGCGTCGCACATGGCTCAGCACGCGACGTAAATGGCTGAAGCCAGCAGCCCAAAACCTACCATTTACGTCGCACATTATGCCACATGCGACGCAAATGGTAGGTTTTTCTTAAAAAAAATAGTTTTCACCATTCTAAAAGCTGCAATTATAAAAATCAATTCCACCATTGAAATTGCAAACAATTCTATGATTATTCTGATTACAGTAGAATGAACTCAACTATACTAAAATACAAACAAATGGGTGGTTTTTTACCAAAAAAAAAAATAATTTCATGAAATAGAGAAAGGGTAACAGATCAAAAAACATGAACAAAAATCAATAATGAATAACTTATACAATTGTTCTGTAATAAAAAACATGAACCGAAATCTAAAATGAAAAATTATACAAATCTTACAAAATAAAATGAATTAACCAAAAAAATCAAATCACTCGTACAACAAGTAAAGAAACATCCTAAAACAATCGAAATATAAAAGCTTGGCTGCAATTTCTTCTCTTTCTCCACCAGATCTGCAAATTCAATACATTTTAATTGAGTTGATAAACTGAAAAAAATACCAGAAATTGATTTTTTGGCGGTTCAATTTTTTATTTCAACAAAATACCATAAACTGAAAAAATACCTGAAATGAAAAGCCTCGGTTCTTGCGCCGACGATCCAGAATAAGATGAAGAAATTTTCGTTCAGCGACAAAGTTTCTTGAGAAAGAAAAGATCGTTGCTTTTGTTCGAGCAATATGGTTTCTTCAGTTTCCGTTTTGTTCGAGCAAGGTAACCCTAAAACTTGAGTTTCGAATGACAAGAAGGGTATGGAGGCGAGAGAAACGCTGACCAAATTACAGCAAATTTGAGTTTCGAATGATAAGGGGATGGAGGTGAGAGAGATTTCATAAGTGAGGGCGAGGGAGATGGAATTCGTTGCATGCGAAGGAGAAAGAGAAAAATAAGAACGGCAGTGGTTGATGATGAAGTTGTTGATGATGAACTGGTGGTATGAGAAAGAGAGAGAGGGAGAGAGGGATAGAGAGAGAAGAACGGCTGAAGCTAGACAAAGAAGTTAGGGTTTGAAATATAAGAATGAAGCGCGGGCCTTATCTGCATTTTTTGAGCCTTATCTGCGTCGCACATATAGCCCATGCGACGCAGATAAGCTCAACTCATTAATTTCTGCATTTTTTGAGCCTTATCTGCGTCGCACATACAGCCCATGCGACGCAGATAAGCCCAAATCATTAATTTCTGCATTTTTTGAGCTCGTGAAATAGGAATTTGAGTGGAATCATCTGCGTCGCACCCTAATTATCATCCGACGCAGATGACTATCTGCGTCGCATGCTTGTTAAATACGACGCACATATTTCGTCTTTTGCGTCGATTCCCTGCTGCATGCGACGCAAATAAGTCTTCTACAACGTTTGTCCTGTTGTGCGACGCAGATGGTGAGACGCAAATCGTCGTTTTTCTACTAGTGCAAGTTGGTATTGGAAGAGAATCTGTGATGTGAAAGAGAAATTGAAGGCTTATTTTACTGAGTTTGAATTGAGTAACTTATCTAGATATTCAATTCAAGATGTGTATGATAAGGGCAGAAGTACAAAGGAAAAAGTGCATTAGGATAAGACTGTTTGGAGCAGAATAAACACTCCTTAACACAGTTTCATAGCATGGGTTGTTGTACAAGGCAGCTTACCAACTACCGATAAACTTGCAAGAATTGGAGTTAGTTCCTCGGATCAATGCTTGATGTGTGGTGTGCATGTGGAAACTCATATGCACTTATTTTTTGAATGTGCTTTTAGTTGTGCCTACTTGACTGCAGTGAAAGAGTGGCTTGGCATACATACAGCAAGTATAAGACTACAGCTGATCATCAGGTGGATCAGGAATAGCAAGAGATCCAAGTTTCAGAAGCAGAATTATAGTGCAAGGATTGTAGCTGTCTTATATTATGTTTGGCAGGGGAGAAATAGAAGCTTATGGTCACATTGCATGCCTAGTATTAGTAGTAGTATTAAACAGATTAAAATGAGTGTGAAAATGAGAGCAAGTCTTGTACTTCCCAAGTCTATAAGCAGAAGAGACTATGTTTGGTTGAATAACTTGTAATGATGTAATTGGTTTGGTTCATGGTTTGCCTCCCTTGCCCTTGAAGGGTCCAACCTAGTTGGTTTGTTCTTGGCTTGGGTTGGTTCTAGGTTGTAAATTATTTATGCAATGAAAATTTAATTACTTAGCCAAAAAAAAAAAAAAAAAAACTTAAACATTCTAATTACTTTAAATGGAATAGTCAATGGACAGAGTTGTCTCATCTAAAACAGCCTTCCCCTAGGAAGACGAAATACGGGCGCGACTCCGTATTCCAAAATGACCTACGATATCGATGAACCTTTTAATAAAATAGGATTGGTGATCAACCCGAACCCAGAAAAAGCCATGGGCTACCACCATGTACTCCAACTCTTAATTGTCCAATACTTCAGACGTGCAACAGTCTAAAGCTATTGCTATCCAGTTTCACTTTACATGATTTACCAGTTATTACTTGTTATGACTCACAAGCAACACACATAATAAAATCATCAAACAACCACAGTTCTCTTTTTATCTCAGGATTAGATAAGTGATCACACAACTTAACAATCCAAGATTACTTTCAACTTTAATCCAAACTTTCTTATTTGTTGAACCTAGCCAACAACCAAATTACCTTTCATAGGTAGAAAATATCAACTTACCAAATAAGGCCCTCGGTCCTTATAAAGCAGTGGAATACAAAAAGGGAACAATGATCAATCATGATCCAATACTAATAAATATATTAATTCCCCCATGTGAATTAATAACAATTAAGTTCCCAACCAACATGCTTGCATCAATCTTCCATACAAACATGATATATAAATCTCATAATATAATCTCATAATCCACATGTTTACACCACAACATAAAACATGCCAAATCCAACATACTAAATATCACATATGAACTCAACATAGTTCCTATACATAATACTACATAATTTCCTTCCTTAAATCATGATACTATATCAAACAAAACATAGGTATGTACGTACCTTGTGTAAACAAACTGATAGGCCACTTTAACGATCTTAAAAGTCGCCTAGAGAGAAATCTCTGCCTAAAACAACCAATATAAATTTATAATCAATACTCAAATAATTTCCAGCAACTTTAAAATACTCTAAACCTCCCTTAAAAATATTTAAAAGTTGTTTCCATCATTAAAACTTCAATTACTAAAGCTTTCTAGCATAGTACTACTATACTAGTCATTAAAATCCTTAAAACTCCATTAATAACAACCTTTCTAAAATTCCAGCAGCATATAATTTATTAAAACTCTCTTTAAACATACTTAATCATGCTTATAAACATAAAGACAATAACTTATAAACTACTAGGTTTTTCTAACTTTCAAAACCCTAAAAATTCATGCTCTCATAATTAAAAACCTACTTTAAACTCAAATATGTAAATCTGATTTTTATTTCATCAACACATAAATTATATAACTTAGATTCAATAATAAATCACCAACTTATAACTTTTAAACACAAACAAATTAGACCAAACCCTAAAAATACAAACTTTGCATTAAAATAAAAACTTGAGGAGGAAGAAATAACAACCAACCAAGGAAGAGGAGGAAGGGACACGCGGCACGAGGGAGCAGCGCTGGCTGCTGCAGGCGGTCTGGTGGGCTGCTGGCGGTGGTCGGCTGCCGTGAAGAACGGCGAGGAGGAGAAGGCCGAAGAGGAAGAGAGAGAAAAGAAAGAAGAGGAGGGCCGAAAGTGAGGGAGAAAGAGGAGAGAGAAAATAATGTGTTTAATGTGTGGGGATTTGGGTAAATAAGGGTATTTATAGTTTCCCCCCATTAGGGGTCCAAAAAAAAAAGAATTGGGCTTTGATGGGTTAATGTCCATAGGTTAAGCTATAAGGTTTGGGCTCCTCACACCCATTTACAAATCCTTTTCTAAATTCAATAAGTGTTTCAAACATTTCAAATACTTTTCAAAGCATGACTTTAATAAAATATTCGACTTGCATAAATCATTAAAATAATTTCTTTGACTTTCAAATAGTCAACCTTAAAGAAATAAATCGTTAAAATACTAAAATATATTTAAATATAAATAACTATTCATTAAAATATATTTATAAAATCCATAAATTTACGGGTGATTACACCACTGGGCTCCTGGCCCAGCCCCATATCCTCAACAGCCGGCCCAGCGCTTTCCTGGCCCATCCGGTTTTACGCCAGCTCCAAGGTATGCGCCCCAAGGCTTGTATGCCTACCAACCTTCGTTTGGCCCCCAAGCCCAATATGCTGCCCCTGCTCCATATTTGGACCATGGTCCACTCATGACTCCCACCGAATTGGGCAACGCGTTTGCTACGATGACTCTACCAAAGTATAATTCATGGTACATGGCTTCGGGCGCCACATCTCATATGACCAACTCCTCAGGTAATCTCATGCCCTTATTTAATTTAAGCACTCCTAATCATATTCTTGTTGGTAATGGTCATCGCATTCCGGTTCTTGGTTATGGTCAATCATCCCTCCCCACTCCTCACCCTTCTTAGCCCTCCGTGATGTCTTATTTGCTCCACAAATAATCAAAAACCTTATCTCCGTTCACAAATTTACTTCCGATAATAATGCCTCCATAGAATTTGATCCTTATAGTTTTTCTGTGAAGGACCTGCGCATGGGTAATATCATAGCGAGGTGCAATAGTTCGGGGGAGCTCTATCCTGTGACCACTCAACCATCTACCTGTCTAGCAACCGCCCTCACAACCACATCATCCATCACCTGACATGATCGCCTTGGCCATCCCGGATCCCAAGTTTTAAGCTTTCTTAGGAATAGAGATTTAATTCATTATCATAAGGAGCTTGCCTCTGATTTTTGTAATTCTTGTCAAGTAGGAAAACATCTTCTTTTACCGTTTCATCCATCAAATAGTGCTACTCATTCTGCTTTTGATATTATTCATGCTGATTATTGGACCTCACCTATTCGTAGTTCTCAAGGTCATAAATATTATTTAGTGCTATTGGATGATTTTACTCATTATGTGTGGACTATCCCTCTCAAATTCAAATATGAGGTCTATCAACACTTCCTAAATTTCCGCACATATGTCCAAACACAATTTGAACGCCCTATTAAAGCTTTCTAATGTGATCATGGTCGGGAATTTGATAACACCCCATGCAAATTATTTTGCATCCAACATGGCATCATATTTCGTTTCTCTTGCCCCCATACCTCTTCACAAAATGGTAAAGCTGAACGCATGCTTAAAACTCTAAATAACATGTCTCGTACTGTTCTTTGTTATGCTTCCGTTCCTCCTCAATTTTGGGTAGAATCTCTTGAAACGACAACCTATCTTGTTAATCTCTTGCCTACTAAGACACTAAAGAATATTATTTAAGACCATATTATTTAAGATCACCCCCTCATATGACCATATTCGGGTATTTGGATGTCTTTGTGTTCCTAATTTGACAGCTATTGCTCCTCAAAAATTAGCCCCTCGTTCCACTCCATGTGTTTTTCTCGGCTATCCTTCACATCATCGGGGGTATAGGTGTCTAGACATTGCCACAAATAAAATCATTTTATCTCGTCATGTCACCTTTGATGAAACTTGTTTTCCCTTTAGGAATTTGGCGCCTTTTAAAACTCCAGATTACTCCTTTCTTGATGACTCGGGGCCAAGCCCCCTCATTTTCCCATTCTGGCAGCCTCACGCTCCACGACTTCATCAAGCCTAAGCTCCCCACCTTTGTCCGCCCCAGCCAGGCCCAAATTCCCACTCCACCCAGCCTGCACGCATTACACCCCCTCCGTCAGGCCCAACGACCCACTCACCCCCTGCTACCCCTGCGCGCGCCCCACACCCACATACCCCTGCCTCCCAATCCTCTCCTTTATGGACCCAGGCCCAAATCCTCGCCCAGTCGAGGTATAGCCCACCTCCTATACGTGGCCTCCCCATGATTCCGCCCACGCGCCCCTTGCCTTCTCCCCACCCCATGCGGACCAGATCCTGGTATGGAATTTCACTACCCAATCCTAAATATGTCCTCCCTACTATTTCCTCCACTATTCCTCTACAACGTTCCCCAATTCCAAAATCCCACAAAACAGCTTTGACTGATTCGAATTGGAATGCGGCGATGCATGATGAATATGGTGCTTTAATTAACACAAGGACATGGGAATTAGTACCTAGGCCTATGGGGGTGAATATTGTTAACTGCATGTGGATTTATACTCACAAAGAAACTGATAAAGGTGACCTTCAAAGGCACAAAGCTCGTCTTGTTTGTGGTGGCAGGTCTCAGGAGCTTGGTGTGGATTGTGATGAGACTTTTAGTCCAGTTGTTCGTCCAGCTACTATTCGTACATTGTTGGGGTTAGCTATGGCTCGAAACTGGTCTATTCATCAGCTTGATGTAAAAAATGCTTTTTTACATGGTGACTTACAGGATACATTTTATATGCATCAACCACCCAGTTTTGTTGATAAGAGGTTTCCTCATTATGTTTGTCGCCTGCGCAAGGCTCTCTATGGCCTCAAACAAGCTCCCCGGGCTTTATCAGTGTTTTGCGCACTTTCTTCTTCAGATGGGATTTGTTGTTGCTCAGAGTGACAACTCTTTATTCACATTTCGTCAGGGTAATGATATGGCATATCTTCTTCTTTATGTTGATGATATTATTTTATGCACCTCTTCTTATACTTTGCGGGACCGTATCATTGCTCACTTGAAATCTGAATTTCCTATGTCTGATTTGGGGCCGCTCAGTTATTGTTTGGGAATTTCAGTTACTCGTACCCCTTCCTACATGATTCTTTCTCAGAAAAAGTATGCACTGGAAATATTGGAGAGTGCAGGTGATACGCTCAAGTTATACGATATTTTTGTGATATTTGAGGTGCACTTTGCTAAGGGATTTGTTCGTAATTGTTAACGTTCGTGTTTTATTTAACCCTTAGCGGAAGTTCGGGGTTTTGTGAGTTAATTAGTGTTAATGCTCTAGATTCCGAGCTTTTAAGGAGAAACGGAATTAAACGATGTTTAATTGAAGTTATCCTTGAGTGTTCAAGAATGTTCAACACCATGGCTTGGTGGCACGGAAGCAAGTTGTGAGTTGACGACAATGTGTTATCCTAGCATCATCGCATAACCAAGCTCCACCAACTACCGCATGCTTGCCTCGCGAACCATGCCGGCCAACGAGGCCCGGCGAAGACGCCCATCACAAAGATCATCGCCAAGCCAGCAGCATCGCCCATCACAGCATCATCGCCAAGCCAGCACAAGCATCGCCCATGCGCGCGCCAAGCAGCACCGCAAGCCCAACGCTCGCCCAACATGCTCGCCCAGCGCTCGAAGCAAGCCTGCCCAGCTCGAGCTCGCACCTCGCGAGCATGGTCGCACCTCGCGACCTGCCTTGCTCGCACCTCGCGAGATACCTCGCACGGTGCGACCTGCTTGGCTTGGCCCAGTTCTTCAGCTCGTGTTGGAAGGCAGAACACTCTTCGCACGGTGCGACCAGACTCGCACCTCGCGACCCCTAGGTCGGTCTAAATGTCGGCTGACTTTTGAGCCTTAGTATAAATACTAAACTTTGTTTTTGGACCTTGGGGGACACACACTTGAGGAGAGAGAACCACCAACACTCCATTCTTCTCTTCTTATCTTCTCTTTTTAGTTTTTATTTTCTAGTTTAGTTTTTAGGGATTTCAATTATGGAATTGGCTATTGCTATGCCGATTGTAGCTTGAACCGTTCTTGAACGAGATTAATATGAAGCTTCAAGCATTATTGTGAGATCTTTCCTCTCTATTTAGTTCCTTTGATTATGGTTTAATTTCTATGCTTGCTTTCTATGATTTTTGCATGATTATGCTAGGAATATTACTAGTTTGATTGTGTAATTAATCTAATGCTAGATTTAAGAATAGAATCAGATTGTTTTATTCTTTTATCAATTGGTAGCAAACTAGGAAGTAACTTAGATGCAGATCGTCTTGGTTATTTCTTGGGGAAATTGAATCAACTGTTGAATGTTTATCGCTTGTATGACGTTAGCGTGTCCGTTGGTTCTCTCGTGTTTATTCTTTGCTATTGGATTGAACTTAGACGCGATCGGACTAGGTTATCCTTTAGTTAGGGTTTTATAGTCACGCTGATCGTGCTATTCAACTAGGAATAAGGAGAACACGAGATTAATTCTAGACAATAGATAATCAAGGAAATAATTAGAGTGGAGGTTCAAGGATCGATAATGAATTGAAGTGGATGTTAATCGGATTCAAGATCTTCCCATATTGATTTCTCATTTTATTTAGTTGCTAGTTAATTTTAGTTTGTTCGTAAATCTACTTGAAAACCCCCCTTGTTATTAGGTTACTCGACCTTTAGAGTCATCTAGGTATTGATTCACGCTAGATATTAAACTTGTCCCTGTTTCCCTGTGGATACGAACCTTACTTCCCTTCTACATTTAATTGTAAAAGAGAGTAGGAGAAATTTTATCTTTGGCCGGGTGCGGTGCACAACGACACATCCGCGCCCGCCCAGCAGGTATGGGCACATGTAAACCTGCAGCGACTCATGTTGACACTAACTCTAAGCTTAGTGCAGATTCGGGTCCTCATGTGGCCGATCCGACTCATTATCGTAGTTTAGCAGGTACTTTGTAGTACCTCACTTTTACTCAACCTGATATTGCTTATGCAGTTCAGCAGGTATGCCTTTTTATGCATGATCCCCGGGAGCCTCATTACAATGCATTAAATCGCATCCTGCGTTATATTCAGGGGACCATTGATCATGGATTACATTTATATCCTACTACTCAGTTGCGCTTGATCACTTATACTGATGCTGATTGGGGCGGGTGTCCTGACACTTGTCGTTCTACTTCTGGTTATTGTTGTTTTCTCGGTGATAACTTTATTTCTTGGTAGTCTAAGCGTCAGCCCACTCTTTCTAGATCAAGTGCTGAGGCAGAATATCGAGGCGTCGCAAATGTTGTCGTGGAAGCTTGTTGGTTACATAATCTTCTTTTGGAGTTACATCGTCCTCTCCGACATGCTACAATTATTTATTGTGATAATGTCAGTGCTATTTATTTATCTCGCAACCCAGTACAACACCAACGCACCAAACATGTTGAGATGGATATTCATTTTGTTCGGGAAAATGTTGCGTTGGGTCACGTACGTGTGTTGCATGTTCCTACTAGATATCAGTTTGCAGACATTTTCACTAAAGGTCTTCCGCGGCAATTATTCTTGGAGACCAAGTCCAGTCTCAGCGTTCGCCCTCCTCCCGCTCCGACAGTGGGGGTGTGATAGAATATAAATATAGTTAGGATATATTTTGTTCCTAGAGATATACTTTGTATAGGTTTTCTAATCCTAATAGGACTATCCTAGGATGTAACACTATAAATATTGATCAATGGTAATCACTCCAGTTGAGGAGTTTTCCCAAATCTAGCAGTTTTCTTTTCTTCATTTCTTCTTTTTCTTCTTTGCTTATGCTTTTGAGCTTTGGGCTAAATTTGCAAAGAGAATTGGGTTTCCTTTCTTTTCCGCCTGATTTCAAAAAGCTTGACTTATAGTCTTGGACCAATGTACTCATTAGACAAAAGCAGTATAATTAAGTAATATTAGTAATAAAAATAAAAACATAGCATATTATATCTAATAGTATTAAAAGTATATAAAATGCATCAAAATAATAATATGAATACACATATTATAATAAAATAAGGGGACATAAATATATTATAATGTGCACTTATCATCAGGTAATTTTGTTGTTGCTACTTAAGATCTTGAAAAAGCCTTAGCTCTAGCACCTCTAGACAAAGCTATCAAATTGGAAATTTCAAACCTTCATTCAAATCTTAGAAACCATGAGGACACATTGGTTTCTACAAATGGCGTTCTCAATTAAGCGTCCGAAGTCCGAACTCTTATGTTCTATGACTAACAAGAGTCAACAAAATGGGATGTATGATCCCATTCAAGTCACAACAATAAATGTCCTTCCAAAGAGGAAGCGACAAAGTGAATAAGTGAGTATGATAGCTAAAGACAGAATAGGTAAGAAGGTCCTTTCAACTGTCTCATCCATGTCAACCTATACCGCAAAGGGGAAAGAAGACAATTGTTATTGCTCTTAAAGCAATAGAGGAAGTTCTCAAGATGCTAATGAAATTAGATCTGGGATCAATGCTAGGCTAAGAACAAGTTCTGTGTCTGGTCACCAAAAATCAAGGTTTGCTTTCAGAAATAAGAAGAATGGTTCGTGCTTACATCTATCTGCAACTACTTTTAGTCATCTCCTACAAGGACAAACAATTCGGGTTTCTAAACCAAGTGAGTTTTCCTGGATGACAGTGAGTGTCATTACTCCAAAGGGTAAGGTCCGAATGTTATAGATCAACCAAGTTTAAGTTTGCCCCCTCCCCCCCCAGTCAATGATCATTGAAACTACAAGTAATGATCCAAGTTTTGCAATGGAAGAAGAAGTCAAGCTTAGTGACACCATAAGTTCTCTTACTACATCTCCAACCCACTTATCCAATCTCTCTTGCGATGTTAATTTTGTTTTCTCTACTATGCCGCCGAAGCACAAAATTTACCACAATCCTCGCAAATTCTCAAGTAAGGCTACTCCATCTAAGTGGAAGAGGAAGATTCGTAATGTCAACTATATGTACACTCGTATTGGTCTTAAGCGACAATTGCCACCGGTTGTTTCCTTTCATGTTGGGTTTGAAGTAAAAGCAATGAAAGCTCGAAGTAGTAGTAATTTATTTTCAGTTTGTAATTCCCCTAGTCGTGTGTGTGCTTCACTAGTTTGTAGTTGGATGTTTTAATTTATGTAATTTCAACCGTTGTCAAAAAAAAATATAATCAATTGGCAATGTAGTTCATTTTTTATACCACTACATTCATTCTATTATCATAATGACGGCCGGAGCATTTTTTGCTATTTAAATTAATAAGTAATGTTCATTTTTTTTATTATGAATTCGATTTTTCTAACCTACACCACAAGGAAAAGATTAAGAGCATCAAAATTCCTATATAAGATATCATTATATAAAGGCCAAAACATCCCAAACTATGGCGCGGGTGCACTCAGCGCCACCAACTTTGACTAGTAGCCAAAATACCACAAACTATTGATCTGGGTGCAGCAAATGTCATAAATGACGCCGAATCTAACTTATCTCGACACATGCTCACTTGACTTAGACTTCCAATTAATGAAAAAATAGGATAAAAAATGAAAGAAAAAGGGGAAAATGGAAAAAAATTTAGTATGGATTCATCGCCAGCAGAAAATTTAGCTCCGACATCATTTGTAACACTCGCTGCACTCAAGCCAATACTTTGTCATGTTTTGGCTACTAGCCAAAGTTGGTAGTGCTGGGTGCACCCGCGCCATAGTTTGTGGTGTTGAGACCAATTTTGCCTTATATAAAAAGTTTCTATTTTAAAAATCCAATAAAACTAAAAAATCATACATGATTATCTCTATCTTCGGTATCTATTCTTATGTATTATCTTCAATAAAATCTTGTTGTATTTGTTTTGTCAATGATATCTTGAATTTTTATGCCTTGTGGCATAGGTTAGAAAAGTCCTTATAATATAATGATATTCAGTATTGGAAATGACAGTTTGTTATATTATGAAATTATCTACTACAATCTTGGAAACAATTAATTTTGGTAAAATATCTTGTCATATAAGGAAACAAATCTTCATAATGTGAAAAGAAGTCTTTGTAATTAGCTAATCTCAATTTTGGCAAGAGATCCTGTTATATAAGGAAATTGTATGGGGCCTGTCCAAGTTCCATACCGGTCCACCTGGACTGCCAAAGACCGTCATAGTCAAACCATCCCAGTATCTCCGAATAAACAAGGTGAGAATCTATATGATATCGGTATCCCTGATACACCGGTCCTTATCGGGCACCTTACTGGTGTGAACCGTCTGGGCCATCCTTAATGAGCATGGACTATCCAGTACTATCTTAGCAAGGCCTATGTGCCTAAAGATAAGTATGAAAAGAGGATAGAATTATATTCAGCCAATAGGAGGAGTGTCCTACCTAGCTTGGGACACTACCAGCTCCTATAAATACCCCCTGATATGAGACATAAAGGTACATTCACAATCATAATTATACAGTAGCTAAGAGCTACCGACTTTATCTTTACTGACTTAGACATCGAAGGGGCGTTACTCGGATCAACCCCTGAGGTTAATTTACGTGTTATGTGTTGCAGGTCATCAAACCGGCTCACGTGATAAGGAGATATCAGTTCACTCACAAAGAAGTTATTCCATACCGGAACAATTGGCGCTAGAAGGACGCCGACAATATTGAGGTTGCTGCCTTTGAGGTTGCCAAGGGACCAGACGGCTCTTTGGTGGAGGAAGCTGAGCCGAAGGATTATGACGCCGCTAAGGGCCCTGAGGGTGAGGAGGCCGCCAAAGGATCCCAAGATAATGTCATCATTATCTGAATTTTTTGGCCAACTATCCCTTGTGTTTCTCCCTGTTTTCCTTCCGGTCAAAGCTTCCCTTATGATTCTTCCTATTCGCGGGAGCTCTTCAACATTCGTGAACGGTCTCAAAGCTTCTTTTTCCTTATGCTTAATCTTTTGTAATTAATCCTGATTTGGGAATTTTTGTAATGACAATTATGTAATGGAATGAAATCATTGTTGCCCAACTGTTTTGTCGATTTATTTCTTTCAATACTTTTAATTTGTCTTCACTTTTTACTGATTTGCTTTTTACCTACCGGCAAGAATGAGTTGTCACTATGATTTATGCTTCTCTCATGCCAGCAGATCATCGTAGGTCGTGGACCAGCAAAAGAGTTGATTAGGAATATGTTTTTCTTTTTTATCGGCAGATCCACTTAGGTCGTAGACCGACAAGAAATGTAGTAGGGTGTATGCTTCTCTCTTGTCGGCAGATCCATACAGGTCGCTGACCGACAAAAGAGATAGTCATCCGTATAATATTTTCTTCCTGACGGCAGATCCACTTAGGTCATTGACCGTCAGGATACTCGCTTTACAAGTGTGCAATATGAGGAATTCACCCGGTAAAAATTATTCAGAAGATGCTCATCTTATTTATTATAAGTGGCTCTTCCTGGTCACACCATAATTATTGTAATAAACATCACTGAGCTACCAGATGGGGAACAACGCCCTGTTACTAACAGAAATGTAAATTTGGCTATAATGTCATTTTATTAACTGAAACGTAAACTAGGAAGCATTTTAAATTAAGTACTTCTTCAAGGCACTGTCATTCCCGCTATTTTTGAGCAACTTGCCTGACGTATCTTATAGCCGGTAGGAGCCAGGGACATTCTCTTCTTTTATCTGGTATGGTCCTTCCCAGTTGGCCGGCCATTAGCTTACCCTTAGTGTGGGCTTTGCCGGTGGCTGCAGTGTGTCTTAGGACTAGGTCTCCTTTCTCAATAAGCCGGCTTCTGACCCTCTTGTTATAGGCCTTGTTTATTCGGTCTTTGTAAGCAGCCGATCTAAGTTCGACAGCCAGTCTGACCGCAGGTAGCAATTCGAGGTCTTCTGCTCCGGTCGAAGTTTATTCGCCAGTTTGGTAATCCTACCTCGACTGGAATCATTGCTTCTGCCCCAAATGCTAGTCTAAAGGGGGTCCTTCCGGTAGCTTCCTTCTCGGTGGTTCTGTTGGACCACAACATTGTTGGGACCATGTGATGTGTCGGATTTTTATAAGGTTTTAGGTGCATTTAGGTTGCGCGCATTTTTGGAACATTTAGGTGCATTATAGTTCATAATTGCATACTATTACATAATTTGCGAAATATAACTCCTTTTGTGTGTTTTTGGTATTCTTTGATGAATTTCAGGTATTGAGAATATAATTGGAGTAATATTGGACATGCTTAAGTACTTAGGAGCAATTGGAAGCAAGAAACGTGTAATCCCCCATAATTTTATGAATTTTATAAATATATTTTAATGTATATTCACATATATTTTAGTATTTAAATAATTTATTTCTGAGATTGTTGACTATTTCAAAGTCAAAAGGATTATTTAATGATTTTAAGTAATCAACTATTTTATTTAGTCATACTTTGAAAATTATTTAATAGTTTAAACATCTTTGAATGTATTGTAAAGGATTTTAAAACGGGGTTAGAGGAACCCAACTCAACTCAAGTACCCAATCATTAAATGATTATTAAAAGCCCAAACACATTTCCCTAAACCCACAAGGGGTTACATATATAAACCCAACAAAACCCAAAATTCCCACTGATGTCTTGTTTATTGCTTTACTTTTTGATCGATTTTAGTTGGTATTATAGTTGTTTTTGAGTTAGTTTAGGCTAGTTTGTTAGCTATTTTCTTAATTTGTGCAATTTTTCTCCTCATATGCACTTTCTTTGGACGCTTTGTTTCATTTCAAGACTTAGGAGCATGCTTGGAGGATACTTGCACAACCCCGGATATTAAGATCGAAGAGGAAGGTCAAGGAAGCTTCAAGGAAGCATAACCGAGTTCATAGGGACAAATATAAGAAGTTTTGGAAGGGTTTGCGCACAAGGATCAACTTCAAATGGCCATAACTTTCAGCACACAAAATATTTTTGACCGATTCAAGTTGGAGATGAAATTTTGGCTCAATACTTTCCAAAAAGTTGTCACAAGCTCAATTCCGATGCAAAACAAGTGAGATATGGCCGTTTGAAAATGAACCGACGAAACTCAAAACTGACCCGAGTGCTCGGGTCAACTGACCCACCCGGGTCAATTTGCGGAAACTCAAATTTCAATCCTGTTGGTCCGACCCGCCCGGGTCAACCTCAACCCGAGCGCCCGGGTCGGGTTTTTCCGAAAATCTTTCTTTTTAAATCCTCTTTTTGATTGAGGGTTAATTTGTAATTATGCCTAATTAATTTTAGGACTATATAAGGCAAACTCCTCTCATTTTAGAGGAAGCTAATTTACATTATATTTTAATAAAGGGAGATTTGAAATTCTTAGAACCTTAGGAGAGAGAAAATCTCATCTTCTAGAGAGAGAAGTGAGAGAAACTTGTTGCTTTATTATCTTATTTTCATGTCATTTTCACTCTATTTACTTGTTCATCCTAGATTATTATTTTAGTTCATGTTAATAGTTGTTAATGTCTTTTAGTTTATAATTTATCATGATTTGTGAGTAGCTATTTCTTTGGGAAGGGTTTGAAGTCATTGATGAGTTCATGAACCTCTAAATCCAACATTGGGTTTTGACTTGGAATAATTTTGGTTAATTGATTTGGCATTTTCATGAATGTTTGTGTGATTGGCCATCATAGGAGCATAATTTAGGTACCCTTAGTGAAGGATCAAGAGATGAAGTTAAGGGGTTGCCTCAAATCGATTATTAGGCTTGAAGGACCATGAGAATAGGGACTACCTAGCCTAGGGGACTTAGTTTACTTGTTTATGTTCATCATGTTTATGGATATGCTTGGTTGAATGCCTTAGCCATGAGAATAGGTATTCGGTAAGAGACTAGGCCAATCTAGCTAGCCCGTGAGAGTGATTAGAGTACCAATAGATGAACACTTTCCCTCAATTGATCCCCATTGTTGATTCCCATTGTGATTGCTTGGTTTGTGAATGAGTTGATTGGTGGATACCCCTTCCCAAAGTCATTTTTCTTATTGTCTTTTCATCTTTAAATCTTTAAATCTTCAAAAACATAGACTTTGTTTAGCTTATCATAAATGGATACTTATTGGTGCTTCCCTTAGTCCTTGTGGATTCGACCCTTTACTTGCCATATATTGGGTAGTTTAGGTATCTTTGACGTGTTTATAACGAGCGCGTTAAATTTTTGCGCCGTTGCCGGGGACTTCGGCTTGTATTGATTCGTGTTGATTAGATAAGTCTAAGCTATTTGTGAATATTCTTTCCTTTTTTTTTCTTTCTTTTTGTTTTGAAAAAAAAATGGCAAATACTTCTTTTCCTCAATATGAAAATGAGTCTTTTTGGGTTTACTTTGAGAGACTTGGGGAATTTATAAAGTTTCATGACTATGATATTGGGGAATCTTGTGAGATTACTTATTGGGGACTAACTGAGCATACTAGAGGAGTTGTTGAAAATATGTTTAACAGTGATTTTCGAGCGACATCTTCGGATGAAGCTTGGAATTTTTTTTTGTGGTTAGCTAGGGACACTTATGATTCCGACTTTTATGCAAATTGTCATGATTCCTCTAATATTGGCATGAATTTCTTTGATGAGTCAAATGTTCCCACTAGTGAGTCTGTTATGCATGATCATATTCCCTCATATGTTTGTTGTAATGAGGTAGATTCCAATATTGATGATATTCATGCTACTTCTCGATTTTCATCAAATTTGTGCATGAATTTCAATGATGTGTCACATGTCCCCAATATTGATTCTCATATGATTGATTGTGATCCCTCCGCCAAAATTGATTTTCAAGGTTCCTTGCATTCCGAATCATCGAAATCCGAATTTGAGCTTACTCTTGAGCGTTATCTTAATGGGGCAAATTCTAGTGCCAATTATGAGCCTCTCCCTAAAGTTGACTCCAAACCCATTGAGGATCTCTTTTTACAATTGAAAAGTGGTTTGAATTCGCTTAGGGAAAATCAGGGTTGCAAAAATGACATTCTCAAGTTTGATTATGTTGATTCGAATTATGTTGAAAATTAAAATCAATTGGAAAAACCCCATGATCTTGATAATAGTTTTTGGAGTAGTGATGATGAGGGGTATGTTTTTGAGGAGAAAAGACCCATTATTGAGGATATTGTTGAAAGTGAGGATGTTTATGAGTCTATACATTCCCTTTTTGAGTCCTATGTATCCATCTCTAGCGGATTGGACCTTACTTTCCCTCCTTGCGCTTTAGAGCATCCATCCTCTCCTGCCCCTTCTTACTTGAGTGAAGATCTTGGTCAAGTTGAGGGTGATATACCTCATTTGATGGTTGGTGATGTTTTTAAGGATTTAGATGATGGCAAAGATGTTTATAAGGAGGTTAAAAAAGTGTGTGATTTGAAGACTTGTGATATAGGAGAAGTCATTCGTGGAACCTTAGTTTCTATTTCTTCACCTTATATCCCATTTTCAAGAAACATCGACCTAGTTCCTTCCTTTCCCATCTCTTTCCCTTATTTATCCAAATTACCTCCATTAGATGAGCCCCCTTCCTCCTTTGCCCTTCAAGTGCCTCTTTTGGTTGTTTTTGAGGAAAAGAGTGAGATTGCCAAGCAAAAAGAGTTTATCGAGGAGAGTTTACCGACTTTTTGTTCATTTTCTTATTCTTTTGAGTCTTCTTCTTCCTATTTTCTTGATTTTTCTTTTGATTCCACTTCTTTTAGGCATCCCCCTCCTCAATTTTTGCATAGAATTACACTATATATTCTGCATGCTTTTTATTTAAGTATTGCATATGCTATCTTAATGGAAATGTGTGCTAGTGCATTTGACAAACTCTTGTGATCTTTGAATTGCTATTTACTAGAAAGGTCAAGCTTAGGACCTTAAATAAGCCTTTCTCCGGAAGTAACCCGTGATTTATTGCTTTCATTTTTTTTATTTTCATTTTACTCTTTTTTTTTTTTGTGCTAAATAAGTAAGTAGATTCATTAAAATTTCCAACATACATCCTAAAAAAACTCAAAGCCAAACAAACCAACTAGGTTGGACTCTTTGGCATAAGAGCATGTACACATTTCAGCTACAAGCAAACAGTTCACCTGTACTCACAGCCCATTACAAACTATCAAACCACCAATGATCTTTTCTAGAAATCTGTTTTGGTAAAACAGTAGCAATTCTATGTTTAACTTCAGTTTTAATACTATTAACATTGTTAGTTACAGTAGGAATACAAAGACTCCTAAAAGCTCCATTTCTGCATTTCCAAATATAGTATACCACTGCTGCTATGCTGGCCAGTATCACTTGCTTTTGGAATTTTGACTTTGCACTCCTTCTAACCCATCTGCATATCTGCTGCAACTCCAGACTAGTTGTAAGTATACCCAGCCAATCTTTGATCAATTTCAAGCATTCTGAGCTAAACTTACACGCAAAGAACAAGTGTGAATGATTTTCAGCTGCTGCCCCACAAATCAAACAGATATCAGTACTGCTGACGCCTATTTGCTTCAATTTTTCAGTTGTTTGTAATCTTTTCTGTATTGCAAACCATAATATGAATATGTGTTTTGGTGTACTCAATTTATTCCATACCACCTTGTCCCATGAGACTTTCTCCTGTGCTCCAGTAAGCTTCTCATAGACACTCTTAACTGAATAATGAGTCATACTACTCAGTTCTGCACTGGTGTAAAAAGCTTTCAATTTCTCCTTTGCTTCACACACTTTCTTCTAATACCAACTAGCATCCTTCCTAGGAGAGTAACTCCACCAATCTTCTCCCCTAATGTATACTGAGTGAACCCATTTAGTCCAAACATTATCTTGTTTGGAAGAAATGGCCCATACATACTTGCCCATGCTAGCTATATTCCACTTAACCACATCTCTAAAACCCAATCCCCCTGCTTTCTTCTCATGACATGTTTTCTCCCATGAAATAAAACCAGGCTTGGATGTGAAATGTTGTCCACTCTATAAGAATGATCTGCAGATGCTAGCAACATCTTTCAACACTTTCTTAGGCAAAATGTATACCTGTGCCCAATATCTATGCAAGCTAATCAGAACTGAATTTATAAGTTGGACTCTAGCCATGTAAGATAGATTTCTATAACTCCAAACTCTGATCCTTGCTGTCATTTTTTCAATCAAGACTTCACATTGTGCTGCAGATATCTTTTTGGAACATATAGGAACTCCAAGATATCTAAATGGTAATGTGCTTCTAACAAATCTTGAAGCCAGTATAAGCCTTTGCACCTCAACTTCCTTCATGCCACAGGTAAACATAACAGATTTATGTGAATTGTCTTTGAGACCAGATGTATTAGAGAAAAGTTTAAAAGCACCTAACAACAGATAAGTAGATGCATATTCTCCCTTACAGCAGAGGATTAAATCATCTGCAAAACACATGTGAGTCAATTTGAGTTCCTTGCACCTTGGATGAAACTTAAATTGACTAAGTTCACTCATTTTGTGCAGTACCCTAGATAGATATTCCATGCATACAACAAAAAGAAGGGGAGACATAGGGTCACCCTGTCTCAACCTTCTTTTGGCTTGAAAAAATCCCTTCATTGCTCCATTTATAACCAGTGAGAACCTAGGAGTAGTCACACATTCCATCACAAGTTGTCTAAACTTAGAAGGAAACCCCAAATGCTCCAAAATTTCCCTTAGGAAGTCCCAATTAACTATATCATAAGCTTTTTAAAGATCAATCTTCAAAAGACATCCAGGTGATACAGATTTCCTCCCATAATGCCTTACCATATCCTGAATCACCATTATATTGTGTACAATATACCTTCCATGCACAAATCCTCCTTGATTTTCTAAAATTAAATCAGGGAGAATTTCTTTCAATCTATTACACAATACCTTTGTAATACATTTGTATATGGTGTTGCAGCAGGAAATTGGTCTGTATTCAGTGACATTTTGAGGACACTTCACCTTAGGAATGAGTGTGATTGCAGTTGTATTCACCTCTTTCAATAACCTCCCACTTTGCAAAACATCTTTCACAACATCAATAATATCTGCACCCACTATCTCCCATGAATCCTTTTAAAAATGTGAAACAAAGCCATCTGGTCCTGGGGATTTACACCCAGGAATTGAAAATAAAGCATGTTTGATTTCTTCTGTTGTGTAAGGAGCTTCAAGTATTGTTTTATGCACCTCATTAATCACAGGACCACACTGAATAATCTGAGTAGACACAGGTACTCATTTTTTTTCTATTATCTTTGATTTTAATTTAGGCACATAGTTTGAATGACAACCATTCTCAATAGTACGTGGAAAGCAAATCATGGTTTTGAAGAAGTTTATTAGAAATGGAGAAATTGGGTCATTTGTGGGTATTTGCACCCACCTACTATCCGGTAGCTTCCTTCCTTTTGCTCTTTCTTCAATGCTCTATGATTTGTGGAACATATGTTTGTTGGTTAAATGTTTCTTCCCTCCTTCCCTCCCCTTGATCGTCTTGTTCAAGCATTGAGGGCAATGCTTAATTCTAGCTTGAGAGAGTAGCTATTTGCTAGCTTGGGGGAGGTGTATATAGTTTTTATTTCCTTTTATTTTCCTTTTTCACAAAAAAAAAAATCCAAAAAAATTGACTTATTTTCATTTCTTTTCTTTCTCTTTCAAGTTTTGATTTCCCTCTCTTTAGTTCTAACAAAGTCAAAAATGAAAAAAAAGAATTAAAAAAAAAAGAAAAGAAAAGAAAAAAGAAGAAGTAGTGTTAGTTTTAAATAAAAATTTAGTTTTCTTGCCCAAGGAAGATGCTAAGTAATGATATGATGTGGATTCCTTGCTTTAACTTTGAGAATATGTTTAGAGGCTTCTTGTGGAAGAGTGTGAGAATTGGTTAAGGTGTTTTAGGAGTTGATTAATCTTGATTGCATTAGAATCTCCCAAAATGATATATACTAATGAATGCTCAATTGGATGCCTAGTCTTGAATCTTGACTAAGTTGTTCATGCTTGGATAATTTTAGCTTCAAATTTGCGGTCCCTTGTGTCCCTAGATATACTCATCATGTCCCGAAACAAAGCTCTACAAGAAACTTAGTTTTTATTTCTCTTTGTATGCAATAAGTGGCACAAAAAGCCACAAGTTCTCATGTTTCTCTTTAGTGAGTAGTTACTCCTCTTTTGTATAGCAAAAATTCCTATCATAAGGGAAAAAGAAAAAGCCAAAAACAGTAAAAAAAGGCGTGAAAAATGAAAAAAAAAGTGAAGAAACGAAAAGCAAAAAGAGTAGAAGAATTCCAATAAAAGAGGTCAATTTATGGATGCCTCCCACACTTAGTACTATTTTTCTAAAGTTTTGAGTAGAGTGGAGTCTAAGGCCTATTTGTGTGTCTAGGGATGGTGGACTAGTGGTTTGACCTTCTATAACACTTGAAGGGCCCTAAGTCTTTTGGATAGCTAGGTGTTCTCTAATTAGCGAGTAAAAAGTCTAATTAGGTGTCCTATTGCAATCTTGATTAGTTTCTTTCTCTACCCATAACCTATGAGTACACTTGGAAATTAGTTGTTTTGAAAGTTGCTCTCTATCTTTTCTTGTGAACCATTTCATTGATAGTTGACTTGGGCATTAATCTTGAATTTGATTGAATAAATGGTTGATGAAAACTAAAGTTGTGGGTTTGAAAACTCTTTGGAAACCCTCGTGAGATCCCACTCGCCCTCTAGAGCGATCTAGGGGTTTAAAGAGCTTGTTGCATGTGCTATATGCAATCGTGATTCCTACGAAAATGAGTTAGTGTAAATTCTTTATCTTTCCTTCCTTTTTCATTTTTCTTCCCTCTTTCTTCTTCATTTTGTTTTCAAATAAGTTTTCATTCTCTTACCCTTGTGCTTTATTCTATTTTGCTTGGGGACAAGCAAAGATCAAGCTTGGAGGAGCTTGATGTATTGTTTATTGCTTTACTTTTTGATCGCTTTTAGTTGGTATTATAGTTGTTTTTGAGTTAGTTTAGGCTAGTTTGTTAGCTATTTCCTTAACTTGTGCAATTTTCCTCCTCGTATACACTTGCTTTGGGCGCTTTGTTTCATTTTAGGACTTAGGAGCATGCTTGGAGGATACTTGCACAACCCAGGATATTAAGATCGAAGAGGAAGGTCAAGGAAGTTTCAAGGAAGCATAATCGAGTTCATGGGGACAAATATAAGAAGTTTTGGAAGGGTTTGCGCACAAGGGTCAACTTTAAATGGACATAACTTTCAGCACACAAAACATTTTTGAGAGATTCAAGTTGGAGATGAAATTTTGGCTCAATAGCTTTCCAACAAGTGGTCACAAGCACAATTACGATGTAAAACAAGTGAGATATGGCCGTTTGAAAATGAACTGATGAAACTGGAAACTGACCCGAGCGCTTGGGTCAACTGACCCGCCCGGGTCAATCTGCGGAAACTCAAATTTTAATCCTGTTGGTACGACCCGCCCGGGTCAACCTCTTCCCGAGCGCCTGGGTTACTCCACCCGCCCAGGTCGGGTTTTTCCGGAAATCTTTCTTTTTAAATCCTCTTTTTGAATGGGGGTTACTTTGTAATTATGCCTAGTTTATTTTAGGACTATATAAGGCAAACTCCTCTCATTTTTAAGCAAGCTAATTTACATTATATTTTAATAAAGGGAGATTTGAAATTCTTAGAACCCTAGGAGAGAGAAAATCTCATCTTCTAGAGAGAGAAGTGAGATAAACTTATTGAAAGCTTGGAATTTGAAGAATCTAAGAAGAAAAGTTGAAGATTTGTAGACTCCTTGCAACTTTAATGAGAATTTCTTACTCTCTCTCAAATTTTATTGCTTTATTTTCTTATTTTCATGTCATTTTCACTCTATTTACTTGTTCTTCCTGGATTATTGTTTTAGTTCATGTTAATAGTTGTTAATGTCTTTTAGTTTATAATTTATCATGATTTGCGAGTAGCTATTTCTTTGGGAAGGGTTTGAAGTCATTGATGAGTTCATGAACCTCTAAATCCAACATTGGGTTTTGACTTGGGATAATTTTGGTTAATTGATTTGGCATTTTCATGAATGTTTGTATGATTGGCCATCATAGGAGCATAATTTAGGTACCCTTAGTGAAGGATCGAGAGATGAAGTTAAGGGGTTGCCTCAAATCAATTATTAGGCTTGAAGGACGATGAGAATAGGGACTACCTAGCCTAGGGGACTTAGTTTACTTGTTTATGTTCATCATGTTTATGGATATGCTTGGTTGAATGCCTTAGCCATGAGAATAGGTATTCGGTAAGAGATTAGGCCAATCTAGCTAGCCCGTGAGAGTGATTAGAGTACCAATAGATGAACAATTTCCCTCAATTGATCCCCATTGTTGATTCCCATTGTGATTGCTTGGTTTGTGAATGAGTTGATTGGTGGATACCCCTTCCCAAAGTCATTTTTTTTATTGTCTTTTCATCTTTAAATCTTCAAAAACATAGACTTTGTTTAGCTTATCATAAATGGATACTTATTGGTGCTTCTCTTAGTCCTTGTGAATTCGACCCTTTACTTGCCATATATTGGGTAGTTTAGGTATCTTTGACGTGTTTACAACAAGCGCGTCAAAAACACTCACCCTAAATTTTCTCTCCTCTCTCACGGTTCTCTCTCCTCTCTTTTTCTTCATTTCTCTCGGTCAGCCACGCCGGCTGCCACCACCACCAGACCGCCGGCCAGCAGCAGCAGTGCACCACCGCCTGCAGCCCAGACGCCTCTCTCTCTCTCTATCTCGGCCGTGCTTCCCCTCCTTTCTCTCTATTTGGTTTATTTCTCTTCCTCCTCTATTTTAGTTAATGTTAAGTTTATGTTTTTTTAAGGATTGATTTAATGATTTAATGATTAAAGTTTATAGTTTGATGATTTGAATATAAATTTCAGATTATGTAATTTGTATAATAAAGTAATTAAATTTTAGATTTATTAAGTTTGTTTAACCTAGGGTTTTAAGTATCAAAGCATCGATTTTTAGGCTTTTATGAGTTAGAAATTGTAGTACTATATTATAGTTTATGAAAATTGAACACTCTTATGTTTATGATTATGTTTAAGTATGTTTTAAAGGGTTTTAAACACATTATAAGTTGCTGCAATTTTTATTAGTATGCTTATGATGGAGTTTTAATTGTCAAAGTATGGGTTTTTGAGAGTTTTAAATGACTAGTATGGTAGTACTATACTAGGAGACATTAATAGTTGGACTTTTAATTATTAAAAAGGATTTTAAACACTTTTATAGAGGGTTTAAAATATTTTAAAGTTGGTGGAATTTTATTTGAGTATTGATTAGTGGTTGTATTGATATTTGGGAGGCGGCGAATTCTCTTTAGGCGACTTCTAAGGTTGTTAAAATGGCCTCGCATATTGTCTACACAAGGTACGTACATACCTATGTGTTAGTAGACTATTATCATGTCCTAAGATTAGGATTGATGTAGTATCATGTATAGGGAACTATTTATGATTCATATGTGGTTTATACTCAAGTGGAATTACATGTTTTATGCCGTTGTGTGAAGCATGTTGCCTATTTTGGTTGTATTATGTTTGTAAGAATGATTGATGCAAGCATATGGGATTGAGAACTTTATTTTATTAATTCACTTGAGGGATTAATAATTATGTTGTTATTGGATCATGAATTGGATCATGTTGTTCCCTTTGGATTATTTTATTTACTTTATGAGGACCGAGGGCCTTATTTGGTAAGTTAGTTATTCACCTATGAAAGGTTGATTGATTGTTGACTTAGATCAACAAATAAATAATGGTTATGGAACTAATAATGGATTTATTCTTGCATTATTAAGTTGTTGATCATTTTACCTAATCCTAAGATAAAAATGGAAGTATCATGTATCCTTGATGATTATATTGATTGGCTTACTTTGTAAGCCATAACAAGTAAATAATTTAATAATTACTTAAAGTGGAAAGTGAATAGCAATAAGCTTTAGGCTTGTGCACGTATGAAGTGTTGGATTAGTATGAGTTGGAGTACATGGTGGTAGCCATGGCTTTTCTTGGGACCGGATTGATCACCGTGTCCTATTTTATTTAATTAGTATCATGTTAGAATTTATTTATTATATAGTACTCAGCTTTGCTGATTACGTGCTTTTGTGTGTATGTCGATCATGGCTGTGCCTTATTGATCCTGTGATGCCCCATTTGGTGAGCAGTCTCTCGGGATCAATAGTGCATCGTCCATTTCAGGTTTGAAGCTGATGTATGCATCATGGGTTCGGGATTCGTGGAGAGCTTGTGTTAGCTTAATACTTTAGTTTACTTTTAATTATGGTTTAAGTTTGATTTTATGTTGGTTTGACTTTAGTTTGGTTTTGGAGTTGACTTATGGTTGACTAAGTTATTGTTTTCAAAGTTATTTATTGTTTTCCGCTGCAAAATTATGAATAAGCCGATACGTTATCACATGAGCGATAATACTTTGATAATTCTCAAAGTTATATATTAAAAAGGTATTTTGAAAAATAGAGGATTGTCGGGGTGTTCCAAAGTGGTATCTTGGAGCTTAGGTTTTTATTGGCCTCTCGTGCCAACCTTAAATTTTAGGCGCCTAGTTACTTAAAATGAATTTCGTAGAAAACGAGCTCCTACTTATTCGTTGTGCTTAAATCATTTTTTCGAAACATGTTTAAATTTCGAAAAGGATTCGAAAATATTTTTTTTAGGTTCGAAAATATTTTTTTTAGGTTCGAAATTTTTATTTGGTTCGAAATTTTTTTTTAGGTCCGGTTTTTTTTTATATTATTCTTTTCAGTTCTTTTCACATTTTCGAAATTATATATTATTTATCATTTGTTTATTTTAGTACACTTAGCTTATATTTTATTTTACTTTATTAATTTTTGTGAGAGATGGGTAGTATAGGAAGGGCATATAGGATAGAAATATTTTATGTGTGCATTTAAATATTTAGTTCAGCATGTTTATGTTTTCTTCCCTGCTTAACTGTTAAATGTTATTCCTAGCTTTAAATAATTTGTTTATTCCTGCTTATTGTTTATTGTTGGGAATATACGCTAAGTAAGGTTATTATCTATTTCTAGATGTCGTATTCATCAGTTAAGAGACCCCTAGATATGACTGATAGAGAAGCTACTCGAGTAGGAAGCTACTCCAACCCAATTGTATTGAATGATGATGAGTACGATGGAGAGTCTGATAGCGAGAGTTACACTAGCCTAGAAGTCATCATGCTCCTTGTGTTAAAAGTAGGCATCCCTGATAGTGATGATGAGGTTATTCAGGAGTTTGATCATGCTAGAAGGTAAACCATAATGGACATCTACCATACTGTTTTGAGGGTTAAGAGTGATTCTAAGTCAGAAGAGGATGAGCCTCAACCTAAGAAGATTCGAAGATCTACTAGAGCTAGAAATTCAGATTGCTTCTAGTATGACAGTGAGGACAATGAAGACTTTGAAGATGAGATGTTCACTCCAGAGAAGTACAAGGAAACTAAGGATAAGACTGATAATATAACTCCATAGACTATTTATATATGTCTTAAGATTGGTTGTCAGATAAGTAGCCAAGTTACAATGGTTTAAATTTCTTTCTTTAGTATCTTTACCTTTGTGAAGGAAGAAGTTAGTTATTATGGATTGGAAAAATATTATCATCATCATTTTGAGGAATAAAAGTTGATTATTTAGCTATTCAAGCTGAGTAAGAAATTATTTTAGTATGCGAATGGGGAAAATTTTATTCTATTGTTGTGATTAAATTTTTATTTAGTCCTCATATATATTATTGATGTGAATGCTATTCATGAATGAGTATATGACTAATGATGGTTTATACTGATTGAATTTGGCACTATTATAATTCCATAGAATGTTATTATGATGCGATCTTGTATGATCAAGTCGAATTAATGTGTTTATAGTAAATGACAAGTAGTTGTGAGTCGGAACCTAAAGTAGAGTTACGTTAAATTTCAGGTCGCGCAGTAGAATGGCCAATAACGATAACACCTTAGCTTCTGCTATTCGCCTATTGGCAGAGAAATTGACTTAAGAAAGGGCTGAGCATCCTGATCCTGTAGGGGATATGTTTGAAAGACTAGCTAAGATTAAACCACCGTACTTTAAGGGGCAAGCTGACCCTACCTTCTTAGAGAGTTGGATTAGGGAGTTTGAAAAGATTTTTGGAGTTGTAAATTGTCCTGAGGCTATGAAAGTAGGTCAAGCTGTGTTATATCTGAAAGATGAGGCTAACTTATGGTAGAAGAAAAATGGAGTTAGACTTAGTGCTGTGGAAGGGTTTAATTGGGATTCCTTTATTGCTGCTTTAAGAGGAAAATTTTACCCTACTTTTATGAGAAAACAAAAGGCTCAGGAGTTCATAAATCTAGGATGGGGAGTATGATTATCTCTAAGTATTATAGCAAGTTCATTGCATTGTCTAGGTTTGCACCTGAGGTAGTAGCTACTAAAGAGCTAAAGGCTCAAAGATTTGAGCAAGGTTTGACTGAGGAAATCCAATTGGGGTTGGTGGTGAGACTTTTGCATCCCTAGGTGTTGTTTATGGAATCGCCGCCCATATTTATGGTCTTCAGTCGAGGCGTGACAAGAAGAATGCTGTAGTGGGTGAGAAAAGAAAGGATTTCAATGCTGGAGGAAATCAGGGAAACTTTAAGAAAAATAGAAATGGGAATGGGAATTTCCAAGGAAGGAATGGTCAAGGATTTAATAATAAGGGCCAGTCTGAGAGGAGTTACAACTGTAAGAAGTATAATAAAAACCACCCTGCTAGAGACTGTAAAGGAGATCTAGTAACATGTCATTACTGCCAAAAGAAGGGGCATAGAGAATTTGAGTGCTTCACCAAGCAAAGAAAAGAGCCAAATGGTAATAGGAGTGGTAATCAGGGAAGGTCTGGGTTCAACCAATCAGGCAACCAAGGGTCGAAGCCTATAGGGTCGCAGAACAACTAAGGAAGATACAGTAAGCCTGCTAGTGAGAGCAACAACAACAACCAGAGTAAAGCTCCGGGTAAGCTGTTCGTGATGAGTCGCAACGAAGCTGAGAGATCTGCCGACGTAGTTTCTGGTACTTTTTCTATTAACTCTGTTCTCGTTAAAGCGTTATTTGATTCTGGGGCGACCTATTCGTTTATTTTATCGTCCGTTATTGAGAGTTTGGGGTTGGTAGACTTTGAAGAAGTAATTGACCTGCCTATAAGTATACCTACAGGAGAAGTTATAAGGTGTACTAAGTTGTATAAAGACTTACCTCTGAAGATAGGAGACTGTGTTTTTCCGTCTAATCTAATAAAGTTCAATCTGGGAGACCTAGACGTTATTTTGGGATGAATTGGTTAGGTTTCTATAAGGCCAAAATAGACTGTGAAGCTCAGGAGGTAGCGTTGAGAATCTCTTTGGGGAATTGAAGTTGACTTCCCATCGACGTTTTGGGAAGCCTAAGAACTTTGGGGTCATTTTCTGCAATGCAAGTGAAGAAGTTGGTGAAGAAGGGATGTGAGTTGTTTTTCTGTAGTGTGCAAGATGTAAGTAAAGAGGTTGAATTGAAGATTGAGGACGTGCCAATTGTGAATGAGTTTATGGACGTGTAGCCAAGTGAGTTTTCTGGTATGCCGCCTAAAAGAGCTGTTGAGTTCACCATAGACTTAGTTCCTGGTACTGCACCTATTTCTAAGGCACCATATAGAATGTCACCTCCTGAGATGAGCGAATTGAAGATATAGTTGCAAGAACTGTTGGATAAGGGTTATATTAGGCCTAATGCGTTGCCTTAGGGATCTCCTGTGTTGTTTATGAAGAAGAAAGATGGAAGTATGGTTGAACAATATGACCATTAAGAATAAGTATCATTTGCCTAGGATAGACAACCTGTTCGACTAGTTGAATGCAGCGAGTATGTTTTCGAAGATTGATTTACATTCGGGGTATCACCAGTTGAAGGCAGCTGATAAGGATATACCTAAGACTGCGTTTAGGACGCGTTATGGTCATTATGAGTTTACTGTGATGCCGTTTGGACTGACCAATGCTCCGGCAATATTTATGGATTTGATGAATAGGATATTCCATGAGTTCTTAGATAAGTTCGGTGTGGTGTTCATTGATGATTGTTTGATCTATTCAAAGAGTGAAGAAGAGCATGATGAGCATTTGAGGATAATATTGGAGACGCATAGGAAGAACCAATTGTATGCCAAGTTCTCTAAGTGTGAGTTCCGTTTGGAGAAAGTAGCATTTTTGGGTCATTATGTGTCTAAAGAAGCAGTTTATGTGGATCCTGCAAAGATTCAAGCTGTTAGTGAGTGGCCTACTCCGAAGAATGTATCAGATATTAGGAGTTTTCTGGGATTAGCTGGCTATTATAGGAGATTTGTGAGAGATTTTTCGAAGATAGCAAGGCCAATGACTAATTTGATGAAGAAAGAGTCAAAATTTGAGTGGAATGAGAAATGCGAGGAAGCTTTTCAGATTTTGAAGGAGTGTTTGACCGCTGCACTTGTTTTAACCCTGCCTGACGGAAATGAGGGACTTGAGGTGTATAGTGATGCTTCGAAGAATGGTTTGGGATGTGTCCTGCAGCAGAATGGGAAGGTGATCGCGTATGCATCGCGTCAGTTGAAACCGTATGAGTCTAATTATCCTACCCAAGACCTAAAGTTAGATGCTATTGCGTTTACCTTGAAAATTTGGAGACATAATTTATATGGGGAAATTTGCAAGATCTTTACCGACCATAAGAGTTTGAAGTACATTTTCACCTAGAAGGATCTCAATATGAGGCTGAGGAGATGGTTAGAACTGATCAAAGATTATGACCTAGATATCCAGTATCAGGAAGGGAAGGCGAATGTAGTTGTCGATGCTTTGATTAGGAAATCAAGCCATATCATGAATGCGTTGGTAGAATCCGAGGAATTGTGTCGAGATATGCAAAGGCTTAACCTAGAAATTCTAAATCCTGGGGAGATCGAGGCAAGATTGAGTGCTTTGTCATTGGGGTTGTCAGTTTTCGATGAGATCAAAGAGGGTCAAGTTGGAGACGAGCACCTAGATAAGATTAAGGAGAAGATGAAGCAAGGCAAGGAAGTTGACCTTAAGATTCATGATGATGGAAGCTTGAGGTTCAAGGGAAGGTGGTGTAACACCCGACCCATACGAAGTCGAGTATATCGTCACCAATGCGCATCCAGGGCCAACAACTGTCCTCAATAACCAACACAAGTTCTTCCGGTGCATTTGTCCTCACTCATGCACACCCTGAGAAACTTCCCAGGAGGTCACCCATCCCTGGACTACTCCCAGCCAAGCACGCTTAACTGTGGAGTAACTAAGGAAATAAGCTCCCTAAAAGAAAGATGCATCTTGTTGGAATGAGTAACCTGCTAAATCCCTTTAAAGCAATCATGAGGGGTATTACAGGTGGTGTGTACCACAAAAATCTGAAGAGCTTAAGAGAAGGCTAATGGATGAGGGGCATAATACTCCATATTCTGCGCACCCTGGGGGTGACAAGTTGTAAAAGGATCTTAAGGAAATTTATTGGTGGCCGAATATGAAGCGTGAAGTCGCTGAGTTCGTGTCAAAGTGTCTAACCTGTCAGAAAATAAAGATAGACCATAAGAGACCAATGGGGAAGGCTCAATCCTTAGAAGTTCCTGGATGGAAGTGGGATTCTATATCCATGGATTTTGTGACTGCTTTGCCGAAGACGAGAAATGGCAATGATACTATTTGGGTTATTGTGGACCGTCTGACGAAGTCTGCCGTGTTCGTTCCGATCAAAGAGACATGGAAGAAGAAGCAACTTGCGAAGACATACATCAAGCATGTAGTGAGACTGCATGGAGTCCCGACGGACATTATTTCAGATCGTGATTCGAGATTCCTCTCGAAATTTTGGCAAAAGGTCCAGTTGAATCTTGGAACAACGTTGAAGATAAGCACTGCTTTTCATCCTGCGACCGATGGTCAGACTAAAAGGACCAACCAGACTATGGAAGATATGTTGAGAGCGTGCACAATTGATTTCCAAGGTAGTTGGGAAGATCACTTGGACATGATTAAGTTTTTGTATAACAATAGTTACCATGCGAGTATTAAGATGGCTCCTTTTGAGGCGTTGTATGGGTGGAAGAGTAGAAATCCCATTTGCTAAAATGATTTTAGTGAAAATATAGTATTGGGGACGGAATTTATTGAGGAGACTGTTAAGAATATCAAGTTGATTCAGGCTAGAATTCAAGCTGCTCAAGATAGGCAGAATAATTATGTTGATTTGAAGCGAAGAGAAGATGAATTCGCAATTGGTGATAAAAGTATTTTTGAAAGTGTCACCGACTAAAGGAGTAATGAGATTTGGTAAGAAGGGCAAACTAAGTGCTAAGTATGTTGACCCATATGAGATTTTGCAAAGAGTTGGGAAGGTAGCTTATAAGTTGGCTTTACCAATGAAATTTGAGAAAATGCACGATGTGTTTCATATTTCCCAACTCAAGAGATATATCCCTGATGAGAATCATGTCTTGGAGCCCGAAAGAATTCAAATTGATAGTAGCCTCACGTATGAGGAAAGGCCTGTGAAAATCTTGGATAAAAAGGTGTATAGTACATGCAATAAAGATGTGAATATTGTAAAAGTGCTTTGGTCTAACCATGAGTCTAAAGAGGCAACGTGGGAAGCCGAAGAAGAAATGCAGAAAAAGTATCTTGAGTTATTTATTGAGGTGAGTTGCAAAGGCATAACTCATTTTTTTAAGGGGGGTATAATGCGATAGAATTTTGCGCTTTTTACCTTATTTTATGGTACTTTTATGCATTTTTATGCTTATTTTGGCGATTTGCACATGTTGGTGCAAAATAAATTAGTTCTCCGCATAGAAAAATGTGTTCATGAGTACCACAAGTGGTTTTACAGTTGGTAAAAGTATGTACACGTTGTGACACAAGTATTTCCAAATGGAAGTTTGAGTCAAAAAATTTGAAACTGTGGGGGTTTTCGCGCCAAGTTTCGGGACGAAACTTCTTATAAGAGGGGTAGACTGTAATTTAATGTATATTTTAATGTATATTTATATATATTTTATTATTTAAATAATTTATTTCTTAGAATGTTGACTATTTGTAAAGTCAAAAGGATTATTTAATGATTTTAAGTAAATATTTTATTTAGTCATACTTTGAAAATTATTTAATAGTTTAAACATCTTTGAATTGTAGTGTAAAGGATTTTAAAATGGGTTAGAGGAACCCAACTCAACTCAAGTACCCAATCATTAAATGATTATTAAAAGCCCAAACACATTTCCCTAAGCCCACAAGGGGTTACCTATATAAATCGAACAAAGCCCAAAATTCCTACACTTTAAACACTCACCCTAAATTTTCTCTTCTCTCTTTCTTTTCTCTCTCCTCCCCCACAGCTCTATCTCTCTCTTTTTCTTCTCTTCTCTCGACCAGCCACGTCGGCTGCTACCACCGCCGGACAGTCAACCAGCAACAGCAGCGCGCCACCGCCGGCAGCCCAGCCGCCTCTCTCTCTCGGCCATGCTTCCCCTCCTTCCTCTCTTTGGTTTATTTCTCTTCATCTCTATTTTATTTAATGTAAAGTTTATGTTTTTTAAGTATTGATTTAATGATTAAAGTTTATAGTTTGATGATTTAAATACGAATTTCATATTATGTAATTTGTATAATAAAGCAATTAAATTTCAGATTTATTAATTATGTTTAAACTAGGGTTTTAAGTATCAATGTAACACTCCGTCCATTCATAGGCAATAAAAAAAACAAAATAGAAAGATTTATTAAGTTGTAGACGATAGCGGAAATATCGTCAAGACGGACAGTGTCACTCTAAAGTGCAAATAAAATCTAAAACAACAACAAAATAAATCCCAAAGAACATTAATCTAAAAGTATCTATAACGAGATAACATGATCCCAAAATCCACAAATAAAGCAAAGAAACGAAATAAGGAATCCTCCTAATTAAGCTCTTCGGTATCTCTCAAACCCCATGACATAAAACCAAACTGCAACATATTAACCTGCAAAATATATCAACAAACATCCACAATCAGTAGGGAGTAACTAACAGCTCTCCCAGCTCAATTAGGATCCACGTAGGAGTTATCAAGCATTAATAAATAAGTTCCAATCAACATAAAATATCAAACTGAACCAAATAACAGCCAAACAACAACTAACAGTTTAACATGGCTAAATAAAGTAAATCATGATTAATAAATTTAATATAAGCATACAAGATCCATAGCATAAGCCTCCAAAATAATTAATCAATATAATATAATAGGTTTTGAGAAAGAGCAGAACACCAGTGGATCGCAACCCACTTCCTAAGGTTTGTCAGATCGAAATCTCCAGACAGCCTATGGGCATACGTTCCCTACTGCCTGTGTCTAAGAATGGCCAAACTTTCGAAGCAGGATAGTACCCAGCTCAGTACTTCCCAACCTCTCGGACGACAACAATTAACCCAGGTAATACCCCAAAATCGCAACCTAGGTGGTTGGCATGTTCTTCACCGGGGACTACATCAATCCCACCGGATATCTAAATCTCAATAAAATATTTCCACAAACAAAAACTATAATTTATTCAACATTTATTCATCAAATATAAATAATAAGGATGCCCTTCAGGCCTTACACCTAAAATCAGCAGAAACTAGGATCGTAATCCAGAAGTCTCATTTCAACGATATATATTCTTCTCAAAGTAATAGTAATTATAATACTAATAAAAATCATTTCACCCAACTAAAAATAATAAACCAACATCAAAACATACTTATACACCAAAAACACACTATAGTCAAATACTCCAACCATCATACTCTCGTTGTCTGTGTTTGGGTACAAGGTTAATTACAACATTAGTTATAATACCCCCGGTACATAACTCTTGGCGAAACGGTACTAAAGACAGTATTATTCTCCCTCGAGTACTGAAACGTCGACAACTTAGATATTGATTTATAAAATTACAAAATTTTTATACTCCGATTTAATACAAAAAATGCAAACCATCATAAAAATAATTAAAACACTCATATATATATATATATATATATATATATATATATATATATATATATATATATATATATATATATATATATATATATATATATATATATAGTCACAACAATAATTTAACAGACTTGCCCATATAACCATCTTTTTAAACTAAAAAAAAAAACACAACTTTAGCATTTATATGTATACTCTTATAACAAGATAAGCAAAGTCATAACAAATAACAACACCTCACATATAAACCATCTAATACATACCAAGCAAAAATAGAAAAGAAGGAAACAAAAACGAAAGAACAAAAAAAACAGCAGACCCACAAATCAATACCATGCATACTATAATGAAATACCTACAACTAAACTCTTGAACCTTATCTTACTAATTGCCACGCATGCTACAATGCAATACATGGTGAACTGAACTATCTTGATGAACATCACATGCCATGTAGTATTATACTATAACACTAATCAAAAACCATATTGAACTCTCATGAATTAACCATGAAATAGTCAAGTATAACTCACTAATAAGGGAAACAAAACTAAATAAATGAAGCAACAGCATACAGCAGGGACATCAAGCTCCAACACGCAGAAGACACAACACATACAACACACAAAATAGCTCACGCCAAGCACCCAAAGCTACTGCAACCCATGTTTTGTGAAGCAACACCGATCATAAATTTAAGCAAACCGCAACACCGTGAAACAAAATTCCATTACTGCACTTGCTATGATCTTCACTAAAAATCATGTTTAAAAATACTCAAACATACGCCCATGATACAAAGGTCACCAAACTATTTCCCTGACATGGATTAGCATGAATTTCTACTTAATCGTAATAAAAGCATGGTAATAAAGATCCGCAATTTACACAACAACAACAACTCTCATAGGTTCATATAATTCCATAATAACATTCATAACATGAAATTTTACCCACCCCTAAAACTTAGCATAAGAACCACCCATATTAGATATTAAAAACTAAATAATTCCTAAACGAATACTAGTCGTGCTAGGTTCGCCATTAGTTACCTTTGAAGACCTCCAATTGCTTTCATTTTCATTATGTCTGCTCTGCTCCGATCATGATTCCCGGCAATTGAAATATCAGTTTCAAAATCGCACTGGTGGCAATGAAGGCCCAGATGTTCTAAACGTGCTGTCCAAATTTGAAGATGATCAAACGGTTAGATCTCCAGCTATAGTCATTTTCGTGAAGGTGTGACAGGAAAATCCGGAATGAAATTTACTCTTCTCTCTCTCTTCAAATGGCGTGAACAAGGAGGGTTACAAACTGAAAATATGGACGGTTTACAGCCACCAAAGTGAGGATTAAAAGGGGTTATAAACTTAAATGATGAGATTTCATAATGGGCAATAAGGGGTAATTAAGGTGAGGGGTTACAAAAGGATTAGAAGGTGGTCAAAAAGCCTCTCCAATGTTTCAAATCTCTGATTTTGTGGACAGCTTTTAGGAACATAAAACTTCACATTAAAAAGTCGTGCAACGGTCCAAAACGCGCTAAAACCGAATAAATAAAAATAATAGATCAAACACGCATTTTTAAATAGTAGAATATATATAATTTCTAATCCAATAAATTTGACAAATACAACATTTAAAAAGTTGGAAAACAAATAACATAAGATATAATATTTTTAAGAAGTAAAATATTCTAAATTTAACGGAAAATAATAATTAAGGGAAAAAAAGTCGAAGAAATTATGAGCGAAAATCCGTGGTGTTACAAACACTCCCCCTTAAGAAAGTTTCGTCCTCGAAACTTGAAATGACACGAAAATACTCTATACGACGACTACAAATATACAACTTTGTTTCGGGCATCAAATTAATTAACGTCTTAGAGGTACTCTGCAAAAACGAAAACGTTAGTCCTTGCTATACCTTACCAACTAACACATAAGGTAAACGTATAGCACATCGGTTAACAAAAATAACTCCCAAGGCTTTCTTCCTACCCAAGTAACTCTCACTAAGAACTTTTCTTAAAGCCTAAGATACTAATAATCCTAGATGCAACAACTACACATTTCCCATGGAATATGTAGCAACTCAATGAGAGTTTTTGGATCATTTGCTCATATACCAACTGTAACACACCGTCCATTCATAGGCAATGAATAAACAAAATAGAAAGATTTATTAAGTTGTTGACGATAGCGGAAATATCGTCAAGACGGACAGTGTCACTCTAAAGTTCAAATAAAATCTCAAACAACAACAAAATAAATCCCAAAGAACATTAATCTAAAAGTATCTATAACGAGATAACATGATCCCAAAATCCACAAATAAAGCAAAGAAACGAAATAAGTAATCCTCCTAATTAAGCTCTTCGGTATCTCTCAAACCCCATGACATAAAACCAAACTGCAACATATTAACCTGCAAAATATATCAACAAACATCCACAATCAGTGGGGAGTAACTAACAGCTCTCCCAGCTCAATTAGGATCCACGTAGGAGTTATCAAGCATTAATAATTAAGTCCCAATCAACATAAAATATCAAACTGAACCAAATAACAGCCAAACAACAACTAACAGTTTAACATGGTTAAATAAAGTAAATCATGATTAATAAATTTAATATAAGCATACAAGATCCATAGCATAAGCCTCCAAAATAATTAATCAAAATAATATAATAGGTTTTGAGAAAGAGCAGAACGCCAGTGGATCGCAACCCACTTTCTAAGGTTTGTCATATCGAAATCTCCAGACAGCCTATGGGCTTACGTTCCCTACTGCCTGTGTCTAAGAATGGCCAAACTCCCGATGCAGGATAGTACCCAGCTCAGTACTTCCCAATCTCTCGGACGACAACAATTAACCCAGGTAATACCCCTAAATCGCAACCAAGGTGGTTGACATGTTCTTCACCGGGGACTACATCTATCCCACCTGATATCTAAATCTCAATAAAATATTTCCACAAACACAAACTATAATTTATTCAACATTTATTCATCAAATATAAATAATGTGGATGCCCTTCAGGCCTTACACCTAAAATCAGCAGAAACTAGGATCGTAATCCAGAAGTCTCATTTCAACGATATATATTCTTCTCAAAGTAATAGTAATTATAATACTAATAAAAATCATTTCACCCAACTAAAAAGAATAAACCAACATCAAAACATACTTATACACCAAAAACACACTATAGTCAAATACTCCAACCATTATACTCTAGTTGTCTGAGTTTGGGTACAAGGTAAATTACAACATTAGTTATAATACCCCCGGTACATAACTCTTGGCGAAACGGTACTAAAGACAGTATTATTCTCCCTCGAGTACTGAAACGTCGACAACTTAGATATTGATTTATAAAACTACAAAAATTTTATACTCCGATTTAATACAAACAATGCAAACCATCATAAAAATAATTAAAACACTCATATATATATATATATATATATATATATATATATATATATATATATATATATATATATATATATATATATATATATATATATAGTCACAACAATAACTTAACAGACTTGCCCATATAACCATCTTTTTAAACAAAAAAAAAACACAACTTTAGCATTTATATGTATACTCTTATAACAAGATAAGCAAAGTCATAACAAATAACAACACCTCACATATAAACCATCTAATACATACCAAGCAAAAATAGAAAAGAAGGAAACAAAAACGAAAGAACAAAAAAAACAGCAGACCCACAAATCAATACCATGCATACTATAATGAAATACTTACAACTATACTCTTGAACCTTATCTTACTAATTGCCACGCATGCTACAATGCAATACATGGTGAACTGAACTCTCTTGATGAACATCACATGCCATGTAGTGTTATACTATAACATTAATCAAAAACCATATTGAACTCTCATGAATTAACCATGAAATAGTCAAGTATAATTCACTAATAAGGGAAACAAAACTAAATAAATGAAGCAACAGCATACAGCAGGGACATCAAGCTCCAACACTCAGAAGACACAACACATACAACACACAAAATAGCTCACGCCAAGCACCCAAAGCTGTTGCAACCCATGTTTTGTGAAGCAACACCGATCATAAATTTAAGCAAACCGCAACACCGTGAAACAAAATTCTATTACTGCACTTGCTATGATCTTCACTAAAAATTATGTTTAAAAATACTCAAACATACGCCCATGATACAAAGGTCACCAAACTATTTCCCTGACATGAATTAGCATGAATTTCTACTTAAACGTAATAAAAGCATGGTAATAAAGATCCGCAATTTACACAACAACAACAACTCGCATAGGTTCATATAATTCCATAATAACATTCATAACATGAAATTTTACCCACCCCTAAAACTTAGCATAAGAACCACCCATATTAGATATTAAAAACTAAATAATTCCTAAACGGATACTAGTCGTGCTAGGTTCGTCATTAGTTACCTTTGAAGACCTCCAATTGCTTTCATTTTCATTATGTCTGCTCTGCTCCGATCATGATTCCCGGCAATTCAAAGATCAGTTTCAAAATCACACCGGTGGCAATGAAGGCCCAGATGTTCTAAACGTGCTGTCCAAATTTGAAGACGATCCAACGGTTAGATCTCCAGCTATAGTCATTTTCGTCAAGGTGTGACAGAAAAATCCGGGATGAACTTTACTCTTCTCTCTCTCTTCAAATGGCGTGAACAAGGAGGGTTACAAACTGAAAATATGGACGGTTTACAGCCACCAAAGTGAGGATTAAAAGGGGTTATAAACTTAAATGATAAGATTTCATAATGGGCAATAAGGGGTAATTAAGGTGAGGGGTTACAAAAGGATTAGAAGGTGGTCAAAAAGCCTCTCCAATGTTTCAAATCTCTGATTATGTGGACAGCTTTTAGGAACATAAAACTTCACATTAAAAAGTCGTGCAACGGTCCAAAACGCGCTAAAACCGAATAAATAAAAATACTAGATCAAACACGCATTTTTAAATAGTAGAATATATATAATTTCTAATCCAATAAATTTGACAAATACAACATTTAAAAAGTTGGAAAACAAATAACATAAGATATAATATTTTTAAGAAGTAAAATATTCTAAATTTAACGGAAAATAATAATTAAGGGAAAAAAAGTCGAAGAAATTATGAGCGAAAATCCGTGGTGTTACAAACACTCCCCCTTAAGAAAGTTTCGTCCTCGAAACTTGAAACGACACGAAAATACTCTATACGACGACTACAAATATACAACTTTGTTTCGGGCATCAAATTAATTAACGTCTTGGAGGTACTCTGCAAAAACGAAAACGTTAGTCCTTGCTATACCTTACCAACTAACACATAAGGTAAACATATAGCACATCGGTTAACAAAAATAACTCCCAAGGCTTTCTTCCTACCCAAGTAACTCTCAGTAAGAACTTTTTTAAAGCCTAAGATACTAATAATCCTAGATGCAACAACTACACATTTCCCATGGAATATGTAGCAACTCAATGAGAGTTTTTGGATCATTTACTCATATACCAACTGTAACACTCCGTCCATTCAAAGGCAATGAATAAACAAAATAGAAAGATTTATTAAGTTGTAGACGATAGCGGATATCGTCAAGACGGACAGTGTCACTCTAAAGTTCAAATAAAATCTAAAACAACAACAAAATAAATCCCAAAGAACGTTAATCTAAAAGTATCTATAACGAGATAACATGATCCCAAAATCCACAAATAAAGCAAAGAAACGAAATAAGTAATCCTCCTAATTAAGCTCTTCGATATCTCTAAAACCCCATGACATAAAACCAAACTGCAACATATTAACCTGCAAAATATATCAACAAACATCCACAATCAGTGGGGAGTAACTAACAGCTCTCCCAGCTCAATTAGGATCCACGTAGGAGTTATCAAACATTAATAAATAAGTCCCAATCAACATAAAATATCAAACTGAACCAAATAACAGCCAAACAACAACTAACAGTTTAACATGGTTAAATAAAGTAAATCATGATTAATAAATTTAATATAAGCATACAAGATCCATAGCATAAGCCTCCAAAATAATTAATCAAAATAATATAATAGGTTTTGAGAAAGAGCAGAACGCCAGTGGATCGCAACCCACTTTCTAAGGTTTGTCAGATCGAAATCTCCAGACAGCCTATGGGCTTACGTTCCCTACTGCCTGTGTCTAAGAATGGCCAAACTCCCGATGCAGGATAGTACCCAGCTCAGTACTTCCCAATCTCTCCGACGACAACAATTAACCCAGGTAATACCCCTAAATCGCAACCTAGGTAGTTGACATGTTCTTCACCGGGGACTACATCTATCCCACCTGATATCTAAATCTCAATAAAATATTTCCACAAACACAAACTATAATTTATTCAACATTTATTCATCAAATATAAATAATGAGGATGCCCTTCAGGCCTTACACCTAAAATCAGCAGAAACTAGGATCGTAATCCAGAAGTCTCATTTCAACAATATATATTCTTCTCAAAGTAATAGTAATTATAATACTAATAAAAATCATTTCACCCAACTAAAAAGAATAAACCAACATCAAAACATACTTATACACCAAAAACACACTATAGTCAAATACTCCAACCATTATACTCTCATTGTCTGAGTTTGGGTACAAGGTTAATTCCAACATTAGCAATAATACCCCCGGTACATAACTCTTGGCGAAACGGTACTAAAGACAGTATTATTCTCCCTCGAGTACTGAAACGTCGACAACTTAGATATTGATTTATAAAACTACAAAAATTTTATACTCCGATTTAATACAAACAATGCAAACCATCATAAAAATAATTAAAACACTCATATATATATATATATATATATATAGTCACAACAATAACTTAACAGACTTGCCCATATAACCATCTTTTTAAATTAAAAAAAAAACACAACTTTAGCATTTATATGTATACTCTTATAACAAGATAAGCAAAGTCATAACAAATAACAACACCTCACATATAAACCATCTAATACATACCAAGCAAAAATAGAAAAGAAGGAAACAAAAACGAAAGAACAAAAAAAACAGCAGACCCACAAATCAATACCATGCATACTATAATGAAATACTTACAACTAAACTCTTGAACCTTATCTTACTAATTGCCACGCATGCTACATTGCAATACATGGTGAACTGAACTCTCTTGATGAACATCACATGCCATGTAGTATTATACTATAACACTAATCAAAAACCATATTGAACTCTCATGAATTAACCATGAAATAGTCAAGTACAACTCACTAATTAGGGAAACAAAACTAAATAAATGAAGCAACAGCATACAGCAGGGATAGCAAGCTCCAACACGCAGAACACACAACACATACAACACAAAATAACTCACGCCAAGCACCCAAAGCTGCTGCAACCCATGTTTTGTGAAGCAACACCGATCATAAATTTAAGCAAACCGCAACACCGTGAAACAAAATTCCATTACTGCACTTGCTATGATCTTCACTAAAAATCATGTTTAAACATACTCAAACATACGCCCATGATACAAAGGTCACCAAACTATTTCCCTGACATGAATTAGCATGAATTTCTACTTAAACGTAATAAAAGCATGGTAATAAAGATCCGCAATTTACACAACAACAACAACTCGCATAGGTTCATATAATTCCATAATAACATTCATAACATGAAATTTTACCCACCCCTAAAACTTAGCATAAGAACCACCCATATTAGATATTAAAAACTAAATAATTCCTAAACGGATACTAGTCGTGCTAGGTTCGCCATTAGTTACCTTTGAAGACCTCCAATTGCTTGCATTTTCATTATGTCTGCGCTGCTCCGATCATGATTCCTGGCAATTGAAACCTCAGTTTCAAAATCGCACTGGTGACAATGAAGGCCCAGATGTTCTAAACGTGCTGTCCAAATTTGAAGACGATCCAACGTTTAGATCTCCAGCTATAGTCATTTTTGTGAAGGTGTGACAGGAAAATCCGGGATGAACTTTACTCTTCTCTCTCTCTTCAAATGGCGTGAACAAGGAGGGTTACAAACTGAAAATATGGACGGTTTACTGCCCCCAAAGTGAGGATTAAAAGGGGTTATAAACTTAAATGATGAGATTTCATAATGGGCAATAAGGGGTAATTAAGGTGATGGGTTACAAAAGGATTAGAAGGTGGTCAAAAAGCCTCTCCAATGCTTCAAATATCTGATTTTGTGGACAGCTTTTAGGAACATAAAACTTCACATTAAAAAGTCGTGCAACGGTCCAAAACACGCTAAAACCGAATAAATAAAAATACTAGATCAAACACGCATTTTTAAATAGTAGAATATATATAATTTCTAATCCAATAAATTTGACAAATACAACATTTAAAAAGTTGGAAAACAAATAACAGAAGATATAATATTTTTAAGAAGTAAAATATTCTAAATTTAACGGAAAATAATAATTAAGGGAAAAAAAGTCGAAGAAATTATGAGCGAAAATCCGTGGTGTTACAAACACTCCCCCTTAAGAAAGTTTCGTCCTCGAAACTTGAAACGTCACGAAAATACTCTATACGACGACTACAAATATACAACTTTGTTTCGGGCATCTAATTAATTAACGTCTTGGAGGTACTCTGCAAAAACGAAAACGTTAGTCCTTGCTATACCTTACCAACTAACACATAAGGTAAACATATAGCACATCGGTTAACAAAAATAACTCCCAAGGCTTTCTTCCTACCCAAGTAACTCTCACTAAGAACTTTTCTTAAAGCCTAAGATACTAATAATCCTAGATGCAACAACTACACATTTCCCATGTAATATGTAGCAACTCAATGAGAGTTTTTGGAACATTTGCTCATATACCAACTGTAACACTCCATCCATTCATAGGCAATGAATAAACAAAATAGAAAGATTTATTAAGTTGTAGACGATAGCGGAAATATCGTCAAGACGGACAGTGTCACTCTAAAGTTCAAATAAAATCTAAAACAACAACAAAATAAATCCCAAAGAACATTAATCTAAAAGTATCTATAACGAGATAACATGATCCCAAAATCCACAAATAAAGCAAAGAAACGAAATAAGTAATCCTCCTAATTAAGCTCTTCGGTATCTCTCAAACCCCATGACATAAAACCAAACTGCAACATATTAAACTGCAAAATATATCAACAAACATCCACAATCAGTGGGGAGTAACTAACAACTCTCCCAGCTCAATTAGGATCCACGTAGGAGTTATCAAGCATTAATAAATAAGTCCCAATCAACATAAAATATCAAACCGAACCAAATAACGACCAAAACAACAACTAACAGTTTAACATGGTTAAATAAAGTAAATCATGATTAATAAATTTAATATAAGCATACAAGATCCATAGCATAAGCCTCCAAAATAATTAATCAAAATAATATAATAGGTTTTGAGAAAGAGCGAAACGCCGCTGGATCGCAACCCACTTTCTAAGGTTTGTCGGATCGAAATCTCCCGAATGACCTATGGGGCTTACGTTCCCTACCGCCCGTGTCTAAGAATGGCCAAACTCCCGATGCGAGGATAGTACCCAATTCGGTACTTCCCAATCTCTCGGACGACAACAATTAACCCAGGTAATACCCCTAAATCGTAACCTAGGTGGTTGACATGTTCTTCACCGGGGACTACATCTATCCCACCTGATATCTAAATCTCAATAAAATATTTCCACAAACACAAACTATAATTTATTCAACATTTATTCATCAAATATAAATAATGAGGATGCCCTTCAGGCCTTACACCTAAAATCAGCAGAAACTAGGATCGTAATCCAGAAGTCTCATTTCAACGATATATTTTCTTCTCAAAGTAATAGTAATTATAATACTAATAAAAATCATTTCACCCAACTAAAAAGAATAAACCAACATCAAAACATACTTATACACCAAAAACACACTATAGTCAAATACTCCAACCATTATACTCTCGTTGTCTGAGTTTGGGTACAAGGTTAATTCCAACATTAGTTATAATACCCCCGGTACATAACTCTTGGCGAAACGGTACTAAAGACAGTATTATTCGCCCTCGAGTACTGAAACGTCGACAACTTAGATATTAATTTATAAAACTACAAAAATTTTATACTCCGATTTAATACAAACAATGCAAACCATCATAAAAATAATTAAAACACTCAAATATATATATATATATATATATATATATATATATATATATATATATATATATATATATATATATATATATATATATATATATATATATATATATATATATATACAATAACTTAACAGACTTGCCCATATAACTATCTTTTTAAACTAAAAAAAAAAACACAACTTTAGCATTTATATGTATACTCTTATAACAAGATAAGCAAAGTCATAACAAATAGCAACACCTCACATATAAACCATCTAATACATACCAAGCAAAAATAGAAAAGAAGGAAACAAAAACGAAAGAACAAAAAAAACAGCAGACCCACAAATCAATACCATGCATACTATAATAAAATACTTTCAACTAAACTCTTGAACCTTATCTTACTAATTGCCACGTATGCTACATTGCAATACATGGTGAACTGAACTCTCTTGATGAACATCACATGCCATGTAGTATTATACTATAACACTAATCAAAAACCATATTGAACTCTCATGAATTAACCATGAAATAGTCAAGTACAACTCACTAATAAGGGAAACAAAACTAAATAAATGAAGCAACAACATACAGCAGGGATAGCAAGCTCCAACACGCAGAACACACAACACATACAACACACAAAATAACTCACGCCAAGCACCCAAAGCTGCTGCAACCCATGTTTTGTGAAGCAACACCGATCATAAATTTAAGCAAACCGCAACACCGTGAAACAAAATTCCATTACTGCACTTGCTATGATCTTCACTAAAAATCATGTTTAAACATACTCAAACATACGCCCATGATACAAAGGTCACCATACTATTTCCCTGACATGAATTAGCATAAATTTCTACTTAAACGTAATAAAAGCATGGTAATAAAGATCCGCAATTTACACAACAACAACAACTCGCATAGGTTCATATAATTCCATAATAACATTCATAACATGAAATTTTACCCACCCCTAAAACTTAGCATAAGAACCACCCATCTTAGATATTGAAAACTAAATAATTCCTAAACGGATACTAGTCGTGCTAGGTTCGCCATTAGTTACCTTTGAAGACCTCCAATTGCTTGCATTTTCATTATGTCTGCTCTGCTCCGATCATGATTCCCGGCAATTGAAAGATCAGTTTCAAAATCGCACCGCTGACAATGAAGGCCCAGATATTCTAAACGTGCTGTCCAAATTTTAAGACGATCCAACGGTTAGATCTCCAGCTATAGTGATTTTCGTGAAGGTGTGACAGGAAAATCCGGGATGAACTTTACTCTTCTCTCTCTCTTCAAATGGCGTGAACAAGGAGGGTTACAAACTGAAATTATGGACGGTTTTCAGCCCCCAAAGTGAGGATTAAAAGGGGTTATAAACTTAAATGATGAGATTTCATAATGGGCAATAAGGGGTAATTAAGGTGAGGGGTTACAAAAGGATTAGAAGGTGGTCAAAAAGCCTCTCCAATGTTTCAAATCTCTGATTTTGTGGACAGCTTTTAGGAACATAAAACTTCACATTAAAAAGTCGTGCAACGGTCCAAAACGCGCTAAAACCGAATAAATAAAAATACTAGATCAAACACGCATTTGTAAATAGTAGAATATGTATAATTTCTAATCCAATAAATTTGACAAATCCAACATTTAAAAAGTTGGAAAACAAATAACATAAGATATAATATTTTTAAGAAGTAAAATATTCTAAATTTAACGGAAAATAATAATTAAGGGAAAAAAAGTCGAAGAAATTATGAGCGAAAATCCGTGGTGTTACAAACACTCCCCCTTAAGAAAGTTTCGTCCTCGAAACTTGAAACGACACGAAAATACTCTATACGACGACTACAAATATACAACTTTGTTTCGGGCATCAAATTAATTAACGTCTTGGAGGTACTCTGCAAAAACGAAAACGTTAGTCCTTGCTATACCTTACCAACTAACACATAAGGTAAACATATAGCACATCGGTTAACAAAAATAACTCCCAAGGCTTTCTTCCTACCCAAGTAACTCTCACTAAGAACTTTTCTTAAAGCCTAAGATACTAATAATCCTAGATGCAACAACTACACATTTCCCATGGAATATGTAGCAACTCAATGAGAGTTTTTGGATCATTTTCTCATATACCAACTGTAACACTCCGTCCATTCATAGGCAATCTAAAACAACAACAAAATAAATCCCAAAGAACATTAATCTAAAAGTATCTATAACGAGATAACATGATCCCAAAATCCACAAATAAAGCAAAGAAACGAAATAAGTAATCCTCCTAATTAAGCTCTTCGCACTAGTAGAATAAATGCTTATTGCTGCGGTCATTAAGTGGCCTATTGCGGCGGTTTTGACCGCGCAGCAATTAAGGGTGCAGCAATAGGTAATTATACTATTGCTGCGGTTTTAAACCGCAGCAATATTAAAACATATTGCTGTGGTTTTACGGGCAAAACCGCAAAGAATATGTACATTTTTTATTATTTAAATAAACCGTATTGCTTGCGGTTTACGTGACAAACCGCAAGAATATATATATTTTTTATTATAAAAATGCGGTATATTCTTTGCGGTTTTACGAGACAAACCGCAAAGAATATATCGTTTTTTTTTATAATAAAAAATACATATTGCCGCGGTTTGTCTCAGAAACCGCAGCAATATGTATTTTTTATTATAAAAAAAACAGTATATTGCTGCGGTTTGTCTCAGAAACCGCAGCAATATACTGCATTTTTTTTAAAAAAAAATTTATTTTTTATTAACGTATGTTCCACCAACCTCATGCAAGAAGCAGAATGCAGCAAGCAGGATGTAGCAAGCAGAATATTTTCTGCATAAATTTCGACAGAGCTCCGTTTGTAAATTGGATAAACCCATAATTGGGAATTAACCTGTACAATATTATATTAGACAACCATCCATCCATCATCCAAAATTTATCCAACATCCATCCATCATCCAAAATTTATCCAACATCCATCCATCATCCAAAATTTATCCAACATCCATAATTCATCCAACAAACAACATCTAATCCAAAATTCATCCAACATCCATCCAACTTCCACGCACAATCTAAATTCCAAGTTTAACAAGAAATAAATACGATTCAATCCAACATAGATATCATGAAATCCAACATATATATATATATATATATATATATATATATATATATATATATATATATATATATATATATATATATATATATATATATATATATATATATATATATATATATATATATATATATATATATATCATGGAATCCAAGTCAATACGATAATGTTGGTTGGTACAAGTTGCACTAAATTATAATCGTTAAAGCAAAGAAAATTAACATTAACTAACCTATGCAATGCAATTATCAATAAAGTATCTTGCCCACTTATTTTTCACCTCATTGATTTGATCTTCAGTATAAGGATCGCGGGTAAAGGTACTAGCAACCTGAAAATAATTCACCAAAGTTAGCTTTCAATAGTTAAATATGTAAAATATGAAATGAATAATAAGTGAACAAAAAACTTACTTCATCGAAATCCTCCGAACCGAAATATAAAGTGAGTACGTCAAAAATGTTGCGCATGATAAAATAACCGCACTCCGTGCCTCCTTGTTGTTGTGGGCACTTTAACGAAAGTTTTAAGAAAATGAGGAAATTTATCGTATAATGAGAATGACATAACATATGCTTTTAATTGAATAAAATAAGTCTATTATACCTTAACACATCTCCAAATAAGCTTGTTGTGACGAACTTCGTTGCCGTTCATCCGAAACCTCCTAAAAGCACTACATAAAACAAAATCAAATGAGTTACACTTTACTTGCTTTATATTATAATTTAAATTCATTTAAAATATAGCAAAACGATCAACTTACGCTATCATAAGCGGTCTAATCTTTAACTTCCGCTCCTTGTGATAGCTAGCGGAATCGAAGACATAAATTATCCCGAGGTTGGGACGTATGACAAGGAGCATCCAATGACGGCTATTGCAAGATTGAATAATAATAATTACTTAAAAAATTCATTGGTCAAACAACAATCAATAGTTGTAAAACTATTAAGATAGAATATTACTCTTGAAAGATTGGCGCGAAGATGATACTAGCACCAAGAACGACGGATCCAAATAAAGCACACCGAATGTAAGTCGTTATATTCTCCAATGCATGCACATCCGCGGTACTCTCCGGGCACATCCAACAAACTCGAACAACAGCCCCAAATCCATCCAAGTCGATCTGCGTTGCCCTAAAAAAAATAGACAACTGTAAATTTTATGTGAAAAATACAACTACCATACAATCAAATGTAAAAAAAAATCATAACTTTGATTATTGTTACCTCATGTACACTTGGATAATAGAAATATTAAGCATCTCCCCTTTCAGGAACTGAGCAATATCCTCCTTGGTCGATAAGCGGTGGCATCTTCGAATAATGGAACAATGAGCTCGGTAAGGTTACGGCAGAACGGTATCATCGTCTGCGACGGCAAGGGCAAGCGTATCTGCTAACTCCTTACAGTCTTCAGTGAGGGATTCCAAGAACGATACATCATTGACAACTGGACTATAACGAGTAGCCGAACCGGCTGAAAGCTGCTGGCTAGAACATCTAACTGCCTCCCCCGAAATCCCCTTTTGTTTTTTAGGTGACGGTGTAACCTAATAATAATTTTTGAGAACGCGCATAAGATTATATAATTTTTACATTTATTCCTATTATTTTTACAAAAATGGATAAAATTTGAACAATTACCTCATCACCAAATATTTGCACTAAATTTTTTGGCCATTGCACCCACGTACCCAAAGCAGTTTCTGTAGTGTCGATTTCATATGCAGGGACGGGGACAGGTAGTGGCAAATGACCATACTTCTCTACAAAACGATGAATTTTCACTCGAAGGTGATCATTCATCATTCTAGACCCATGAACTGTAGTGGTCTCATCAAAAGCATAAGAATGTGCATCTGCCACTAGACAAGTCTTTCCACTAGTTGGATCTATCAAATACAATCGACAGGGAGTCTCGTCCTAACAATAACATAAAGTTCTAAATATATAAGATAATTATTTGTATAAAGCACATGTATATATGATAATTATTTGTATAAAGCACATGTATATATGATAATTATTTGTATAAAGCACATGTATATATGATAAATATATGTTGCAATGTCAGTTCTCCACCTTTCAGTCATTTTCTGCATGAATGCTTCCTCTTGTTCCTGACTCGAGCTCCAATAGTTCCTTAGAGGTGGACGACCAAAAGCCTTCCTATAGCCAACATTGTAGCCTCCAAAACCATAACAACGACCCGAGTGATCTGGCTTCTCTCCAAGAGCCATAAAAAGGGCGTCTTTGTTACGTACCGGAGTGAACTCACCCTTGGCTTGCTTCTCCTTGTACTCCAACTGCCCAAAAAACAAGTTCCAAATAACAAAAATGTATTTAATAAATAAAAAACATATATATGTCAAACTAAAAATTATAGTGATATACATACGTATTTGTCAGCTGCAATCTTTGTTTCCTCAACTGGAATAAATCGCTGTTTAGTGACTGGATCCTTCTTATGCATCGTGCACCACCAGTCATCACCCCGAGTAACATGAGAGGACCCCGAGGAGGATGGTGTACTAGATGACGATCCTGCGGAATCAAAACTAGGTGGACAAAAGTTCTCCTGCTTCCACAACTCTCTAGCATCCCCATAGTTCCTTTGACCTAAGTGGTGATGATGTGTATTCTTTTTTGCACTCTCGAGCGCCTTTTCTCGCTTTTTCTGCAATAAAAAACACATTAAGTTAGTAGAATATAATTTAATTTAATAAAACCAAGTTAATTTGATTATAAACTTACTACAGCTGCATCTGACGTCATAGCCTCTTTGAAGGTAAGCCAATCCTCCATCTTGATGTGCTTGTATACTTCTGGCGGAGTATCACCTAGCTTCTCCTTCTTTGATCTGACTCTGGTCATTGTGATCCAACCAGATACCAATTTGCTCTTGAAATCCCTCCATCTAGAGTTCACAAAGAGTCAAGTAGTGCCTCTTATAGCTTATCTCGTCCGAAGGTGAAACATATTCTCGTTTTCCATCATAAACAAATAAATAAGCACGTTAGCTCAGCATTAGAACAATATATCCCAAAATTGTAAATGAAACATATCTTACCATAGTGTCTGTCCACATCAAATCCAACAAGGCAGGAGAAATGTTTTTCCAAGTCCAATTAATGTTAAGCCTGCGTATAGAAAGACCGACCCAAATGCCATACTTGGCTCGCCACGTGCCTAATAGAAAAAATAATTAGAAATCCAAACATTAAATCGTAAGTATGATAAATTATAACTATCTTACAATCAATAATTACCTGTTGGTCTCCCCAATTCATCAAACCGTAAGAACATATCTTCTCGTGTTGTGGAGATTCATCGTGGGACCTCTTTTACTCTTTCTAGATGCCTTTGTCTTCCCACTCGACTTCTTCCCCCCCTTGTGCACCATAATATGCACTGGTCTGACGAGGATCTAAGAATCAAAATAAGAAAACTAAATTAGACAACGAACAAATAAATGACATTCAATATTACAATAATCGCGAACCTGAGGGGGGTGGCTGACGTGGATCAGATGTCACCTCAATGTCAAGTAAAGCATTTCTATCCACTTCTACTTCCATTCTTTCCATCCAATCATCAAACGCATCTGCAGCACGATCACTGTCCTCCCCCTGGTCAGCCTCCTTTTCCGGGTGAAATGGTGCATCGGAATCCGATGACTGATCGCCCGAACCGTCACTAGCCATATCTGTACCATATACATAGAACCAGCAAAAAGTGTTAACAAAATTTAAAACAATATATATCAACACATTATTGTAATGAAATCTATTATAAGTACATCAATTTATAATTCAAATTACTCATATAGAACATTTTTTACCTTTAATTTTGGTCAATAGGTTGCTCGATGACCGTTATACCTTCTTGGTGATCCATTCGCATGTAACTATTTTCAAGATCGTAAACATCCATCATATCATCACTTGGGATTGAGAAAGGGGGGATATCATCAAACTTATCATATTCTTCTTCATCGTCAACATCACCTACTCCTAAAATTCGCCTTTTACCATTAACAACAATGCACCACTGAGTGTCTACAGGATCAGATACATAAAACACTTGTTTTGCTTGTGATGCGAGGATAAAAGGTTCTTCAGTGTCACGCAGACGACTCATATCGACTAGAGTAAAACCACACTCATCCGTTTGCAAACCACGTCTATTATCCGCCCACTTGCATTGAAAAATAGGCACAGTGAAGTCACAATAATCGAGCTCCCATATTTCCTGAATGATCCCATAATATGATTGTTTAGCATCAATCGGAGTTTTATCCTTTGCACTCGCATACTCCCTAGATGATGCAACCATTGAAACCCCACAATTCCGTACCACCTTTGATTTCTTGTCCCGACGTTCGGTGTAAAAGGTATATCCATTGATATCATACCCCTCATACGATTTAAAACCTGTCACGTGGACCATATGCCAACCACTTAATTGTATCGGGAACATGATGGTCGTTTGCAGACAATTCACCAATTACTTTATTGTGGAACCAATCAATGAAAGACCTATTATGCTCATTCATCAACGCCCTCTCCCCTTTTGACGGGTTTTTGTGGCGCAATTCACGCATATGTCTCTCTAAGTATGGATTAACTTCGGTAACATGGTGCAACACGAACGGATGAGCTTTATTCAACTCACTCAATGAAGGCGAAATATGTCGCATTCCGACACCACCCTTGCCTTCTAACCTTCCCCTCGTGTCCGGACTTTGGAAGACCTATCGTCACACCCTTAGCAAAATAAGAAAAACAATATCCTCCAACCTCTTCGGCAATTGTTCCTTGAATAATACTCGCCTCCGGTCTTCTTTGGGTTCCTCACTTTCTTTTTCAAAGGACCCATATGTCTCTCAAAAGGGTATGCCCATCTTAAAAACACAGGACCACACAGCTTTAATCTCTCTTACCAAATGAAGGACTAAGTGAACCATAATGTCAAAAAAAGAAGGTGGACAATACATCTCAAATTGACAAAGTGTTATCACCACCTCATTTTGCAAAGCATCCAACTTATCAGGGTCAAGTACCTTGTTGCATATGGTATTGAAAAATGAACACAACCTCGTGATGGCAAGCCTGACATGTTTTGGAAGAATCCCGTGTATTGCAATCGGCAAAAACACTTGCATCAACACATGACAGCTCATGGGACTTCACCCAATTAATTTCGCATCAATCAAAGAAACAAGTCTTCTCATGTTAGATGAGTATCCAAGTGGGAACCTTAATACCGTATAAACACTCACGTAACAATCGTTTCTCTTGCCTAGACAATGTATAACAAGCTGGAGGCAAATATGTTGTTGTTCCCTTTCCTTTCTTAACTTTTTCCTTAACCTTTGGCCATAAATTAGGCCGAATCTTCAATTTCTCCATATCTCTGCGAACCTTCAAACCATCCTTAGTTTTTCCCGGCATATTCAACAGAGTACCAATAATTGCATCACAAACATTTTTTTCAATGTGCATTACATCGAGACAATGTCTAACTGGTAAGTATTTCCAATAAGGAAGTCTCCAGAATATAGACTCTTTTTTCCAAATGACACCATCGTCTTCCGAAGGTTTAACCCCCTTACCAAATTTTATGCCCATCCCCTTAACATGATTATAAACTTCTTTTCCGGTCAACGGTCTAGGAGCTGGAGCATTTTCAACTAACCCGTTAAATGGTGCTTTTTTCTTTCGATATGGATGAGAATTATGTAGGAATTGCCTATTAATGATATAGACATAATTCCCACAATGTGGCAAATGTGTAGCCTCCATACCATTCTCACAAATGGGACATGCCTTTTTTCCTTTGACTTTAGACCCCGACAAATTGCCATAAGCAGGATAATCATTTATAGTACAGAATAGCATAGCACGAAGCCTGAAATCTTCATTGGAATACGCATCAAATACCATAACACCTTCATCCCACATCTTTTTGAGATCTTCGATGAGAGGTGCAAGATAGATGTCTATATCATTTCCCGGCTGTTTAGGCCCAGAAATTAAGAGAGACAACATAATATACTTCCGCTTCATGCATAACCACGGAGGAAGATTGTATATCACTAACAGAACAGGCCAAGTACTATGTTGACTACTCAAAGTACCGTAAGGGTTCATTCCGTCCGTACACAATGCAAGTCTCAAGTTCCTAGCTTCCTGACCAAATTCCCGATATCTGGAATCTATAGCCTTCCATTGAGGATAATCTGCTGGATGCCTAAGCATCCCATCTTTCTTTCTCCGATCAGCATGCCATCTTAGGTTCTTTGCATCTTCTTTGATAGAAAAGAGCCTCCTAAACCTTGGCACAATTGGAAGATACCACAACACTTTCGCAGAAGGACCCGTATTGCCCGGCCCAGGCTCAACCCCATCCGGCAATTTATAGCGGGACTTACCACACCTCGGGCATTCATAAAGGTCTGCATTCTCATTTCGATACAACACGCAATCATTCGGACATGCATCAATCCGCTCATATTCTAAACCCAAAGGACACATTAATTTTTTGGCATAGTAGGTGGATTTTGGTAATAAATTACCCTCGGGAAACATATCTTGTAAAGCTTCTAAGAGTTCCGTGAAGCCTATATCACCAAATTATGTTTCGCTTTGATGTTGAAAAGGGTTAAAACCCCACTCAATTGAGTGTATTTTGTACACCCCTGGATAAAGGGGTTTCCCAAAGCCTTCGGACAAACCGTCAAACACTCGTGGCCGCTCATTAAAATGGTCACGGGCCCCTTCCAACATCTCACTTAATCGATCATCACCAAACTCTTCATCCTCGGTGTCACTATTATCTCCGTGGTCATTTTCATTACCTACAACATCATCACCTTCAATCCTAACATGATCTTCAATCACAACTTCATTCTCAACCCCAACATTTGACATATCAATCTCTAATGAGTTACTAGTGCCATCATCAACAATAACCCTATTCTGAGTATATTTTCCCTTCTCACCATGCCATAACCAAATATAATACTCAGCTCTAAATCCTCGACGAATAATATGATCTCTTATTAACCTAATATCAGAAATCGTATTCACATTGTAGCAATCAACACATGGACAATATATCTCATCCTCGCAAGTAAGCCGTTGATGCTCTACAAAGACGTTTACAAAACTCATTCACACCTTGTACGGAACTCCAACGTATTCCGCTTTCCATACATCCAACTTCGATCCATTTCTAAAAACCCCCACACATATATACATACATAAAAAATTATTATCAATTAAAAAATTCACATAAATATAACACAACAAACTAATATTCAATGCATGCTTCCATTGGGTCCTTATCACTCCAACCTAACCCATCCTTAAACGTCCCATCCCACTAGTGAATGCATGTATCATCTTTGATTCTAAGTAAAATTCGGCATTTCCCTTCGTTCTCCAAGTACACGATGAAGATAATTGCTTATCTTATATGCACCCGGAGAACAAATTAGGGAAATGATTAACCGTATTTCACTTAGAATCAAAGAATCAACACACATTCACTACCTAAGTGAGATGTGACGTTTAAGAACAGTCCCAAAACGGGGACTATTCAAGACTTACTCCTAATGAGTAAGTCTTGAACGGGTATCTAGGCATTATGATGTACATAAAAACAATCGCATTCAACCGATTCCAAGTCATCACCAAACAACAAATACCAAACCATTCCTTAGATTTCCCTTCCCCTCCCATTGGTGAGTCTATCAATATGAAGGCATTGCAAAAACAATCGCATTATACATACAAACAATCGCATTTAAGCGATTTCAAGTCATCACCAAACAACAAATACCAAACCATGCCTTAGATTTCCCATCCCTTTTCCATTGGTGAGTCTATTAATATGAAGGCATTGCAAAAATAATCCCATTATACATATCACTTTAAATAATTCACCAAACTTATGCAAAAACAATCCCGTATAACATTCTAGGGCATACAAAAACTTAAGCAAAATCATCACAAAATTAGTTTTTAATCCTTAAATCTTATAACTAATCATATATATATATTATATTGAGCATTTTTAACTACTATTTAAGCCAAATTTTTTATTAAAGCACTATTAAAAAATCAAATTGAAAATTAATAAGAAATAATGAAAAACTAACCTTTTAAGACAAGGGGAAGGTGGCGCTAGCGGCTGTGAATGGAGTAGAGGAGTGGGGCGAAGACCCGTCGGTGGAAAAGAAGGCCGAAAACCCGTCGGTGGTGGTGAAAACCGCACCAAAGAGGGACGAAAACCGCACCAAAGAGGGGCGAAAACCGGCCGAAAACCGCACCAAAGAGGGCCGAAAACCGCCTGGAAAAAAACGGGTAATGTGACCCTTGTCGCCGGAAACCGAAACCTTGTCGCCGGAAAATGGAACCTTTTCGCCGGAAATTGTAAGAGAGTGAGAGAGTGTGAGAGTAGAGAGAGAGAGAGAGAGTAGAGAGAGAGAGAGTCGAGAGAAACAAGTGAAGCAAAAAAAAAAACACGCGTGTTTTTCTTCCAGATCTGGCACAGATATTGTTTGCGGTTTTACGCCGAAACCGCAAAGCAATATATTAAAATAATATATTTTTAATATTATTTTAATATATTGCTGCGGTTTTTGACGAAAACCACAAAGAAATATCTCCGCCCCGCATCCGGAATTAAATATTTCGCTTTTTGAAAAATATTGCTGCGGTTTTCGATTAAACCGCAAAGAATATATTAAAATAATATTAAAAATATATTATTTTAATATATTGCTGCGGTTTCTAACAGAAACCGCAGCAATATCTATATGGAAAAAAATATTCCACTTTTTAAAAAAAATACGTTGAAACTATATTGCTGCTGTTTTCTCTAGAAAACGCAGCAATATGGTTGGTCAAATGGTCAACTTTTTGGAAAAATATGCCGTTGGAACCATATTGCTGCGGTTTTTAATAAAAACCGCAGCAATATGGTTATTTTATATTTTACCTTTTCTTTTGTCGTGATATATTGCTGTGTATGGGTAAAACCGCAGCAATACCACCGCAGCAATAAGCATTTATTCTACTAGTGTCGGTATCTCTCAAACCCCATGACATAAAACCAAACTGCAACATATTAACCTGCAAAATATATCAACAAACATCCACAATCAGTGGGGAGTAACTAACAGCTCTCCCAGCTCAATTAGGATCCACGTAGGAGCTAGTTATCAAGCATTAATAAATAAGTCTCAATCAACATAAAATATCAAACTGAACCAAATAACAGCCAAACAACAACTAACAGTTTAACATGGTTAAATAAAGTAAATCATGATTAATAAATTTAATATAAGCATACAAGATCCATAGCATAAGCCTCCAAAATAATTAATCAAAATAATATAATAGGTTTTGAGAAAGAGCAGAACGCCAGTGGATCGCAACCCACTTTCTAAGGTTTGTCAGATCGAAATCTCCAGACAGCCTATGGGCTTACGTTCCCTACTGCCTGTGTCTAAGAATGGCCAAACTCCCGATGCAGGATAGTACCCAGCTCAGTACTTCCCAATCTCTCGGACGACAACAATTAACCCAGGTAATACCCCTAAATCGCAACCTAGGTGGTTGACATGTTCTTCACCGGAGACTACATCTATCCCACCTGATATCTAAATCTCAATAAAATATTTCCACAAACACAAACTATAATTTATTCAACATTTATTCATCAAATATAAATAATGAGGATGCCCTTCAGGCCTTACACCAAAAATCAGCAGAAACTAGGATCGTAATCCAGAAGTCTCATTTCAACGATATATATTCTTCTCAAAGTAATAGTAATTATAATACTAATAAAAATCATTTCACCCAACTAAAAAGAATAAACCAACATCAAAACATACTTATACACCAAAAACACACTATAGTCAAATACTCCAACCATTATACTCTCGTTGTCTGAGTTTGGGTACAAGGTTAATTACAACATTAGTTATAATACCCCCGGTAAATAACTCTTGGCGAAACGGTACTAAAGACAGTATTATTCTCCCTCGAGTACTGAAACGTCGACAACTTAGATATTGATTTATAAAACTACAAAAATTTTATACTCCGATTTAATACAAACAATGCAAACCATCATAAAAATAATTAAAACACTCAAATATATATATATACAATAACTTAACAGACTTGCCCATATAACTATCTTTTTAAACTAAAAAAAAAAAACACAACTTTAGCATTTATATGTATACTCTTATAACAAGATAAGCAAAGTCATAACAAATAGCAACACCTCACATATAAACCATCTAATACATACCAAGCAAAAATAGAAAAGAAGGAAACAAAAACGAAAGAACAAAAAAAACAGCAGACCCACAAATCAATACCATGCATACTATAATGAAATACTTACAACTAAACTCTTGAACCTTATCTTACTAATTGCCACGCATGCTACAATGCAATACATGGTGAACTGAACTCTCTTGATGAACATCACATGCCATGTAGTATTATACTATAACACTAATCAAAAACCATATTGAACTCTCATGAATTAACCATGAAATAGTCAAGTACAACTCACTAATAAGGGAAACAAAACTAAATAAATGAAGCAACAGCATACAGCAGGGACAGCAAGCTCCAACACACAGAACACACAACACATACAACACACAAAATAACTCACGCCAAGCAACCAAAGCTGCTGCAACCCATGTTTTGTGAAGCAACACCGATCATAAATTTAAGCAAACCGCAACACCGTGAAACAAAATTCCATTACTGCACTTGCTATGATCTTCACTAAAAATCATGTTTAAACATACTCAAACATACGCCCATGATACAAAGGTCACCAAACTATTTCCCTGACATGAATTAGCATGAATTTCTACTTAAACGTAATAAAAGCATGGTAATAAAGATCCGCAATTTACACAACAACAACAACTCGCATAGGTTCATATAATTCCATAATAACATTCATAACATGAAATTTTACCCACCCCTAAAACTTAGCATAAGAACCACCCATATTAGATATTAAAAACTAAATAATTCCTAAATGGATACTAGTCGTGCTAGGTTCGCCATTAGTTACCTTTGAAGACCTCCAATTGATTGCATTTTCATTATGTCTGCTCTGCTCCGATCATGATTCCCGGCAATTGAAATCTCAGTTTCAAAATCGCACCGGTGACAATGAAGGCCCAGATGTTCTAAACGTGCTGTCCAAATTTGAAGACGATCCAACGGTTAGATCTCCAGCTATAGTCATTTTCGTGAAGGTGTGACAGGAAAATCCGGGATGAACTTTACTCTTCTCTCTCTTCAAATGGCGTGACCAAGGAGTGTTACAAACTGAAAATATGGACGGTTTACAGCCCCCAAAGTGAGGATTAAAAGGGGTTATAAACTTAAATGATGAGATTTCATAATGGGCAATAAGGGGTAATTAAGGTGAGGGGTTACAAAAGGATTAGAAGGTGGTCAAAAAGCCTCTCCAATGTTTCAAATCTCTAATTTTGTGGACAACTTTTAGGAACATAAAACTTCACATTAAAAAGTCGTGCAACGGTCCAAAACGCGCTAAAACCGAATAAATAAAAATACTAGATCAAACACGCATTTTTAAATAGTAGAATATATATAATTTCTAATCCAATAAATTTGACAAATACAACATTTAAAAAGTTGGAAAACAAATAACATAAGATATAATATTTTTAAGAAGTAAAATATTCTAAATTTAACGGAAAATAATAATTAAGGGAAAAAAAGTCGAAGAAATTATGAGCGAAAATCCGTGGTGTTACAAACACTCCCCCTTAAGAAAGTTTCGTCCTCGAAACTTGAAACGACACTGAAAAATACTCTATACGACGACTACAAATGTACAACTTTGTATCGGGCATCAAATTAATTAACGTCTTGGAGGTACTCTGCAAAAACGAAAACGTTAGTCCTTGCTATACCTTACCAACTAACACATAAGGTAAACATATAGCACATCGGTTAACAAAAATAACTCCCAAGGCTTTCTTCCTACCCAAGTAACTCTCACTAAGAACTTTTCTTAAAGCCTAAGATACCAATAATCCTAGATGAAACAACTACACATTTCCCATGGAATATGTAGCAACTCAATGAGAGTTTTTGGATCATTTGCTCATATACCAACTGTAACACTCCGTCCATTCATAGGCAATGAATAAACAAAATAGAAAGATTTATTAAGTTGTAGACGATAGCGGAAATATCGTCAAGACGGACAGTGTCACTCTAAAGTTCAAATAAAATCTAAAACAACAACAAAATAAATCCCAAAGAACATTAATCTAAAAATATCTATAACGAGATAACATGATCCCAAAATCCACAAATAAAGCAAAGAAACGAAATAAGTAATCCTCCTAATTAAGCTCTTCGGTATCTCTCAAACCCTATGACATAAAACCAAACTGCAACATATTAACCTGCAAAATATATTAACAAACATCCACAATCAGTGGGGAGTAACTAACAGCTCTCCCAGCTCAATTAGGATCCACGTAGGAGCTAGTTATCAAGCATTAATAAATAAGTCTCAATCAACATAAAATATCAAACTGAACCAAATAACAGCCAAACAACAACTAACAGTTTAACATGGTTAAATAAAGTAAATCATGATTAATAAATTTAATATAAGCATACAAGATCCATAGCATAAGCCTCCAAAATAATTAATCAAAATAATATAATAAGTTTTGAGAAAGAGCAGAACGCCAGTGGATCGCAACCCACTTTCTAAGGTTTGTCAGATCGAAATCTCCAGACAGCCTATGGGCTTACGTTTCCTACTGCCTGTGTCTAAGAATGGCCAAACTCCCGATGCAGGATAGTACCCAGCTCAGTACTTCCCAATCTCTCGGACGACAACAATTAACCCAGGTAATACTCCTAAATCGCAACCTAGGTGGTTGACATGTTCTTCACCGGGGACTACATCTATCCCACCTGATATCTAAATCTCAATAAAATATTTCCACAAACACAAACTATAATTTATTCAACATTTATTCATCAAATATAAATAATGAGGATGCCCTTCAGGCCTTACACCAAAAATCAGCAGAAACTAGGATCGTAATCCAGAAGTCTCATTTCAACGATATATATTCTTCTCAAAGTAATAGTAATTATAATACTAATAAAAATCATTTCACCCAACTAAAAAGAATAAACCAACATCAAAACATACTTATACACCAAAAACACACTATAGTCAAATACTCCAACCATTATACTCTCGTTGTCTGAGTTTGGGTACAAGGTTAATTACAACATTAGTTATAATACCCCCGGTACATAACTCTTGGCGAAACGGTACTAAAGACAGTATTATTCTCCCTCGAGTACTGAAACGTCGACAACTTAGATATTGATTTATAAAACTACAAAAATTTTATACTCCGATTTAATACAAACAATGCAAACCATCATAAAAATAATTAAAACACTCATATATATATATATATATATATATATATATATATATATATATATATATATATACAATAACTTAACAGACTTGCCCATATAACCATCTTTTTAAACTAAAAAAAAAAACACAACTTTAGCATTTATATGTATACTCTTATAACAAGATAAGCAAAGTCATAACAAATAGCAACACCTCACATATAAACCATCTAATACATACCAAGCAAAAATAGAAAAGAAGGAAACAAAAACGAAAGAACAAAAAAAACAGCAGACCCACAAATCAATACCATGCATACTATAATGAAATACTTACAACTAAACTCTTGAACCTTATCTTACTAATTGCCACGCATGCTACAATGCAATACATGGTGAACTGAACTCTCTTGATGAACATCACATGCCATGTAGTATTATACTATAACACTAATCAAAAACCATATTGAACTCTCATGAATTAACCATGAAATAGTCAAGTACAACTCACTAATAAGGGAAACAAAACTAAACAAATGAAGCAACAGCATACAGCAGGGACAGCAAGCTCCAACACACAGAACACACAACACATACAACACACAAAATAACTCACGCCAAGCACCCAAAGCTGCTGCAACCCATGTTTTGTGAAGCAACACCGATCATAAATTTAAGCAAACCGCAACACCGTGAAACAAAATTCCATTACTGCACTTGCTATGATCTTCACTAAAAATCATGTTTAAACATACTCAAACATACGCCCATGATACAAAGGTCACCAAACTATTTCCCTGACATGAATTAGCATGAATTTCTACTTAAACGTAATAAAAGCATGGTAATAAAGATCCGCAATTTACACAACAACAACAACTCGCATAGGTTCATATAATTCCATAATAACATTCATAACATGAAATTTTACCCACCCCTAAAACTTAGCATAAGAACCACCCATATTAGATATTAAAAACTAAATAATTCCTAAATGGATACTAGTCGTGCTAGGTTCGCCATTAGTTACCTTTGAAGACCTCCAATTGATTGCATTTTCATTATGTCTGCTCTGCTCCGATCATGATTCCCGGCAATTGAAATCTCAGTTTCAAAATCGCACCGGTGACAATGAAGGCCCAGATGTTCTAAACGTGCTGTCCAAATTTGAAGACGATCCAACGGTTAGATCTCCAGCTATAGTCATTTTCGTGAAGGTGTGACAGGAAAATCCGGGATGAACTTTACTCTTCTCTCTCTTCAAATGGCGTGACCAAGGAGTGTTACAAACTGAAAATATGGACGGTTTACAGCCCCCAAAGTGAGGATTAAAAGGGGTTATAAACTTAAATGATGAGATTTCATAATGGGCAATAAGGGGTAATTAAGGTGAGGGGTTACAAAAGGATTAGAAGGTGGTCAAAAAGCCTCTCCAATGTTTCAAATCTCTAATTTTGTGGACAACTTTTAGGAACATAAAACTTCACATTAAAAAGTCGTGCAACGGTCCAAAACGCGCTAAAACCGAATAAATAAAAATACTAGATCAAACACGCATTTTTAAATAGTAGAATATATATAATTTCTAATCCAATAAATTTGACAAATACAACATTTAAAAAGTTGGAAAACAAATAACATAAGATATAATATTTTTAAGAAGTAAAATATTCTAAATTTAACGGAAAATAATAATTAAGGGAAAAAAAGTCGAAGAAATTATGAGCGAAAATCCGTGGTGTTACAAACACTCCCCCTTAAGAAAGTTTCGTCCTCGAAACTTGAAACGACACGAAAATACTCTATACGACGACTACAAATGTACAACTTTGTATCGGGCATCAAATTAATTAACGTCTTGGAGGTACTCTGCAAAAACGAAAACGTTAGTCCTTGCTATACCTTACCAACTAACACATAAGGTAAACATATAGCACATCGGTTAACAAAAATAACTCCCAAGGCTTTCTTCCTACCCAAGTAACTCTCACTAAGAACTTTTCTTAAAGCCTAAGATACTAATAATCCTAGATGAAACAACTACACATTTCCCATGGAATATGTAGCAACTCAATGAGAGTTTTTGGATCATTTGCTCATATACCAACTGTAACACTCCGTCCATTCATAGGCAATGAATAAACAAAATAGAAAGATTTATTAAGTTGTAGACGATAGCGGAAATATCGTCAAGACGGACAGTGTCACTCTAAAGTTCAAATAAAATCTAAAACAACAACAAAATAAATCCCAAAGAACATTAATCTAAAAATATCTATAACGAGATAACATGATCCCAAAATCCACAAATAAAGCAAAGAAACGAAATAAGTAATCCTCCTAATTAAGCTCTTCGGTATCTCTCAAACCCTATGACATAAAACCAAACTGCAACATATTAACCTGCAAAATATATTAACAAACATCCACAATCAGTGGGGAGTAACTAACAGCTCTTCCAGCTCAATTAGGATCCACGTAGGAGCTAGTTATCAAGCATTAATAAATAAGTCTCAATCAACATAAAATATCAAACTGAACCAAATAACAGCCAAACAACAACTAACAGTTTAACATGGTTAAATAAAGTAAATCATGATTAATAAATTTAATATAAGCATACAAGATCCATAGCATAAGCCTCCAAAATAATTAATCAAAATAATATAATAAGTTTTGAGAAAGAGCAGAACGCCAGTGGATCGCAACCCACTTTCTAAGGTTTGTCAGATCGAAATCTCCAGACAGCCTATGGGCTTACGTTTCCTACTGCCTGTGTCTAAGAATGGCCAAACTCCCGATGCAGGATAGTACCCAGCTCAGTACTTCCCAATCTCTCGGACGACAACAATTAACCCAGGTAATACTCCTAAATCGCAACCTAGGTGGTTGACATGTTCTTCACCGGGGACTACATCTATCCCACCTGATATCTAAATCTCAATAAAATATTTCCACAAACACAAACTATAATTTATTCAACATTTATTCATCAAATATAAATAATGAGGATGCCCTTCAGGCCTTACACCAAAAATCAGCAGAAACTAGGATCGTAATCCAGAAGTCTCATTTCAACGATATATATTCTTCTCAAAGTAATAGTAATTATAATACTAATAAAAATCATTTCACCCAACTAAAAAGAATAAACCAACATCAAAACATACTTATACACCAAAAACACACTATAGTCAAATACTCCAACCATTATACTCTCGTTGTCTGAGTTTGGGTACAAGGTTAATTACAACATTAGTTATAATACCCCCGGTACATAACTCTTGGCGAAACGGTACTAAAGACAGTATTATTCTCCCTCGAGTACTGAAACGTCGACAACTTAGATATTGATTTATAAAACTACAAAAATTTTATACTCCGATTTAATACAAACAATGCAAACCATCATAAAAATAATTAAAACACTCATATATATATATATATATATATATATATATATATATATATATATATAATATATAATATATAATAATATATATATATATAATATATATAATATATATATATATATATATATATATATAATATATATATATATATATATATATATATATATATATATATATATATATATATATATATATATATATATATATATATATATATACAATAACTTAACGAACTTGCCCATATAACCATCTTTTTAAACTAAAAAAAAAAACACAACTTTAGCATTTATATGTATACTCTTATAACAAGATAAGCAAAGTCATAACAAATAGCAACACCTCACATATAAACCATCTAATACATACCAAGCAAAAATAGAAAAGAAGGAAACAAAAACGAAAGAACAAAAAAAAAAGCAGACCCACAAATCAATACCATGCATACTATAATGAAATACTTACAACTAAACTCTTGAACCTTATCTTACTAATTGCCACGCATGCTACAATGCAATACATGGTGAACTCGAACTCTCTTGATGAACATCACATGCCATGTAGTATTATACTATAACACTAATCAAAAACCATATTGAACTCTCATGAATTAACCATGAAATAGTCAAGTACAACTCACTAATAAGGGAAACAAAACTAAACAAATGAAGCAACAAAGATACGACGGGGACAACAAGCTCCAACACACGTAACACACAACACATACAACACACAAAATAACTCACGCCAAGCACCCAAAGCTGCTGCAACCCATGTTTTGTGAAGCAACACCGATCATAAATTTAAGCAAACCGCAACACCGTGAAACAAAATTCCATTACTGCACTTGCTATGATCTTCACTAAAAATCATGTTTAAACATACTCAAACATACGCCCATGATACAAAGGTCACCAAACTATTTCCCTGACATGAATTAGCATGAATTTCTACTTAAACGTAATAAAAGCATGGTAATAAAGATCCGCAATTTACACAACAACAACAACTCGCATAGGTTCATATAATTCCATAATAACATTCATAACATGAAATTTTACCCACCCCTAAAACTTAGCATAAGAACCACCCATATTAGATATTAAAAACTAAATAATTCCTAAATGGATACTAGTCGTGCTAGGTTCGCCATTAGTTACCTTTGAAGACCTCCAATTGATTGCATTTTCATTATGTCTGCTCTGTTCCGATCATGATTCCCGGCAATTGAATTCTCAGTTTCAAAATCGCACCGGTGACAATGAAGGCCCAGATGTTCTAAACGTGCTGTCCAAATTTGAAGACAATCCAACGGTTAGATCTCCAGCTATAGTCATTTTAGTGAAGGTGTGACAGGAAAATCCGGGATGAACTTTACTCTTCTCTCTCTCTTCAAATGGCGTGAACAAGGAGGGTTACAAACTGAAAATATGGACGGTTTACAGCCCCCAAAGTGAGGATTAAAAGGGGTTATAAACTTAAATGATGAGATTTCATAATGGGCAATAAGGGGTAATTAAGGTGAGGGGTTACAAAAGGATTAGAAGGTGGTCAAAAAGCCTCTCCAATGTTTCAAATCTCTGATTTTGTGGACAACTTTTAGGAACATAAAACTTCACATTAAAAAGTCGTGTAACGGTCCATAACGCGCTAAAACCGAATAAATAAAAATACTAGATCAAACACGCATTTTTAAATAGTAGAATATATATAATTTCTAATCCAATAAATTTGACAAATACAACATTTAAAAAGTTGGAAAACAAATAACATAAGATATAATATTTTTAAAAAGTAAAATATTCTAAATTTAACGGAAAATAATAATTAAGGGAAAAAAAGTCGAAGAAATTATGAGCGAAAATCCGTGGTGTTACAAACACTCCCCCTTAAGAAAGTTTCGTCCTCGAAACTTGAAACGACACGAAAATACTCTATACGACGACTACAAATATACAACTTTGTATCGGGCATCAAATTAATTAACGTCATGGAGGTACTCTGCAAAAACGAAAACGTTAGTCCTTGCTATACCTTACCAACTAACACATAAGGTAAACATATAGCACATCGGTTAACAAAAATAACTCCCAAGACTTTCTTCCTACCCAAGTAACTCTCACTAAGAACTTTTCTTAAAGCCTAAGATACTAATAATCCTAGATGAAACAACTACACATTTCCCATGGAATATGTAGCAACTCAATGAGAGTTTTTGGATCATTTGCTCATATACCAACTGTAACACTCCGTCCATTCATAGGCAATGAATAAACAAAATAGAAAGATTTATTAAGTTGTAGACGATAGCGGAAATATCGTCAAGACGGACAGTGTCACTCTAAAGTTCAAATAAAATCTAAAACAACAACAAAATAAATCCCAAAGAACATTAATCTAAAAGTATCTATAACGAGATAACATGATCCCAAAATCCACAAATAAAGCAAAGAAACGAAATAAGTAATCCTCCTAATTAAGCTCTTCGGTATCTCTCAAACCCCATGACATAAAACCAAACTGCAACATATTAACCTGCAAAATATATCAACAAACATCCACAATCAGTGGGGAGTAACTAACAGCTCTCCCAGCTCAATTAGGATCCACGTAGGAGCTAGTTATCAAGCATTAATAAATAAGTCTCAATCAACATAAAATATCAAACTGAACCAAATAACAGCCAAACAACAACTAACAGTTTAACATGGTTAAATAAAGTAAATCATGATTAATAAATTTAATATAAGCATACAAGATCCATAGCATAAGCCTCCAAAATAATTAATCAAAATAATATAATAGGTTTTGAGAAAGAGCAGAACGCCAGTGGATCGCAACCCACTTTCTAAGGTTTGTCAGATCGAAATCTCCAGACAGCCTATGGGCTTACGTTCCCTACTGCCTGTGTCTAAGAATGGCCAAACTCCCGATGCAGGATAGTACCCAGCTCAGTACTTCCCAATCTCTCGGACGACAACAATTAACCCAGGTAATACCCCTAAATCGCAACCTAGGTGGTTGACATGTTCTTCACCGGGGACTACATCTATCCCACCTGATATCTAAATCTCAATAAAATATTTCCACAAACACAAACTATAATTTATTCAACATTTATTCATCAAATATAAATAATGAGGATGCCCTTCAGGCCTTACACCTAAAATCAGCAGAAACTAGGATCGTAATCCAGAAGTCTCATTTCAACGATATATATTCTTCTCAAAGTAATAGTAATTATAATACTAATAAAATTCATTTCACCCAACTAAAAAGAATAAACCAACATCAACACATACTTATACACCAAAAACACACTATAGTCAAATACTCCAACCATTATACTCTCGTTGTCTGAGTTTGGGTACAAGGTTAATTACAACATTAGTTATAATACCCCCGGTACATAACTCTTGGCGAAACGGTACTAAAGACAGTATTATTCTCCCTCGAGTACTGAAACGTCGACAACTTAGATATTGATTTATAAAACTACAAAAATTTTATACTCCGATTTAATACAAACAATGCAAACCATCATAAAAATAATTAAAACACTCATATATAAATATATATATATATATATATATATATATATATATATATATATATATATATATATATATATATATATATATATATATATATATATATATATATATATATATATATATATATATATAGTCACAACAATAACTTAACAGACTTGCCCATATAACCATCTTTTTAAACTAAAAAAAAAACACAACTTTAGCATTTATATGTATACTCTTATAACAAGATAAGCAAAGTCATAACAAATAACAACACCTCACATATAAACCATCTAATACATACCAAGCAAAAATAGAAAAGAAGGAAACAAAAACGAAAGAACAAAAAAAACAGCAGACCCACAAATCAATACCATGCATACTATAATGAAATACTTACAACTAAACTCTTGAACCTTATCTTACTAATTGCCACGCATGCTACAATGCAATACATGGTGAACTGAAATCTCTTGATGAACATCACATGCCATGTAGTATTATACTATAACACTAATCAAAAACCATATTGAACTCTCATGAATTAACCATGAAATAGTCAAGTACAACTCACTAATAAGGGAAACAAAACTAAATAAATGAAGCAACAAAGATACGACGGGGACAACAAGCTCCAACACGCGGAACACACAACACATACAACACACAAAATAACTCACGCCAAGCACCCAAAGCTGCTGCAACCCATGTTTTGTGAAGCAACACCGATCATAAATTTAAGCAAACCGCAACACCGTGAAACAAAATTCCATTACTGCACTTGCTATGATCTTCACTAAAAATCATGTTTAAACATACTCAAACATATGCCCATGATACAAAGGTCACCAAACTATTTCCCTGACATGAATTAGCATGAATTTCTACTTAAACGTAAAAAAAACATGGTAATAAAGATCCGCAATTTACACAACAACAACAACTCGCATAGGTTCAAATAATTCCATAATAACATTCATAACATGAAATTTTACCCACCCCTAAAACTTAGCATAAGAACCACCCATATTAGATATTAAAAACTAAATAATTCCTAAACGGATGCTAGTCGTGCTAGGTTCGCCATTAGTTACCTTTGAAGACCTCCAATTGCTTGCATTTTCATTATGTCTGCTCTGCTCCGATCATGATTCCCGGCAATTTAAAGCTCAGTTTCAAAATCGCTCCGGTCATAATTAAGTCCCAGATGTCCTGAACGTGCTGTCCAAAGTTGAAGACGATCCAACGGTTAGATCTCCATAGATAGTGATTTTCGTGAAGGTGTGACAGGGAAATCAGGGATGAACTTTACTCTTCTCTCTCTTCAAATGGCGTGAACAAGGAGGGTTACAAACTGAAAATATGGACGGTTTACAGCCCCCAAAGTGAGGATTAAAAGGGGTTATAAACTTAAATGATGAGATTTCAAAATGGGCAATAAGGGGTAATTAAGGTGATGGGTTACAAAAGGATTAGAAGGTGGTCAAAAAGCCTCTCCAATGCTTCAAATATCTGATTTTGTGGACAGCTTTTAGGAACATAAAACTTCACATTAAAAAGTCGTGCAACGGTCCAAAACGCGCTAAAACCGAATTAATAAAAATACTAGATCAAACACGCATTTTTAAATAGTAAAATATATATAATTTCTAATCCAATAAATTTGACAAATACAACATTTAAAAAGTTGGAAAACAAATAACATAAGATATAATATTTTTAAGAAGTAAAATATCTTAAATTTAACGGAAAATAATAATTAAGGGAAAAAATGTTGAAGAAATTATGAGCGAAAATCCGTGGTGTTACAATCAAAGCATGGAATTTTAGGGTTTTATGAGTTAGAAATTGTAGTACTATATTATAGTTTATGAAAATTGAACACTCTTATGTGTATGATTGTGTTTAAGCATGTTTTAAAGGGTTTTAAACACATTGTAAGTTGCTGGAATTTTTATTAGTATGCTTATGATGGAGTTTTAATTGTCAAAGTATGGGTTTTTGAGAGTTTTAAATGACTAGTATGGTAGTACTATACTAGGAGACATTTATAGTTGAAGTTTTAATGATTAAAAAGGAGTTTAAACACTTTTAAAGAGGGTTTAAGATATTCTAAAGTTGCTGGAATTTTATTTGAGTATTGATTAGTGGTTGTATTGATATTTGGTAGGCGGAGAATTCTCTTTAGGCGACTTCTAAGTGTATTAAAGTGGCCTCGCATATTGTCTACACAAGGTACGTACATACCTATGTGTTAGTAGAGTAGTATCTTGTCCTAACATTAGGATTGATGTAGTATCATGTATAAGGAACTATTTGTGGTTCATATGTGATTTATATTCAAGTGGAATTGCATGTTTTATGCCGTTGTGTGAAGCATGTTGCTTATGTTGGTTATACTATGTTTGTGTGGATGGTTGATGCAAGCATATGGGATTGGGAACTTTATTTTATTAATTCACATGAGGGATTAAGAAGTATGTTGCTATTGGATCATGTTGTTCCCTTTGGATTATTTTATTTAATTTATGAGGACCGATAGCCTTATTTGGTAAGTTGGTTATTCACCTATGAAAGGTTGGTTGATTGTTGAGTTAGATCAACAAATAAATAATGGTTATGGAACTAATAATGGATTTATTCTTGGATTGTTATGTTGTTGATCACCTTACCTAATCATAAGATAAAAATGGAAGTATCATGTATCCTTGATGATTATATTGTTTGTCTTACTTTGTGAGTCATAACAAGTAAATAATTTAATAATCACTGAAAGTGGAAAGTGAATAGCAATAAGCTTTAGACTTATGCACGTCTGAAGTGTTGGACTAGTATGAGTTGGAGTACATGGTGGTAGCCCATGGCTTTTCTTGAGACCGAATTGATCACCGTGTCCTATTTTATTTAATTAGTACCTCGATATCGTTGGTCATGGGAGTACGGAGTTGTGCTCGTACTTCATCTTCTAAATTGAAGACTTGTTTGGTTTGGACAACTCTTTCCATTTCCTATTCAATCTAAATTTAACTAACTTGTTGATTGTTGAGTTAAGTTCAGTAAAGTTAGTCTGTCATGTTATTATAATATTATTTACGGTTTTTTCACCAAATGCGCTTTAGTTTTCAAAAAATTCACCAGGTACCCCCCCATGTTTTCAAAATTCACCAGGTACCCCCGAGTTTTGTGGTAATACACTCAAATACCCTTAATGACTAACGGCGTTAATCGCCGTTAGTCATCAACCCTAATTACCCTACCTAAATCCTAATAAACGTAACTAAAACCTTAATCCCTAAGCTTTAACCCTAACCCTAAGCCTAATGCCCTTACCCTATCCCCACCACCACCCAAACCCCACCACCTCCCTCACCTAGTAGCGGCAGCATCGCCACCAACCCCACGCTCCCCCCCGGCAACTCTCTGCTAGCGCCACCCAGCCCCCACCTCCGCAACCCATATCCTCTCCTCCACACCCTCCATCTCTCACCCCTACCCCTACAAACTGATAAGACGTGCTCTCACCCCCACCCCTGCAAACTGATAAGCGGTGGGCTGGCAAGCGTTCTCGAAATACCCCCAACAACATAGATTATCTCCCCCACACCCGGAATTCGAGGCAAGCTTCGTCGAAAACGATTAGATATCGCTAGAAATGGCAGGCGGTGGTGAAGCTTCCAAATTCGAGGCAAGCGGTTGGCGAGGGGGTGTGTGGGGTTGGGTTGCGCTGGCGGCGGTGCGTAGGTTGGCGGGGCTGATGGAGGGTACGTGGGGTCGGGGGTCGCGGGGGGTCGTGGGATGCGGGGGGTTAGGGCCGCGGAGCCGCTTGGGGTGTGGGGGATGGGGGGTTCTTTGGGGTGGGGGGGACTGCTGGGATGGTGGGATGGTGGGGGAGGGGTGGTGGGGGTTGGGTGGTGGTGGGGTTAGGGTTAGGGCATTAGGCTTAGGGTTAAGGGTTAGGGATTAAGGTTTTAGTTAGGTTAATTAGGGTTTAGGTAGGGTAATTGGGGTTAATGACTAACGACGGTTAATGCCGTTAGTCATTAAGGGTATTTGAGTGCATTAACATAAAACTCAGGGGTAGCTGGTTAATTTTGAAAACATGGGGGGGTACCTGTGAGTTTTTTTGAAAACTCGAGGGTATTTGGTGAAAAAACCGTATTATTTATCTTTGCTTTAATGTTTATTAGTATCATGTTAGGATTTTTTTATTATTATGTAGTACTCAGCTTTGCTGATTACGTGCTTTTGTGTGTATGTCGATCATGGTTGTGCCTTATTCATCCTGTGATGACCTATTTGGTGAGCAGTCTTTCGGGATCAATAGTGCATCGTCCATTTCAGGTTTGAAGATGATGCATCATGGGTTTGGGATTCGTGGAGAGCTTGTGTTAGCTTAATACTTTAGTTTACTTTTAATTATGGTTTGAGTTTGACTTTATGTTGGTTTGACTTTAGTGTGGTTTTGGAGTTGACTTATGGTTGACTAAGTTATTGTTTTCAAAGTAATTTATTGTTTTCCGCTGTAAAATTCTAAATAAGCCGATACGTTATCACACGGACTACAATACTTTGATAATTCTCAAAGTTTTATATTAAAAAGGTATTTTGGAAAATAGAGGATTGTCGGGGTGTTACACTACGTTGATAAGTATCGTTTTGGATGTATTTGAGTGCAAATTGAAGCTAAAACGGAGTTGGAATTCAATGAAAGATTTGTGATAATCGAGTCATGTTCACTCTTTTATCCATAAATTTTGACTCGTTAGTGATAATTGGATGATTTCAGCGGCATTGGGAATTAGGCTTGAAGAGCTTTCCAACGATAGGTTGCACGGTCGCAAGTTGGCCCTGTTGTTCTGAGATCTCCAATGCGCGCGCGGATTACTTAATTCCGGCCCTTTGATAATTATTTTTGGTTTTACTTATCTTGTAACTTGGTTTCCTACTAGTATTAGGAGATAACTCTTTATATTAGTTAGAGGATTTCTAATTAGGTTAGGACATCTATTATGTATTATTCACTCACGTTAGACGTTATTTTCTGTTCTAAGGGTTTCTCTCTAGTTTTGCCCTAGTTTATTCTCTATTGCTATTTGGAGATACAAGATTGTGACTTTGATCAAGATTTTAGAATCCTCTTTTATTCAAGCATTGCGTATCAAGTTTTATTCTTTCTCTTCTCTTTGTTTGTTTATTTAATTATGTTTTCAATTAGGTTTGTTGATTTTATTGCCATGATTAGTGAGTAGTTTATTTATCTAACATTGAGTTGAGCCCTAGTATGGATTGATCTTATTATTTTTCTCTAATTCCCATGTTAATTATTGAGTTATATGTTCAGGGTTTGATAAGATTGTTCTTATTGTCAATTTTGCATCTTTATTTAGCCCTAGTTTTATATTATCAATGAAAGTTGGAGTTGGGATTAATAGTTATTTATTTAATGCTAAATTGTTATTTTATTAATTGAGTTCATTAACGAAAGTTGGGTCTTAAATTAGATAATCTTGTCATTGATTTAAATTCTCCCATGAAAATAGGTGAGAACTAGGATTGGGAATTATTTAACATTGGTTCATAATGCTTCTAATTATGTGTGTAAGCCATGAAAATAGGAGACATACATGTTAGTTAGGCCTTTTGCTATCACGAAAATGAGCTATAGGTATTGAGGAATGACCGAGGATTTAGTTTCGATTCGCATCTGTGCTTTATTATTGAGTCATAAGGGAATGTTAATCTCGCCAAAGCTATAATTGAATAATTGGGATGTGAGTTATGTTTTGATCAATTCATATTAGTGGTGATGCTTAATATTAGTGTTTTAATTATCTTATATATCATAGTTTATCATATCTTGTTATTAGTTTAGATAATAGTTACATAAAATTCTCTTGAAATCTGAATTGTGTAGCTATTTCATAATCTAAAATCAACTAGTGTTTAATCTTACACCTCCGTGAGTCGACCCGTATGTGCTACGACACCATTCACTTGCAGTATTAAAATAAAATCCTAACACCATGTCGGCCCAACCTCCTTCCAAGTCATCTACCTTCTTTTTTAGAGCATTGAGGATCTGCTTATTGGCGGCTTCAGCTTGGCCGTTACTCTGGGGTTGGCACACCGACAAGTAAGCGAACTTGATGCCGTACTGACTGGGGAAGCTTTTGACCGGACAGTAATCGAATTGGACACCATGATCCATAACAATTTCCATTGGGATGCCGAACCTTGTAATAATATTCTGCCAAATAAACTTTTTTACCTGGTTGGCCATGATCTTTACAGTCGGTTCAACTTTAATCCACTTTGTGAAGTAATCAATTCCTACTATTAAGAACTTTCTCCCGCCAGATGCTGGTGTGAATGGACCTATAATATCCATCCCCCACTGTGCAAAGGGGATTGGATTCAATATCGACTGCAAATCATTAGCTGGTTGATGTATTACCGGCACAGACCTTTGGCACTTGTCACACTTCTTCACATAAGCCTGTGCATCTGCTAACATTGTCGGCTAGTAGAAACCGGCTTGCAGAGCTTTTTGTGCCACCGTCTTTCCTCCGATATGATTCCCACACACTCCTTCTTGGATTTGTTCCATTATCTTCTGTGGTTTCATGAGCCGTTACGCACCTTAGAAGTGGTAGTGAGAATCCCTTCTTGTACAGTTGTCCCTGAAAGATGCTTACCACATAGCTTCTCTCTTGAGCTTCTTGGCCGCTATCTTATCCACAGGTAAGTCGTCTGTCAATTTGTATGCCATTATTTCATTATGCCACTCCTTTCCCTTACTGATCGTATTTACCTCGTATTGAGCGACATCTACACTTTGCTCAGGTAGCATCTCTATCATGACACTTCTCTTCAGATCGACCGTGCATGAACTTGCCAGCTTGGTTAAGGCGTCTGCCGCCATGTTCTCCATCCTCGGGACCAATACGACTTTGAAACTCTGAACTGGAGCCGTTATCTATTTTACCTTACTCAGGTATTTTTGCATTACCGGTTCTCTGGCTTCGTATGTCCCCTCTATCTAACTGGCTATAAGTTGAGAGTCTGTTGTCATTTTTACCCTCTTGGCCCCTGCCGCGATGCTCAGACTGATCCCGGCAATTGTCGCCTTATATTCTGTTTCGTTGTTGGATGCCTTGAATCCAAAATAGACAGCATATTCAAAAGTATCGCCTTCGGGATATATCATAACAACACCGGCTCCCGCCCCAGTTTGGTCAGCTGAGCCGTCTACTGCAATATGCCAAGTACCGACAGGTTCCTCCGTATCTTCATATGTGGTCTCAACGATGAAGTCGGCCAATGCTTATGCCATGATGGCAGTGTGAGGCCGGTATTCGATGTTGAATTCTGACAATTCGATTGCCCACTTTAGTAGCCTGCTGGTGGTGTCCAGCTTGTGGAGAGCTTTCTCTAAAGGTTGGTTCGTGAGCACCTGAACTGCGTGAACGTCGAAGTATGGCCTTAGCTTTCTTGCCGCTATTAGGACGGCATACTCCATCTTCTCTAGTAACTCATATCTTTCTTCGGCTCCTGCCAGCACATGACTGACAAAGTATATGGGGTACTGCTTCTTGTCCTTCTCCACTAGTAGTACAACCGCTATCGTTTTCACAAATACTGATACATAAAGTTGGAGCTTATCTCCATCTCAAGCCTTGTGATATAGTCGGTAGCTTTTTAAAGTGTTATTTCACGGCATGGAATGCCTGCCTCTACTCATCTCCCTATTCGAACTTCTCATTACCCCTTAGGACCTTAAAGAAAGGTGGGGCCTTTTCCGCTGACTTAGAGACGAACCGAGTTAGTATTGTCATCCTGTCGGTGAGCTTCTGAATGTCCCGGATGCTGTTTGGCTCCGGTAGCTCACTTATTGCATTGATTTTATCATGGTTTGCATCTATTCCCCTTTCACTTACCATGAAGCCCATGAACTTGCCAGATCTTACCCCAAACACGCAGTTTTTGGGGTTCAGCTTCATCTAATACTTCTTGAGGGTTGCAAATGTCTCCTCCAAGTCGATACTGTGGGCCTCCTCAGTGACACTTTTGACAACGTTGTCATCCACATAGACCTGTACATTCCGACCTTTTTGAGGCGCAAATATTTTATCAACCAACTTTTGATAAGTGGCCCCTGCGTTTTTCAACCCGAACGACATGGCCTTATATGCGTACACACCGGCATCTGTGATGAATGCGACTTTGTTTCGATTGGCCTCCAGGAGGTTGATCTGATGATATCCGGAGAAAGTGTTCATGAAACTCAGCAATGCATGACCGCTAGTTGACTCGACTAACTGGTCAATTCACGGCAACGCGTAACAATGCTTGGGGCAGGCTTTGTCCAAATCTATAAAATCTACACACGTCTGCCATGAACCATTAGCCTTCTTTACCATTACCACATTTGCTAGCCATTCCGGGTAATCATAGGGCTCAATGAAGTATGCCGCCAGCAGCTTATCGACTTCTTCTTTGATTGCATAATTCTTTTCAGAAGAGAAGTTTTCTTCTTTTGCTTTACCGGCCTCACATCTTCGTTGTCATTTAACCGGTGAACCAAAACTGCCGGGTCAATCCCTGAAATCTCGTCTGCTGAAAACATGAACACATCAGCATTATTTCTTAGTAAACTTATCAGGTTTACCTTGACATTCTCTCCTAGATCAGCTCCGATTTTGACCGTCTTTTCCGGTCTCTCTGTCTCAAGGCTTATCTCTTCAGTTTCTCCCTCGGGGCTAAGTCATGGCTAATCTGCCGGCCTGGCCTCGAAATTGTCCATGGATAAGTCCTTGCCAGCCATGTTTTCTTCTGCCCTTCGCCCCTTTCTTTCTGATGGTGGAGAGTCTGCCGGCCTTTGATGGGATGAAGACTTTAGAGCCATTAAGTAACATGCTCTAGCTAATTCTTGAGTTCCCTTTAACTTTTCCGGCTTAACGCTGTTTGACGTGTATATCATCGTCAACTGGTACGTCGAAACTATGGCTTGAGCATCATGGATCAATGGTCGCCCAATGATGGCGTTATATGTTGCTAGTACGTCAACCAACAGTAATTCTACCAAGAGATCTTGTGACTGTTATCCCTCCCCCAACTTAACCGATAGCCTGATGGTGCCTTCTGGGACTACTGATGCCCCTGTGAATCCAAAGACTGATGAGTGAGATTGATCTCACTCCTAGGGTAATATTAGGGCCATTTTACTTGGTTTATTTCCAATTTTAGTTCCTTTTTCACTTAATTTCACCTCTTTTTCTATCTAATTCTCTCGTAGCGTATATATACATGTATTTGCATCCCCTCCCCTACGCTTCCATTTGATCTTTGATGTGTAGGAATTCAAGTTCCTACAAGTTTAGAGGGGAGCAAAAAGGGAAGCAAGAAGCAAGAAGTTTGCCCGGTAAGCCTAAAGCTCGCCCGAGCACAGGGCCCGTCCAAGCTCCCAACATCCCTCCCGAGCCAGGACTCCCGTCCGAGCTCCCAACAGCCCGCCCGGGATATTTGGGATCCAAACTTCCTGCCACCTTCTGGAAAAATGGTGCACGTCCGGGAGATTTGCTCGAGCCCGGTCACCCTGCACCGTCCGGGCTCCCTCGCACAATCCCGCCCGGGCTCCTTGAAGCTCGCCTGGGCTACTGTCCGTTGAATCTTTTTCGCATTTCTTTTCCTTTACGACATTAGGGGAGGTATAAATACTCCCTTACTCATATTTTGGGAAGGAATCCAGATTTTTAGAACCCTAATCTTACCTACTTAGTGTAGGAAAGAGAAAACTAGGCTCATGAGGTGTAATTTGGAGATTGAAAATCAATTAAAAGTGACAAAATTCCTTAAAAATCTTATTTCCTTAGTAATCTTCTCAATCCTTTCTTTCTCTCTCATTATTTTTATGCATTTCTAATATATTATTTTCATGCTTTGGTTTCATGTTTTCATTGCTTAATCTTCATGTTTAATAGTTTAATCTAGATTAAAGTTTCCATCTTTTCTTAGTTTCTTCTTGTTTGTTCTTTAGATTTTTTTTATTTTTGCTTTAAAGTCTTGATTTTTGGTTTTTGCTATTTTTAGTTTGGTGATTTATTGCTAGTTCTTCCACGTTCAGGATGTTGGCTAGTATAATGGATAGTGAGTTTTTTATTAAATAGGATTGGGGAGTAGCCCAATCATTGTTTCCATCCTTTTTTCATGAGTAGAGTTTGTTGGGTTTGTTATGTTTGGGTTGTGCATTTTCAATCATTAATGTTGTTGGTGACTTAGTTGATGTGAGCTCCATCGTCCTTTAACCCATTTGTTGCCCCTTAATAGATTACTTTTAGGTGGTTGGCCTTCATAAAAATGATTGATTGGTTGTTATGCATCACTTGTATATTTGTATTGACTTGGGTTTTATTTCAAATTCCTATCTTGGCCTAGTTAGGTGATAACACCTCGAAATATAGGTTTTGTTGCTATAATTAGGACTTTAAACTCCCTAAGAAAGATTTTAGAGGTGTTTAGGATTGTTTATTCCCTTTGCATATCCCCTTTACATGTTAATCCCCATAACTCTACTTGGTTTTTGAATGTGAATCATGATTGTGGTGTTTCCCCACTCTTAGTGCTTTTCCTAATTTGATTCCAATAGTTTAAATTCCCTAATATAACTAAAACTTGACGTTTTCTTCGACTTAGCTTACTCTTAGTGACTCTACCTTGGTGAGACCTCTGATCCTTGTGGTTTGACCCTTGCTTACCACTTGACTAGTTTAGGTGGATAGTTAGAACTTTTATTTGATCTTTGGTGAATTAGCAAAGACCTATTTTTTCCCTTGTTCAATGATCGGGTTCAAGACTGGTTTCAGACATGATCTCCCCAACTACCGCCATCAACAAGGACACGATGGACCATCGCGTTGGAAACTTGCAAAGATACTACCAAGGGGTCATCATGGGAAAGATAATCCCCTTTGGCGTCCTCTACCATAATTGAAACTAATGGCATCTGAGGTGTTGCCGACCATTTCCCTGTGTTATGGTAGTTGACTTAGTGTCTGACTTCTTTCAGATTGGATTTGGCTCCGTGAATGCTGCCGTCATGGACTGGGCCTCTAGAGATGACCTGAATCTCGGTTAGCTTTTCCTTCGTCGATCGACGTTTACCATCTTCGTCTCCCGATGACCTATCCTGGTCAATTTGAGCTTGATACTGCTTAAAGTATCTTCTACGGATCAGGTCTTCGATCTCGTCTTTTAAGTCTTTGCAATCGTTTGTGACATGGCCGTAATCCCTGTGGAAATAACACCACTTTGACTTGGTCTCGTCCCTTATAGAACATCTTCCTAGGCCGCTGCCATTTATCATCTTTTTTATGCAGCTCGTAGATTTCGGCTCTTGAAACCGTTAAAGGAGTGTAGTTGTGATACCGTTTCAGCTTTCTCTCCCGGCCCTTTTTCACAAAGTTGCTCTCTTCTTTTCTGTCAGAGTTGTTATGCCTCTTGTCCTTCCGGTTTATGTCTCTGTCTTTCTCTTTCTCCTTCTCTTTCTCCTTTACATCTCCCTCAGTCCGTTTAGAAGTTGCCGCTTTATCGAACTCTTATCCTCAGATGAATTCATTGGCTTTACCGATAACTTCTGTTAAGCTGGTCAACTTCCTACGGCCTAAGTAGCATCTGACGGCGGTGCCTTCCTTCAATCCCGTCATTAGTGCTAAGACGACAACTTCCTGCTGGAGGCTGGGGATGGTAACGACCTAAGAATTGAACCGGCCAATGTATAGTAATCCCTCGGAGTCTCTTTTTCTCCCAACTTGATGGACATCAACTCTCCCGTCGTCTTCTCCCTTCGCATGTTGCTCACAAAGTCGGTGACGAATATAGCGGATAACTGCCGGAAGTCGTAAACAGTTGCCGGCTGAATACTTTTGAACCAGGTTTGTGCCAAACCAGATAAAGTTGAAGGGAACACCATACAACGTACCAGACGGAGTCAGTGTTGGTGTACAACAGTATGTGTCCCTCATAGACCGAGATGTGATCTTCAGGGTCTATTTTGCTGTCATACTTACATGTCGGCATCTTGATATTCTCCATAGGCTCTTGGAGTATGGTAGTAGAAAAAGGAGAGGAACGAAAGTGACACCGGTGCTCGGCGACGATCGACTTTGCTTTCTCTTCTAGATTGGGATACCTCTTGGATCTCAGTATCATTATGACCCTCTTCTCCGTCTCCCATCTGCTCAGCAGTGGTTCTTGAATACTCCTCATGATCCCGGTCATGGTGGCCTTGTTAACCCTGTCGGTCATTAAAGAAAGATCGGGTATTTATGACAGGACTGTGCGGCCTATTTAGGGAACGCTTGCTAGCACGACTGACCTGAGGCTTTTAACTCACCATGGCTTGAAACACATCAGCAGCGCTCGAGAGTTATTCAGGACAGAACATGTGCTGTAAGGCTTCGAATATGTTAGGCTGAGGGGCCTCAACGGCTTCTTTGCCTTTATTAGCCGCCGGTTTGGAGGACCCATCCAACGGTTGCGGGGTGTTGAAACCTGGAGGGTCTCCCTCGAGGATATCGTTGCTTTCATCCGTTGCGGGCATACCAGAGGACTTTTTACCGGCTATTATTGCTGACTGCTTAGGATCCATGGGGCTCGGTTGTTAAGCAGGATTAAAACCGTCATGGGTGTTGTGAACTTTGGGCTGAACTCTTGAGTCATGTAGAACCAGTTGAGATCAAGAGACGTCTCAACTTCCTTCCTAGGGGCTCTCCCCATTTGACACGGAAGACGAAGCGACATTTCGTCTTCAGTAAGCCAACTCTATGTCACGTTTCCCTTACCGGTTCTACATGACTCAAGAGTACAGTCCAAAGTTCATAACACCCATGACGGTTTTAATATTGACTAAGCAGGATATAACCGTACCGATCATACCGTCTTGGTGGCTAGTTGTATGGGGGTTGTCCAAGTTCCATACCGGTCCACTTGGACCGTCAAAGACCGCCATGGTTAAACCAACCGGGTATCTTCGAATAACCAGGGTGAGAATCTATTTATACCGGTATCCCTGATATACCGGTCCTTATCGGACACCTTACCGGTGAGAACCGTCTGGGGCATCCTTAATGACCCTGGGCCTGATCCAGTACTATCTTAGCAAGGCCTATGGGCCTAAAGCTAAGTATGAAAAGAGGATAAAATTAAATTCAGCAAATAGGAGGAGTGTCCTACCTAGCTTAGGACACTACCGGCTCCTATAAATACCCCCTGATCTGAGTCATAAAGGTACATTCACAATCATAATTATTATACAGTACTTGAAAGCTATTGGCTTTATCTTTACTGACGTAGGCATCAGAGGGGCGTTCCTCGGATCAACCCCCGAGGTTAGTTTACGTGTTTTGTGTTGCAGGTCATCAAACCGGCTCACGTGATAAAGAGATACCAGTTCACTCCCAAAGCATTTATTCCATACCAGAACAGAAACAAATCTTCATAATGTGAAAAGAAGTCTTTGATAATATTATTGGAACAAAAAAATGAATGACCTTAGCTTATGTTACCAAAAACAAAAAAAAATATAATAAAATACGGGGTATTATACAGCCAATACAAGCCACACCATACTTTAGGATTTTTTTTCTACAAGACCCTCACTTATTGGGCATTCTAAAATAACCCAAAACTTCAAATAAAAGCTCTAGAAAATTATCCATGCTTAGCCTCACCTTAAAGAGATCTTCTTGTTGTGAAGTAAAGAAAGTTTAGAAATATGTGTAGCATACTAGCATATCATGAACAATTTCTTTCTTTTTAGCATAATTAGATAAATTCAATTGTAGTTAGTTATTAAATTAATCTGCTCAAATAAGGAAATAAATTTTGAAAATATGAAAAAGAGCCTTCAAACATAACCGCCAGAAAAAGAGCCTCCGAACATAACCGTCCATTTATATCTAGACATGGTAAAAAAAATTTGTAATTAGCTAATCTCCATTTTGGCCAGAGATCCTGTCATATAAGGAAACAAATCTTCAAAATGTGAAAAAAAGTCTTGAATAATATTATTGGAAAAAAATGAATAACTTTAGCTTATTTTACTAAAAACAAAAACAAAAAAATAGAATAAAATACGGGGTATTATAAAGCCAATACAGGGCACATCATACTTTAGGAATTTTTTTCTACAAGACCCTCACTTATTGGGCATTCTAAAATTACTCAAAACTTCAAAAAAAACCTCTCGAAAATTATCTATGCTTAGCCTCACCCTAGAGAATCTTCTTGTGTGAAATAGGGTAATTTTAGAAATATGTGTAGGATATCGTGAACAATTTCTTTTTTTTAGCATAATTAAATAAATTCAATTGTAGTTAGTTATTAAATTTAGCTGGTCAAATAAGGAAATAAATTTCGAAAATCTGAAAAAGAGCCTTCAAACATAACCGCCAGAAAAAGAGCCTCCAAACATAACCGTCCATTTATATCCTAGACAAGGTAAACAAATTTGTAATTATCTAATATCAATTTTGGCAAGAGATCCTGTCATATAAGGAAACAAATCTTCATAATGTGAACAAGAAGTCATAGATAATATTATTGGAAAAAATGAATAACCTTAGCTTATTTTACCAAAAACAAAAAAAACAAAATAAAATACGGGGCACTCCCTCTGTTTTTTTTATCCTTCTCACTTGGAATCTTGACTCTATTCATACTTGAAGAGAATCTTCTCAATTTTTCTCAATATAAAAGAAAAAATATAGTCATGTGGGGTATTGTTGATTCGTCTCAATTAGTACTTTATTAATATTCAATCGTTATAATTTTTGCTATTATACAATGAAAGATATTTAAGTTCATAGAGGTGCATTGGAAGACGCGCACATGAAAGTGAGAAGGATAAAAAAAACAAAGGGAGTATTATACAGCCAATACAGGGCAAGCCATACTTTAGAATTTTTTTTTCTACAAGACCCTCACTTATTGGGCATTCTAAAATAACCCAAAACTTCAAATAAAAGCTCTAGAAAATAATCTATGTTTAGCCTCATCCTAGAGAGATCTTCTTGTTATGAAATAGAGTAATTTTAGAAACATGTATAGGATATCATAAACAATTTTTTTTTTATCATAATTAGATAAATTCAATTGTAGTTAGTTATTAAAATAATCTGGTCAAATAAGGAAATAAATTTTGAAAATCTGAAAAAGACCCTTCAAACATAACCGCCAGGGAAAAAACCTCCAAACATAACCGTCCATTTATATCTAGACAAGGTAAACAAATTTGTAATTAGCTAATCTCAATTTTGGCAAGAGATCTTGTCATATAAGGAAACAAATCTTCATAATGTGAAAAAAAAAGTCTTTGATAATATTATTGGAAAAAATGAATAACCTTAGCTTATTTTACCATAAACAAAGAAAAAAAATATACGGGGTGCTGAGCCGGCTCCCTATAAATATGAACCCCCTGGCCTCCTCATAATGCAAATCTTACAACATTATTATCTTATTAGTAGTTATATCCTCATTTCTCAGAAGTTTACTTAAATCCCAATCTAAATGGATATAATTCACTTAATGATACTGATGGCAACCATAGCTCTTGCATTTTCTTTATCCTTATTTGTTGAAGGGCGTCTGACAACTCAAATGTTTAACAAGTTGTCTCAAATTTCATCAACTTTTGAAGTTGATGATCATCAAGGCACAAAATGGGCAGTCCTAGTGGCTGGCTCTAACGGTTACGAGAATTACAGACACCAGGTACCCTCTTTTCCACTGAGTTACTTTTTCTTAGAAGTCCGATTTTTCGAAGTATTATAGAACCGCATGAAATATACTATTTTTCCATGTATAATCCTCTCATTAAACATCATCGAGATGGTTAAAATATATTTAATAAATAATATTCCATCAAAAAAAAAGTTAATTATTCCAAGTAAGGTTACCTCACTTGGCAAGACTTTTACTCGAAGTCTAGAGATCTGGGGTTCGAATCTTAACCAGTGAACGCGTTTGAGGACCGGAAAAAGATAAAATTAATAGATATATATTGCCCATTTGGCAAGACTTTTACCTCATAACTATCGATGATCGATCCATGTATAATATAGTAATGGAGGGTGATATACATGATTTGCAGGCAGATATTTGTCATGCATATCAAATTATGAAGAAAGGTGGTCTCGAAGATGAAAACATTATCGTCTTCATGTATGACGATATTGCATTTAATAAAGATAACCCTAAACCAGGCGTTATAATAAATAGACCACAAGGCGAAAATGTGTATCCAGATGTTCCTAAGGTTAGGGTTTCCTTCCATAAATGCGTGTATATTGAATATTCATGATCGAGTAAATAGTACCTTATCAATACTGATAATAATTCTCAAACAACAAAACAGGATTATACAGGTTATAATTTGACTGCAAGCAATCTCTTCTCTGTTATACTTGGTAATAAAACAGCCATTAAAGGAGGTAGCGGAAAGGTTGTGAAGAGTGGTCCAAATGATCATATATTCATATACTATTCTGACCATGGTGGTCCAGGGGTGCTTGGTAATTCATAGCTAATATATGCCATCTCTGTTTTTTTAGATGCAATATTTGACTAATTTAATCCGCCCACTAAAGAAGCAAATGTTACATCTAAACAAAAGAGGAAGTATTTTGCTTTCAAATTTTCTTGTTTTGGATTGTAACCAACTATTTTTGCATTATTATACTTCATAATTTTGCTCTGTTCACCAAAAAAAAAATTTCTTGCAATCAGAATAATTGTCAAATGCTTTGTTGTTAATACAACAATTAATGAACACAAATCTTATGTCCCAATTTTTATACCATTATATGTACTCCCTTTGTATTTTTTTTACTTGCTCATCTGGAATCTTGACAATATTCATAATTAGATGTTATCTTCGTATTTTTTTTAAATATATAAGAAAAAATATAGTCATGTGGGTCTTGTTTAATTCGTCTCAATGAGTTTTTATTAATATTCAATCGTTATAAGTTTTACTAATATGTAACAAAAAAATATTTAAGGTCAAAGAAGTTCGTAGCCAAATGCGCATAGTCAAAACAGACAAATGAAAAAAATTCAGAAGGAGTACCACTAAATATTATTGTCTGCGTAAAACTTTTTATTTTCAAAAAATTAAATAAGGGTAACAATAAATGACATAAACCAATAAGATATAGTCACATATGTAATAGTAGAAATAAGATGGATAAAAGAGCTTTTTCCAGCTTAATGTATCAAAAGTATAATTCAAGGATTTTTCTAACATATGCCATAAGGCATAGGTTAAAATTTTCAAAATTTCATTAAAAAACATAAAATACAACAAGATTCTATTTGAGGAAAATAAATGAGGATATATACTGAAGATAAACAAAAATCATATAAGATTTTCTAGTTTGATTGGATTTTGAAATGGAAAGTTTTTGCATAATGATATTTTATATAAGAATTTTGATGCTCTTAACCTATGTATTTGTGGTATAGGTTAGAAAAACACATAATTCAAATTCGATGTGCTCTACTTTATTTATTTTTTCTCTTTTCTAACTGTTATCACGTGCCATATCACGATGCCTCTTGCATTAATGATGCCTAGCTAATGGCCAATGATATATATTTTTTCTCTAGGTAACAGGATAAGTAACATAACGTTTGTACAATGACTGATGACATCTGGAGTTAAATAATTAAACTCGAATAAAAATCAAAGTTAAACATTTTCAGTAGTGTTCCTTTTCTTTTGCATATAAATGAGAAAGACAGACATTCAACTAAAATACTTCATTCGTTTCTTAATAGATCCATCATATTAACTTTTTACACTAGTTAAATATTAACCGTGACTATATTTAAGTACTATTGTTGAAAGGTGAATGTCATTATCTTAATTGTAGTTGTTGGGTTAATCTTAATTTATATTTTCAAAAATATTATCTTTTTATAATATAATATATAATTTAGGATGTTATTGATGATTAAAGTTGTGCATCTAATAATTGTGCTCAATCAATTTGATACATCTATCAAGAAAAAAATTACGTAATTAATGCCTGACCTATGTAAGGTGTAATTAGGACGTGCCACATACACATACAAAATAATATAGTGATTCTATTTTTTTTCCTACTCCTGGCATTACTTAGCAATGCCTGATGACAGCCCTATGATTTACGCAAAGGACTTGATAGAGGTTCTGAAAAAGAAGCATGCTTCGAAGACCTACAAATCCATGGTAAAATCCACTTCATTCAGTGCAGCCTTTTTAATAATTCTACTATATATATGTATATATGTTTTAAATTTTAATATCTATCTGCACTTAGTTATTGATTATGAACGTGCTACATGTCTACGTATATATACAGGTTATTTACGTCGAGGCTTGTGAATCTGGAAGTATTTTTGACGGTCTTTTGCCTGATAACCTTGACATATTTGTGACTACTGCGTCAAATCCTACAGAGAGTAGTTATGCAACCTATTGCGGTGGAGACCCTGGCGTTCCCCCGGAGTACAATAATACATGTTTGGGTGACTTGTATAGTGTCTCTTGGTTGGAAGATAGGTAAAAGTTTTTCACATGGTCTGGAATGCTTGATTATTAGAATATGGGATGTCACCGATTTTAATAAGAACCTTAACGCATTGATTAGATTTGAAAATTTGAGGAATAATGACTATTAGAATATGGACGTCACATTTTAAATTCATCATAATATGAAGTTTTTGAATACAAATTTTAATAATTAATTTTACTCCTACATAATTTTTATATAGCGATCTCGGCCCTATATATATATGTATAACACGTTTTATATTTCATCTTCATTTGTTTTTTCTTTATTTTAGAAAAATGTTTGAAGGTCTAGCAAATTTTTTCTAGCGGAAACGAGTATTATAGTGCAGGTGGATTTATCAATTATGTTTCTTTTTGGGCTCATTCAACAGTGACAAAACAGATCCGAGAAAGGAGACTTTGGAACAACAATATACCTTGGTAAGACTTATAAATTATTATAAGCTACTCCTTAATTAACAAATACTTCTTGTAATGCTCCATAAAACTTCTTTTTCTCTAATTAACATCACAGGTGAAGAAGAGAACGAGTAAATTGTCTCATGTAATGCAATATGGTGAATCTCAACTAAGTACGGAATTTCTTTCTCTCGTACTTCATTTCGGGTTCAAGCAAGCATAACCATACTTATTTCGCAAACCAATCCGAGCCAATTCTTTGCTTCACTTGCGGTCGAGCAATATGAAGCCGATCTTATTTACTTTAAGGAGATGGTACTAATTATATTTCTAATGTCAAATAATTACCCCTTTCAATTGCAATGTAATTTCAAATAATTACCCCTTTCAATTGCAATGTAATTTCTCATTAACATACATTTCTTTCTTTTTTCAATAGGCTCGAACCGCTCCTGAAGGCTCTAAGGAGAAGATTGAGGCACAAAAACGATTAGACGATGTGATTTCTCAAAGAAAACACGTGGATCAAAGTATGCAAGGAATTGCAAATGTTTTATTTGGTGAAGTGAAAGGTCCTTCATATCTTACAATGGTTAGGCCAGTAGGAAAACCTCTTGTTGATGATTGGGATTGCCTCAAAGCTATGGTATGTTTTATTTATTATTATGAACAATATTTTTTATCCTTTAATGTCAAGTTATACCCAATTTTATTTTTGGTATGTTATACTTGAATTAATTTATGGATAAATTGATAAGTCAGATTAGACTAGCATTTTTTACACGCTATGCATGCCTGTCATATTAACTTTCTCACAAAAAATTTAATTCGAACAGACATTTATAATTATTTTAAAAATTTTCAATATGTTTTTCTTAAATCAATGTTTCGTTGGTTTTTTTTAGTTATTTGTTCGTCATTATTCAAATATAATACTGAGAGAAGGAAATATAAAGCAAAAGTAAGCTTGTGCTCAAATAAAATGGAAGAATTTGCGTATCAGGTTCAATCGTCGAATATTAATAAAGTGGAAGTTTTGATTTATATAATAGAGATTACCGAATAATAATCAACATTCAGGTTTTAATATATTATCAGTATAATTATTATTATGAAATTCAAGTTTTCATTTTTTCTTTTGATTGCGTCAATCAAGTTATATTGTCAATTTAATTTTTTATCAGAGTTTTTCACACATATGAAAGAAGAGGAAATCATTGTTCTTAATTTAATATTTAATTTAAATTTCAAATTCAATTCTATTGTTAACTTTTTCAATATATATGACAAGTAGAAAGAAGAAAAAAATCATTTAATATATATGGCAATTCATTAAGAGTATATCAGACCTTTTATAGGGGGGCACCATCTTCCTACTCTTCACTTATATAACAGATATTAGAGTTGATCATAGGTCAGTTTGGGCTAAAAAAAAAGGCAAGCCACTTTGATGCAGCATATCACATCCAAAGTGCACCCACGACTAGTAAACAGCCCGATTAGAATGAACCAGAGATTGAATTGAAATGGTCTAAACACTAAATAGTGAGTGGACGATGTGTAAATTAGGCGATGATATTCCAACTGATCTATACTTAAATTGGGAGCCAAAATTCCAACCGATCTATAATTGATCAACTCTTAGAGTATATTGTTTGGTATTTCGCCATAATAATTATATATTTGCATAATTTTGGTTTTTTTTTTCGGTGCCTTATTTTGGTTCATTTATGAAATGCAGGTAAGAACTTATGAAGAGCGTTGTGGACTTTTACGAACCTACGGAAAGAAATACATGCGGGCATTTGCCAACTTCTGCAATGCAGGGGTTCATGAGGATCGGATGGCTCAAGCATCGGCTCAAGTTTGTTTTATATGAAGCAAGCAGCTTGATAAATCATAATAATGATATGTAGTAAGTGATTAAGAGAATTGTGTAAAAGAAGAATCAATGTAGTAATACTCTTATCAAATCAAGCTTATAATATAAAATTGACAGCATTTTTATCATGATATATGTAAGTCTATTATTTCCTTGCAAGGGATTCCACGGCTCAAGAGAAAATAATAAAACCCCGTCGTTTAGTAGAGGGTGCACCATCCTCTACAAGTACTTGGGTGCATGTTCCTATTTGCAAGCGAAGATTTCAATAGAGCAAACAAAATTGAATAAGAAAAAGAGAAAAAGAAAGCATTTGGTAAATTACAATTATACATCCAACACCTCCATCACTATTTCTTAATATCGGTGCCACAACTGGAGGAGAAGTCATGGGTGGAAGGCCGTATGTCATATTGAAGATAGAATGAACAATGTACACCATCTGGCAGTTCGGCGTTCTGATCCGGCACCATAACCGGCTATCAATGGCACAGTTGTTAACAATGATTTTCAAGGCCTCCATTAAACAATCTTTACACTGGCCCCTACTAAGATCTGGGGTACACTCCACCAAACCAACAATCTTCTGATGCATAAAATAGTCTATTCTTCCATTTGCAAAATTTCGCCGAGTATTGTTATTGTTTGATGTGGCGAGGTTGATTAGCCTTTCAAAGATTTTGCCTACAGTTCTATTCATTTTACCTTCATCCGGGATCGTGGGAATGGAATATGAGAAGGTTTGATATGACTCTGCGACCTCCATGTTGGAGAAGATCATACGGTTGGCGTAGCGTAGCATGCATTCCTATTGTAAAGGACAATTGTGGATCGAAGTTATTGCGGTGAATAAATTCATAGTAACTCCCTCTGTGTTTTTAATGTAAACATTTATCTTTTTACATTCTTCAATTTCCACATTCGACCATTAATATTTTATAGTTACATATTAGGAAACAAAATACTAAATACTATAAATGTTGATATAATTTTAAGATCAAATCTTTAGTCCCACAACTTTTGTATACCACTTTATTCTATTAGTTGTTATTATCACTATGGACTACCACTATCTAATTGTGACTAAAATCTAAATACAAAATACAAGTACACAAATTAATGTTACATAAATAAGATTTGAATTTAATATTTAAAGATAGAAATTGAACAATCCACCATAACAAGATCTTACATGATAATATTTTCCCTAATATGTCAGTGAGAAATTTGCTCAAAATTTACTTTAGAAAACTATATTTGTCAGGAAAGAAAGCCTCATATATATATATATATATATATATATATATATATATATATATATATATATATATATATATATATATATAGGGGTAGGATTCACTGAAAACAACTCTTAATGTGAAAACTGAAAACAGGGGTAACTTTTAACACTTTTAGGGTAACTTTATATATTTCAAGGGTAACTTTTACCAGTTTTGGGGTAACTTTATTATATTAAGGGTAGTTTTATACTCCCAAGGGCAACTTTATTTATTATAAGTTCAACTTTTACTACTTTTAGGGTAACTTTATTATGTTAAGGGTAACTTTAAGTATTATAACTGCCCGTTTGGTTAGCGGTACTAAATGGTGGTAATGGTAATGGTTTCTAGTGTAAATTTGTGAAGGCATTCCCATGTCAACCTCCATGGTAATGCTACTATATCCCCAAACACCTATTTTCTTCCTAAAATTTCATTACCATCCATTACCATTTGGGAGGGTGGTATTGGGTGGTAATGGAAATTTCTGAAGGAGAACACATGTTTTGACATCAAGTTTCATTACCATGGATGTTAACATTGGAATTTCTTCACAAACTTACACTAAAAAGCATTACCATTACCACAATTTAATACCACTAACCAAACATGCCGTAAGAGTAACTTTGACTAGTATTAGAGTAACTTTAGCTCTTGATATTTTTTCCAAATACTGCCACCTTCTTCTTCTTCTTTTTCGTTCCCAAACTTTGTGTTTTTCAACAGCTATGGCAATGAAACTCAATTATACTCATCAAGTCATCAACAACCTCTTATCTTCTCTTCCCAATATAAATTATCTATGTCTGACTTCGAAATTCAATATAAATCAACATTATCCTAATTGTTTTGATGTAGAATAAGCAACAACAGCAGAATCTTCATGAGTGCGAGGCTGCGAGCTAAAAGCCTCTTATAAGATGGAGCGTAGACTGTGATTAGATCTTTGGTTGAAGATGGAGGTGTTGTTGATGGTGGCGCTTCGGTGTTTTCCGCCATTGTTGAAGGAGGAGAGAGAAAATAAGGAAAGGGTTAAATGTGGGATTGGATCTTTAGAGTAGAGAGAAAGAGACAGAGATGGAGTTTTATGAGGAGAGTGAGAAGTGGCGGTAACACAGGGGGAAAATCACAGAAAGGGAAGAGACAGGGAGAATTGAGAATATTGGCCGCATGATAAAAAATCAACCGCCCAGATATCTTGTTTTCAGTTTTTAGTTTTCATATTAAGAGTTATTTTCACAAGATCTTGTTCCTATACATATATCTATATACATATACATATACATATATATATATCTATATACATATACATATATATATATATATATATATATATATATATACATATATATATATATATATATATATATATACATATATATATATATATATATATATATATATATATATATATATATATATATATATATATATATATATATATATATATATATACATATATATATATATATATATATATATATATACATATACATATACATATATATACATATACATATATATACATATACATATACATACATATACATATACATATACATATATATACATATATACATACATATACATATACATATACATATATATATATATATACATATACATATATATATATATATACATATACATATATATATATATATACATATACATATATATATATATATATATATATATATATATATATATATATATATATATATATATATATATATATATATATATATATATATATATACATATACATATATATATATATACATATATATATATATATACATATACATATATATATACATATATTACATATACATATAGATATATACATATACATATAGATATATACATATACATATAGATATATACATATACATATAGATATATACATATACATATACATATATACATATACATATATATACATATATATATATATACATATATATATATATATATATATATACATATACATATACATATATACATATACATATACATATATATATATATATATATATATATATATATATATATATATATATATATATATATATATATAACATATACATATACATATACATATACATATACATATACATATACATATACATATACATATACATATACATATATATATATATATATATATATATATATATATATATATATACATATATATATATATATATATATATATACATATACATATATACATATATATATACATATACATATATACATATATATATACATATATATATATATATATATATATATATATGTTTAAGTTCATATGAGAACCACCCTTATGGTGAGAACCGTGAGAACCACTCATTTTTCCTCATTTTAAGAAGATTTTTCTCATATCACAACGTTTTTGCTCATTTTATGTTTTGTTTATTTTATGTTTTTGCTCATTTTACATTTTTATGCTCATTTCACAATGTTTTTTTTTCTTCTCATTTTGCATTTTGTTCATTTTAGGTTTTTGCTCATTTAACTTTTTTATGCTTATTTCACGATTTTTTCATTTTACATTTTTGGTCATTTTACGTTTTTGCTCATTTAATGTTTTCTAATCATTTTATACTCTTTCTCATTTTTTATTTTAATTGATCATTTTATGAAGTTTATGCTCATTTTTAGTGGTTCTCACCATAAAAGGGTTCTCATTAGAACCCAACCTTATATATATATATATATATATATATATATATATATATATATATATATATATATATACATATATATATATACATATGTATATATATATATATGTACATTTTTATCATGTGATTTCTCCTGTCCTTATCGATTTTGTTAGACTAATATTTAGGGTATTAATTCTTAATATTGGTCGGGTCCAAACTCATAATTTCATGTTTTGGAGCTTGATTATTTTCATTTGGCAGTAGTTATGAGAATAGCTGCTCCACTAAAACTTTGTTCTTCTCAATTTTTTATTGCAGAAATTAAATTACCTTTGCTGAATTTAATTAACTTTTGTATTGAACTTAACTTAATTTGTTGAACTTGTATAAGCTTAATATAACTTATATTTGTTGAATTTAATTTATTTTTGCATAACTAAATCTTTTTTCTGCTCAGTTTTAACTTATCTTTGCTAAACTTATATTTGACGAACTTATCTTTGCTTAACTTAATTTATTTTTACTGAACTTAATGAATTAGACTGGCACTTATTTCAATAAGTTGAGGAGAACAGGCTCTTGATGGTGTTTCTCAACAACTACTTCTTAGAAAATATACTTATTAGTAATGTTTTCCAGCCAAACCTTGCTATTGTAGTTCCGTAGCTTACCCCAAAACCTAAAAGACTATAACCATATATTTCCATCCAATATATAGCCTCCATCTATAATTAGCTATCAAACTCGTTTAACCTTTTATAATTAAGGATATAAAAAAATATGAATAAGCTTTCTCATTAATTAGGCAAGTTTGTCAAAATCATCTTTTAAAATATCACTTTTTGTCTAAAACCACCATTTACAAAAAAAAAACTTGGCACAAAACCATCGTTTACGAACTTTTTTTTTGTCAAAAGCCGCATATTACCGGAATCTCGTGATTTAATTTAGATATTCGATATTGACTTGCTCGTGCCTAGCACATGACACTACATACACTCTTAGATTTGTCGTCGTCTCAAACCACCTTTTTTAAAAATATGGTATGAAAACACCTTTTACAATTTTTTTATTTGAAAAAATTATTTTGATAGTTAAACACTAACAATACTTACAATCAAAGTTATTAAAATTGCGATTTAAATCATAAAATCTTACCATTTTACAATTCAAATATGGTAGTGATTCACAGTTCTAAATGATTCTATACAATTCTTTTGATTAGTGAAAACCTCGCAAATTTCAATCATGCTAACAAGGCAAATGATAGATATATATTATTAGTTATTGCCAATGTAGTGGGTAAACAACTATTTTTTTCCAATATTTATTTTTTTAACTTATAATTTTAGCAGATTAAATGAATATTGAGTGCAATATCTTGATTATACGTGTTTGTAGAATCTTACTATTCTACGGTTCGATTTTACAATTCAAATCTGAAGGTCGTTTCCGATTCAAATTAGAATCTCGATTCTAACAACTTTACTTACAATAATGAAGTTGTTGCTGAAATTACCTCAGCTTTTTTATTGGTAGCATTGTATATTTAATCGAACACCTCATGTATGGGTACTCCCAAGTTTGGTGTCGGACACATCTCTTGTGGCCGACATGAGCAACCTAGGACGCAACGTCACCAAGTGAATCCAAGCCACCCCTAACATCAAGGTCAATATGGCGCTCGCGGCCAATGAAGGGGCACAAATAAGGGAATCTTCCCTCCAGTCAGACTCATCATAGTCATACACGTGTCGAAGGATTACGCATCCTGTCAGATGAATAGTACTACTATAAATAGCCAAATGGTACTATTCTGCAGGTACATTCTCTTACATTCTAAACACTACTTTCTCTCTCTATCTCTCTCTCTCTCTAGAATCCTTATCGGGCACTTACTGACTTGAGTTTCGGAGGGGGTTTCCTCGCATCCCGCCCGAGGGTAGTTTACGTTTGTCTTCCTTGCAGACTTCCAGTCCCGGATGCCCACTCAAATACTGACGGACATCTCTGTGTCCGCCACCGTTTCAACACCGAAACAACTTAGCGCTAGAAGGAGGGGCCTCCCATCTTTGTGAAGCAGTCATGGATAAGACAAGCAACGCAAGTCGTGGTCCACCAGGGTTTGAGATCGGGCAGGGATCTACTCAGCCAGCTATTATCGGACCATTGGGTGCACCTCAGTTCAATCTAAGGATGCCCGAGAGCAACAATGAGCAGCAAACTCCTGAGAACAATGTATCTCAGGTAAATCCAAATGGAGTTCCAATCAATCTGGCCCAGCTGAGTCAATTTTCTCCGGAGCAGTTGAAGACGGTAGCATCCTTCATCCAGATGCTAGCAGGCACACCTCAGCCTGATGGTAATACTCCAACCCCCAATGCTAGAAATCCTCGCAAGCGGTTGCCACCATTAATGGGTAGAAATGCTGATGGTACGCCATTGAGGAGAATGCGTTCCTTCACTCAAGAGGGCCGACAGTTGGAAAGACAACTGGAGGATCCTGAATACGAAGAGACGTTGATGGGAACTGAAGATCTTGATTATTCAGAGGATGAGAATCAAAGTCGCTCATTTCGAGAGTACAGCACCAATGGTGCTAGTAATTATTCAGTTGGCGGACACCTGTTGATCAAGCCCAAACTCTCTCCATTCATGCTAGAGATTTTAAATCACCCGATGCCGAGAATCAAAATGCCATCATGCAAGTACGATGGTAGCTCAGATCCAGACGACCACATCGCGGCCAATGAAGGACACATGTACTTGTACACGCAAGTGGATGCAATCTGGTGCAAAGTATTCCCGTCCACTCTCACTGGCATCGTTCAGACTTGGTTCAAAAGTCTTAAACCCGGTAACGTATTTAGTTTTTCTCAGCTTTCGTCTATGTTCAGTACTCATTTCGTGAGCAATAGGCGCCGCGAGCGCACTACTGGTGAATTGTTGTCAATAAAGCAAGGAGAAACGAAATCTCTCCGGGACTATATTGGACGCTTCAATGTTGAGGCCGTATCTATTCCTAGGCTACAACAGGATGTGGCAGTCCTAGCACTGATGACTGGACTGAGAGAAGGATCTGCATTTAGAAGCTATCTTGGCCGAAAGACTTTCACGTCATTAGGGCCAGTGCTTGGCAAAGCAAATGATTTCATAAGAGGAGAAGAATTTGATAAGGCAGCTAGCAGCCAACATCATGAGTCCGACAAGAAGAAAGAGGATAAATCACGGAAGGATAAGGGTCGCGAAGCTGATCGTGGCCGTGATGAAAGGAAAGAATCTAATATGGTCAAAAAAGGAAATGAACGAGAACGAGATGGCCGGGAAAAAAGCGAGCGCAAAGATAGATTTGACGCGTACACCCAACTCACTACTTCCCGGGCACAAATATTCACCATGAACAAAGAAAGTGATAAATGGCAGAGTCCCAGAAAGATGTTTCACAAGAACCGTGATAAGACTAAGTGGTGTGATTTTCACGGAGATCACGGCCATGTAACTGAAGACTGCCGGCACCTGAAGGACAATCTGGAAGAACTTATCCGCAAAGGGTACTTCACTCAATATAAAGCTCAGACCAATGAGGGGAATTTGGTGAAACCTAGAGATCAGAATGTTCAATCTCGGATAGGTGAAATACATGTGATTAGTGGCGGTCCAATCCATGGCGGAAGTATCAGCGGGGCGAAAGCTAGTCTAAAGGAATTCCGGCATCAGGTAAACTTTAATGAGAGTTGCAAGTGGAGAAAGCCACCAGCCATGCCAGCCATGTCATTCTCGTTAGATGATGCAAAGCATGTGGTATACCCTCATGATGATCCAATGGTGGTTACTTTGAAAGTCGCAAACTGCCTGATTCACCGAATTTTAGTAGATGGAGGAAGTTCTGCTAACATTTTATTCCTATCAACTTTCGAGAAGCTAATGATTGGCCGAGAGCATTTACAACCAGTCTGGTACCCAGTAAAAGGATTCACTGGAGCGTCCGCAATACCAGAAGGAATTATAAGGCTACCGGTCAGAGTTGGCGAGAACAACGAAGCCAGAGATGTGATGGCTGAATTCCTAGTAGTAGATGTTCCGGGAGCATATAATGCAATAATAGGAAGACCACTAATCCATGATGTTCAGGGAGTGGTATCCACTTATCATTTGACCATGCTGTATGTATCTAACTCAGGTACGACAGCGAAGATAAGAGGGAATCAGGAGACAGCAAAGTCATGCTATTTAACGGCCTTGAAACAGCCGGCAAGAAGGATCCCTGTTGAAGAATTAAGTCCACCAACAAGGAAGGAAAAAAGAGCAAAGAAGAAGGCCTTGGCAGAGGAACAGTCTGAGAAGAAGAATGAAAATGCTATGGACGTAACCATGGAGGAGCTAGAAGCTCGGCCAGAGGACTTGCCAAGACCTAAACCTGATGGAGAGTCCAAGCTAGAAATGTTGGCGGATGATCCAGAAAGGACCGTGGCTGTCGGAACGGATATGGACCCAGAGGTCAGGATCAACCTGGTGACTCTCCTACGAGAAAACGCCGATGTATTCGTGTTCTCGGCGGATGAGATGCCGGGAATAGACCCGGCCGTGATGGTCCATCGTCTGAATGTCGACAGTTCGGTTCGACCTATCAAGCAGAAGAAAAGAAACTTTTCAACAGAAAAGAACAAGGCCGTCAAAGAAGAAGTCAATAAATTGTTGGCGGCTGACTTTATTGAAGTTTGTGATTACCCATAGTGGTTAGCAAACGTTGTTATGGTAAAAAAATCAAATGGCCAATGGCGGATGTGTGTTGATTTCACAGATCTCAATAGAGCGTGTCCGAAAGACTGCTATCCCTTGCCAAGGATAGATCAGCTGGTAGATTCTACTAGCGGCCATGCACTATTAAGCTTTATGGACGCGTTTTCAGGGTATCACCAAATCAGCCTTCTTGAAGCTGATAGGAAGAGAGCCGCTTTTATCACAGATTGTGGAGTCTTGAACTATAAAGCAATGCCTTTTGGCCTCAGAAATGCTAGAGCCACGTACCAGAAATTGGTCGATAAAGTGTTTGCGGACCAGAAGGGAAGAAACATCGAAGTCTACGTGGACGATTCAATCGTCAAGAGCAAAACAGACCGCGAACACATCGAGGATTTAAAAGAAACTTTCGACACTCTGAGAAGGTATAAGATGAAGCTCAACCCAAAGAAATGCGTATTTGGGGTGAGAGCTGGAAAATTCCAGGGGTTCATGGTCAGCACGAGAGGGATCGATGCCAACCCAGACAAGGTACGTGCTATCATGGACTTGCCAGAACCAAAGAGTGTCAAAGATATTCAGAGGTTAACTGGAAGGATTTCTTCGCGTTATTGAGAGGAAACAAAAAGTTCGAATGGGGAGAGGAGCAAAATCAAGCTTTCATCGCCGTCAAGGAGCATCTGAAAACTTTGCCTACCATTACTCGATCAGAGATGGGGGATACGCTACAACTGTATATCTCGGCCTCGCCGAAAACCGTCGCGGCTGTATTGTTGGTCGAGAAGGAAAAAAGGCAGCGACCGATTTATTTTGTCAGCCATATCTTAAATGGTCCTGAAAGCCGCTATCAACTGGTCGAGAAGATGGCATTAGCAGTGATAATTGCCGCCCGAAAGCTTAGGTCGTATTTTGATTGTCATCCCAATCATGTCTTAACAAATCAACCACTGGAGAAAGCATTGCAGAAGATGGATTGTTCAGGGCGCCTCTTGAAATGGGCAATTGAGTTGTCCGAGTACGATATCCAGTATAAGCCTAGAACCGCGATCAAGGTCCAAGCATTGGCGGACTTTATCGTAGAGGCATCCTACAGGGAAGAAGAACAAGCTGAAAAGAACACTTGGATGTTGGAAGTGGACGGCTCATCGGCTATGAGTGGTTCAGGGGCCGACATTGTAATGACTATCCCAGTGGGAAATGTTTTTGAATACGCCATCAAGTTCACCTTTCCGGCTTCAAACAATGAGGCGGAGTATGAGGCCGCAATCGCTGGATTGAGGATGTGCATAGCCGCTGGGGCTAGGAGCGTGTCTCTGAAAATGGATTCGCAACTCGTCAATGGACAGTTGAAAGGAGAGTTCGAGGTCCGGGAAACCAATATGAAGAAATATGTGGAAAAGGCCAAGGAATTGGTAGCCCAGTTGGTTCACTTTGAGGTTCAAGCCATCCCTAGAAGCGACAATACCAAAGCGGACGCACTCTCCAAACTGGCAAGCTCTGATTCTTTGAACATAAAGAGATATGTTATGGTGGAAGTTTTGAGAGAGAAGATCATCACCAAGAAAATCGCGACTGTTAATACCGTCAATCAACAAGGTGAATGGTTCAGTAAACTAGTGGCCTACAAGCTCACGGACTTACTCCCTTCAAATGCTATGGAAGTCAGGAAATTTAAGCGACAAGCTAGTTGGTATATCATCTACCAGAATGAGCTCTATAAGAAGTCCTTTAGCCTGCCGCTGTTAAAGTGTGCGACGGCATGGGAATCCGGCAGGATATTGGAGGAAATCCATGAAGGGATTTGTGGGAATCACATTGGAGGAAAAGCGCTGGCGTTGAAAGCCCTGAGAGCTGGGTATTACTGGCCGAACATGTTGGCGGACGCACAAGGTTATGTCAAGAAGTGCGATAAGTGCCAAAAGTTCGCTCCCATTATCAATAGGCCCGCGAATGACCTCCAACCCATTCTATGTCCGATACCATTTGCGCAGTGGGGTCTGGATATCCTTGGACCGTTCACAGCGGCTACCGGAGGGCGGAAATTTCCGATTGTTGGTATCGACTATTTCACAAAATGGATCGAGGCAGAGCCGACAACAAAGATAAAATCCAACCAAGTCAAGAAGTTCATTTGGCAAAATATAATGACAAGGTTTGGCATACCGGCTGCAATAGTCTTTGATCACGGAGCGCAATTTGATTGTCGACCAGTCAAAAGCTTCTTGTCCGAGTTCAGGGTTAAGTTCGCGTTTTCAGCTGTGTGCCACCCACAAAGTAACGGGCAGGCTGAGGCTGCAAACAAACAGATTCTAGGGACCCTCAAGAAGAAGTTGGACTAGTTCAAGGGAGCTTGGGCCGACATGGTTCCAGCAGTATTATGGGCCAATAGAACAACCGAAAAGGAATCAACTGGAGAAAGTCCATTCAGATTAGCTTTCGGGACGGAAGCAGTCTTGCCAGTAGAGGTTGGTTTACCGTCCTATCGGATCAAGCACAAAGATCTAGAGAGCAAAGATCAGGCTTTGAGAGAAAATCTAGATTTCCTACCAGAAGTAAGGTTGGTAGCGGAACTTAAAGCCGCAGCATACAAGGATCGTATCAGCAAAGCTTACAACAAAAGAGTTCTGGAGAGGCCGCTAGCACTGGGCGATCTGGTATTACGAAGGACGACCGCCACTGGAAAGGCTCATACAGAGGGAAAGTTAACAGCCAACGGGGAAGGACCATATCAGATAGCAAAAGAAATTGGTCCCGGATCCTTTGCTTTAAAACAATGGACGGCATCGAACTTAAGAATTGCTGGAATGCTAGCGTTCTAAAGAAATATTATGTTTAGCCATCTTGTGTAATGGGCCCAGAGTCACTCTTCTCGTACTTGAATGATATAAACGATCGTCAGCATTTCGATTAATTACCTCTTATCATGTTTAATTATGTACAACAAAACTAAATTGTACACTCTTGATGTTCAAAAACGACCACATAACAGGTCAAGTGCAAAAACGACCACATAACAGGTCAAGTACAAAAACGACCATATAACAGGTCAAGTACAAAAACGACCATATAACAGGTCAAGTACAAAAACGACCATATGACAAGTCTAAGTACAAAAACGACCATATAACAGGTCAAGTACAAAATGACCATATAACAGGTCAAATGTAGAGATCGCCATATGACAGGCACCAGGGGTCGGATAATAGACCGTGTAAAAACGGCTATATGATAGACCCTACTAAGCCAAATAACAGGGGCAAGATACGTTCGATTGGTTTTTTCATAACGGACATTATGTCGCCAATAAATTTTCCAAATTAAAAACAAAAGCAGAACGAAAAACAAGAATTTACGTAGAAACAAAGCTTCATTACTAATTACTGGCATGGCGGCCAACTACAAGCAAAAATGGAGGCAGCCATCAAAAAGACATCAAAGACTGATAACAGTAATTGTAATTAAAAGCATATTCAATTTACATGCCATCCTGGGCCGAATTCAAAGTTAGATAACAATATCAAAAATACAAGAAATTTAATAGCTATTAGAATCGACAGAAGAGCCTGGAGATGACCGCCAAAAACATCAGGGGAGAGGCACCTCTTCATCTTGGGTGACTGGGAGGACGTTTGCAATAACGTGCTCCTCTCAAATGAAAGGTTCACCCTCAAGAGGACGGGTATGAACACCGTCAGCGAAAGCGGTCTCCATTTCTTCCCAATTGAAGGTAGGATGGGAATGGCAGACACACCTCTTGGCAGCCACCCAGCCGCCATCATATCTTTCCCCTAACAGGCTGACAAACTCCTCGGACCTCTTGAAAGCCGCCACAGCTAGATGGCCGGCATCGGATTTTGCTTTTTCAACAGCAGCAGCCATCTCGCTCTTGGCAGAATTCAGGGCCGTTTCCAGCTCAACAGATTTATTCTCGGCCGCTTCCAACTTAGTCTCCTTGAGGCGCAAATCAGATAATTCCATGTCAATCACGGCCATTGATGCTTTCTCAGTATCAAGTTCTTCTTGTACTTCATCAGCACGAGTCTAAGCAGCGTCAAGCTTGGTCCGCAGCTCGGCCAATGCTTGCTGTTGGTTATCGGCCAATGATTGATAATGGATGAATTGCTCAATAAGCTCGACAGCGGAGTTGTTGGTCTGCATCAAAAAGATAGAAATAAAAAAAATAAAAAAAAAAGAAAAGAAAGAGAGACAAGACGATCCTTACCACGGCCAGATCATGAGCGAGCTGGGCTGCAGGAGCTACTAGCTTGTCGGCCGGGCAATCAATGGGTAGCTGAAGTCCCTTCAGAAGACGATACCTAAGAGTACCGCCATTAGCTGGAATATCAGCATACAAAGACTCATCCTCTCTCACGTCCCAGTTGGGTTGATAAATCTTTCCCGGAGTAGTGGGGGGACGAGAGAAAGCGGCCTTCACAGCAGTACTCAGGATTATCTCCTTGTGCTCTATCTACTCGTGCATCCGAGAAAATATCCCCCGGACCCAGATTCGACAGAAAGTTTGGGCCACTCAAGATGTCGTAAATTTTCTGACGCATGGAGGACCCGGATCCTAGTGCTGTCCTGATGCTATCAATAGCCGCATTAAGGGGAGAAATGCGGTTATCGCCAGGAGCGGACTCTCGTACCGGACTCTCGTCCGGAACATTAATGGCGGACCCCATATTAAGAGGCTCAGAAGCAACGTTGGCATCCAAAGCTTGCCTCTTACTGGGGCCTTCTTCAACGGGGGTGGCTTCACGGGGTCGCCTATGCCCAGCGTTCCCGCCACCACGGCGGACCGGCACCTGAACTACAGGACGTGGAGAATCCTGATCCCCGCGGCTGGCAGTGCGACCGGGAGTACGACCGGGAGTACGGCCAGCACGTCGGACACTCGTCCGACCAGTGTTCCGGCCGCCGCAGCCGCGGTTAGCGCCTCGAAGACATCCAGTGAGGCCGTGAATGGTATCGTAGTTGAAAACTGGGTCCTCAGGAGCCTTAGACATGGGTTTCAAATTTTCGTCCAACCCCAGTTCTTCAAGATCTAGGCTGACAGAACCTGCAAGACAAACCGACAGAGATAAGTATAATGACTAATTAGCAAATAAGGTAAATATAATGACCAGTCGGACCATGAGTCGAAAGGCACACTTTCTGGGTGAGTCCGGCAGAGGTATAAGGCCGACAAAGGTTCATTCCCGAGTATATACTTGGCATTGGGAAGCCATATGTGAGGAATCCTTTCCTCCACCCTTTCACCATCGACAGTCACGAAGGCAAGCTCAGTGTCAAAATAGTCGAAGGCTCTTCTCTCGGCCTCAGATAAACCGTAGGAGGGTATGTCCTCCATTCGCGTAATCGGTTTGGTGAAATGACGACGGAGAGGGAAATTGTTTGGAACCTTTACCCAGTAGAAGGCTGGCCGCCATCCCTTCAGACCGGTCAGTTTGGGATGTACAGTGAGTTTGTTCTTGGCCGACATCAAGGACCACCATCCCTTCTCAGTTGACCCATTCCTTCGCAGCCAATGGAGCCGGCGGAAAAGGTTTAACGTCTCAGGAAATTCCAAATAACGGCACACCCAAATATAAGCTATGATATTCCTAATAGTTAGGGGTGTTAATTGGGCCAGACAGACGTTAAAGGCTTTTAGAATCTTCACTAAAGTCAAGTCTAAAGGGAATCGCAACCCAAATTCAAAATGATGGGCATAAAAAGCAATGTGCCCTGACGGGCACTCAGTTACTTTAGCCCCTTCATCCGGGACCACTAATTTGTAATCAGTCGGGAAGCCGTACAATTCTTCCCCAACCCGGCAATAATCCTTGGTTATGGCATGCTCTCGCCATGATGAACAAAGTCGTACCGATTTTGGGCCGCTGCTGTAGTCTATTGGCAACCAAATCCCAGAATGTAACACATCATCACGATTAGGAATTGGCTTGGGCCGTGAACCGGGAGCCATGCTGGAACTTTCCCCCATAGCAATCTCAGACCGACAAGGGACGTACTCACGTCTAGAAGTCGAGGGACCAACATCAGTCTCATCCATAGTGGCAATAGAGTCGTTGTCGGAACCTAAATCAATAACAGGTGGATGAGAAGGGCCGACATCATGAGCAAGGCGGTCGTAAAAATCATCCGCCACTACAACCCCAACATCTGATAAATTATCTAACCAAGCATTTTCCCTCAGGGGCGGAACGTCAAGTCCAGGGACGGCATCAGGGGGAGGATTTCTAACGGTCCGACGTGCTAAGATTTGATGTCTTAGTTCTCGAAGTGTTTATCTATCACCACTCATCCTCGCGGACAGATATTGAGAAGTTAAATTTTCTTGCTCAGGAGTAGAGCGGTCGTTAAGAAACTTAGATCTGAACTCCCTATCTCTATCAACAGTAAGGGGTAGGTCAGTTAATAAGCGAGTTCTTTCTTCCCTAGGGCTGGAAGTAGGCGAACTATGTCCGTCATAAGGAGAGGAAGGAGGCGAAGGTTCGCTTTCAGACATGAATTCATCACTCAAAGTGTTTTGACTATCTGAACGGTCCGACATATTTCCAAACAAAGAAAGAAACAGAAAGAACAGTTGAGGGGAAGTTGGAAAAAGGTATCTGAGAAAAGTCGACGGAAAATAACCGAAAAATCGAGCTGATTCCCAGAAAAGCGCAGCAAAATGTCCCAAAAGCACGAACAGAAAAATTCTTGGGGTCAGCAACGCCGGAGAAAGTAAGTTTACCAAAAAATCGAAAAACTTTAAAGAAAACCCTCGAATAAATCTCTGATGAAAAGAGGCGAAAATACTAAAATTCTTCAGGAATAGGAAGCAAAGAGTAACCTAGAACACTTGTGAGGAAATTCAGTCACAAAAAGGCAAGATCTTGGCCAGAAAAAAGGAGGTTTTAAGCTCTTGGAGAAATCGCACAAACCAGAGAAATGTGGAAGGTTGAAGACGAAGTGTAAAGAAAGAGAAAAAGAAAACTGACGTCACCTTATAAATGCGAGATTGAGCGGCCAGGATGAGCTGACCCATCAACTCCTCCTACTGATGCATGCCAAGTGTCGTTTGCTGAGCTTACCCTAATAAAGAATAAAGAAAATGAGCGGGGTTTCATAAAATGGTCATGATTACACTTTTTGAAATCCTAAGTTCTCCCCAGGGCAACACGTGGCAACTCGCGTCCTCGAGAAAAACATCAATGCCGGTCACGACCCCCAATGATGCTGGGGGGGGGCTAGTTGTATGGGTACTCCCAAGTTTGGTGTAGGACACATCTCTTGTGGCCGACTGGAGCAGCCTAGGATGCAACGTCACCAAGTGAATCCAAGCCACCCCTAACATCAAGGTCGATATGGCGCTCGCGGCCAATGAAGGGGCACAAATAAGGGAATCTTCCCTCCAGTCAGACTCATCATAGTCATACACGTGTCGAAGGATTACGCATCCTGTCAGATGAATAGTACTACTATAAATAGCCAAATGGTACTATTCTGCAGGTACATTCTCTAACATTCTAAACACTACTTTCTCTCTCTATCTCTCTATCTCTCTCTAAAATCCTTATCGGGCACTTACTAACTTGAGCGTCGGAGGGGGTTTCCTCGCATCCCCCCCCGAGGGTAGTTTACGTTTGTCTTCCTTGCAGACTTCCAGTCCCGGACGCCCACTCAAATACTGACAGACATCTCTGTGTCCGCCACCGCTTCAACACCGAAACACCTCATACACAACAAAAATCCCCAATCAGAATCCAAATTGGCTTCAAATTCGCTATCCTATTTGCAAATCGTCCATTGACGTTCTTCCAAATAATATCCCCAAAAACACTAGAAAAAGGTGAATAGAAAGAGAAAGAGCGAGAGAGAGAATCAAAGCGAGTTTGAGTGCTATGATGATGAAAAATTTCTCCTCCCCTTTCTTTGTTTTCTTTGCATATTAACCTAGCTAGTATTTTACCGCGATGTGATTTTAGTTCCTTCACGGACAAAATTACTAAAGTTGATGAGATAAAAGTGTTTTAACTAGTGTTGATAAAATGAATAAATGTCACAGAAGACATGAATAAGGAAGAAAGGAAGAGAAAGAGTGGAAGTGGGGAAAAAAGAAAGAAAATGGGGGTTTCCTCGGGTCGCATTCCAGGCAAGAGCAAGTCAAAGCCTGAAATTTGAAGTCAAGGGTAAGAATTCGGTAAAAGATATCTTTTGATAACAAAAAAAGTTCATAAAGGTGGTTTCTTGCCAAGTTTTATTTTAAAAGGTCGTTTATGGCAATGGTGTATATCAAATATAGGGGAGTTCTGTCAGGTCACGTGCTAGACACGCACAACTCCATGTCGGAGATTTGAAGTTAATGGTGAAGTTCGAGCAAAAGAAAACTTTTGACAAATATAATTTCTCAAATGGTGGTTTTGTGCCATTTTTTTTGAAAAAAAAAGTGGTTTCTGACAACATTTCAGTAATAAAAAACCAGTATAGAGGGAGTGTGTACGCTATTATGTACACTAGTACCTGGTAATAAATTAAGGCTTCTTTCGTTGGGCAATGTTGAAGAAGAGTTTTGGCAGCAACATCAACGCAATTGTGGCACGTTTGGAGAAGAAGATTATCCTGGCAGTCGTAGAGGGCGTATACTCTATCTGCGTCGGATCCTACTATTGAATTGGAGTAAGTGTTCGAAGAGGAGAGGTGAAGAAACCAAAGGCTCAAACTTTCTGTTTTGGTTTTACTGGTTTTGAATCCAGTAAGTTTTCCTGTATTTCTGTGTGTGTTAATTATTACAAGCTAAAAAATGGCTGCACACTATACAAGGGAATATATACCTATCAATCAGCTAACCTAGGACACAACTGTCCAAAAAGGAGTGTACAGCTGTATAAAATAAGGCTTGATCCACCTAGGATCCTGTACCCAAACACCTGAGCCCAGCAGCCCAATATAACTAAAAAATGCCTACCTACCTCTGTACTATGTATACCTAAGCAAAGATATATACATCACTAAAGCATAATCACAACCTCATAACTTTACACCCCCCCTTCAAGATGGAGCTGCTGAAAGAAGGCCCAGCTTGGAAGAGAGGTGATTGTGCTGGTGTTCACTAAGAGATTTTGTCATTAAATCTGCTAGATGGAGAAAGGAAGCAATGTGGATAGTGTTTATGAAACCAGCTTCCACATTGTCTCGAACATAATGGCAATCAATTCCCAAGTGTTTTGTCGTTTCATGAAACACTGGGTTTTGAGCCAAGTAGTAGGCTGTTTTGTTGTCACAAAACAGGTCTATAGGAGTAGGTATAGGAATTTTTAGCTCTTCAAAAATGCCATGTATCCACACAAGCTCACTTGTGGTGTGGGACATACGTCTGTATTCAGCTTCACATGAAGACTTTGATACTGTCTTCTGCTTCTTTGTCTTCCAGGAATTGAGACAATTCCCTAGAAAAACACAGTAGCCAGTGAGAGATTTTCTTGAGAAAGCACAGCTTCCCCAATCTGAGTCACAATAGGCAGACATAAGAAGCTCAGATTTGCTTGGGTAAAACAAACCCCAATCCATAGTGCCTGCTAGGTATCTCACAACATGTAACCCAGCTTGCATGTGAGGCTTTCTTGGACAACTCATATACTGGCTCAACTGTTGCACCGAGAAAGAAATATCTGGCCTTGTAAGGTTGAGGTACAATAACCTCCCAACAAGCCTCATGTAAACTTCTGGATCCTCTAGAATCTCACCTAGATCAGTGGACAACTTGACTCCCTTTGGGAAAGGAAACTTTGCTGGTGTGCACCCTTCCATTCCAGTATCTTGCACAATGTCAAGAACAAATTTCCTTTGGTTAAGAAGAGTACCATCACCATTTCTAGAGACTTCTATTTCAATAAAATACCTCATTTCTCCTAAATTCTTCACAGTGAACTGTTGATCTAAAGTATTGATTAAGTTTGCTATCCCAACTTCATCATCTCCTGTGACCAGCAAGTCATCCACATATACTAACACCTTGATCTCTTTTCCATTTTCTATCTTAGAAAAAAGTGAATAGTCTCTTTTACACTGATAAAACCCAAATTGAGTCAGGACTTTTGTCAATTCAACATTCCACTGTCTTGAAGCTTGTTTAAGACCATACAAGCTCTTCTTAAGTTTGCATACTCTTCCCTCACTTTCAGAATATCCTTGTGGAGACTTCATATACACCTCCTCATCTAGGAACCCATGCAAAAATGCATTGTTTATGTCTAGATGGTGTAGTTTCCACTCTTTTATAGTAGCTAAAGCAATGAGACTCCTCACAGTGGTGAACTTTGCTACAGGTGAGAAGGTATGCTTATAGTCTTTACCCTTTACTTGTATGTCCCCTCTTGCTACCAATCTGGCCTTAAGTCTCTCAACACTTCCATCAGGTCTGAACTTTGTTTTGTATACCCACTTAGAATCAATAGCCTTATGTCCTTCAGGTAAATCAACCATCTCCCAAGTCTCATTTGCTTCTAAAGCCTTCAATTCCGTGTGCATAGCTTCTTTCCATCTAGGGTCTTGTGAAGCTTGTTTGTAGTTGTTTGGCTCTTTAACTTGTAAAACATTGTTTAAAGAGGCCACATATTCATCTGTGTACATTCTCTTGCAATGAATGTCAGTCTCCATGAACGAAATAGAAGCATCATTCTGTCTTTTGCTTCCTTTCCCAGGCATGCCAACTACAAAATCTTGATACTTTTGTGGTTGCATCCTAGTTCTTGTGGACCTTCTATAATTATCTCCTGCCTCTATATTTTCTCCTTCTGTATCACCATTTTCATTCACAATATCCTCCCTTCTATTTGCTGTTTCTGCCACCACATCTCCTTCACTCTCCACATTTCTTTCTTCAACTTCATAATAAGCATCACACTCTGCCAGATCAGTGTAAATGTTGTGATCTGTTTCTCTCAGTGCCCTATCAATCATACCTTCCTTCTCTTTCAGAACATAAGGAAGAATTCCTTCATGAAACACCACATCTCTACTCACAAAGATCTTGTGAGTTTCCAGATCCATCACTTTATATCCTTTCTGACAATATGGATATCCAAGCAAAATGCACCTAATTCCCCTTGCAGCAAATTTATCTTTTGGCTTTCTACTAGCGCTTGCATAGCATAAACTCCCTATCACCCTAAGATGGTCATACTTGGGCTTCTTTTTCATCAGTGTCTCATATGGTGTTTTCCATCCCAACACAGCAGTTGGCAATAGATTAATGAGATGTGTAGCAGCTAAAATGCATTCACCCCACAGATAGCTTGGCAAATTTCTATGAAGCTTGAGAGCTCTTGCTGTCTCAAGTAAGAATCTGTGTTTCCTTTCCACCCTTCCATTTTGCTGTGGTACTCCAGCAACACTTCTTTGATGAAAAATCCCTTTTTCAGAAAAGATTTTTCCACATTCATTCTGTAAGATCTCCGTGCCATTGTCACTTCTTATAATTTTCACTGTGGTGTGAAAATGGTTTTCAACATGAGCAAGAAAACCACCCATCACATCCCTCACCTGTTCTTTGTTACACAGTAAATGTGTCCATGTGATCCTACTATTGTCATCAACAATAGTTAAAAAATAAGTTCCTCCTGTTATTGCCTTAACTTTGTAAGGTCCCCCAAAGGTCAACATGAATTAAATCAAACACGTTTTCAGCAATACTTTTACTTGGAGTAAAAGGTAATCTATGATGTTTAGCAAGAGCGCAAGTGTCACAAAAGTAATATTTCAAGTGTTTACAATTGCAAAATTCAACATATTGCATCTTAGACAAAGAAATGTGGCCTAGCCTAGCATGTACTAGCTCTAACTTCACATTTCCTTTATTCTTTCCTCCTCCTACTTTACTGCCTGCAGCATTGCTTTCTTCCTCTTTCTTCACTTCTTTTCTCTCACTATTGTCTCCTTCATTCAGCTTATAGAGATCATCTTCATTTCTTCCACATATCAATTTTTCTTTAGTGATATGGTCCTGTAAAGCACACCTATGCTTATCAAAAATAAATTCCATGTTGGTTCCCTGTAAGAGTTTGCTTACAGAAATCAAATTGTTCCTGAAATCAGGGACAAATAATACATTTGGTAGTGTAAGACTGTCAGTCAACCTTACATCACCTGCTTCCTTCACCATCTTACAGCTTCCATCAGGCAGTCCCAATCTTATATGTTTTTTAAGCATTTTCATATTTTTAAACAAGGTCCTGTTTCCACTCATCATGTGGTCACTAGCTCCAGAATCAACAATCCAAACAGTCTTTTCATTTTTAAAGCAGAATGTAGCATTAGAAACCACAATCTTACCTGCAAAATTGCTGTAGCTATGCTTCTCTCCCATGGCTTGCATTACTTCTTCCACCACAGCAGAAATCATAGCACTATCTGGCCTCCCTCCACTTGTCTCTTCCTTATCCACATCCCCATCTAGAGGCGTGTTTTCTTCATGACTGTTGGTGTTTCTCCCAACATTAGCAGCATGCTTCATGTTGTTCTTCTCCTTTTGTAGGTTTTCAAACCATTCAGGAGCCCCATTGAGTTTAAAACACTCCTTCTTAAGATGTCCTCTTGCACCACAATGGTCACACTTCTTAGCCAGCTTCTCCATTTTCTTCTGTTTGTAATCTTTCTTATTGAAGTTTTGTAGAAGCCCAAGGCTCTTTTCCTTCCTTACAGCAAGTGCACTTGCTTCTATTCCCACATTCAAATCTCCAGAAATTTGCTTCTGCCTTTCCACTTGTAAGACAAGGTTGTATGCCTTGTTTACAGGAAGTAAAGGATCCATAGATAAGAAATTCGTCTTCATTTGTTCATACCCATCGTTTAAACCCATCAAAAATTTCATCAACTTGTTTGTGGCTTCCATTTCCAACCACTACTTCAGAACATTGCAGGTGCATTTCTCTAAAGCTCCACAGTTGCACACAGGAGTGCCTTCAAGACTTGAAATTTCATCCCACAAAACCTTCAACTTACAGTAGTATTCACTCACAGAGAGTTCATTTTGCTCCAAATTACTCAGTTGATTCTTCAGCTGATACAGTTGAGGAGCATTCGTTTGCCCATATCTCTCAACAATCTCTTCCCAGAGATGTCTTGATGATTCCACATACACCAAACTCTCAGCAATATCTTGCTTCATTGTTGCTAAAATCCAACTTCTTACCATGTAGTCAGCTCTCACCCATCTATGCAGGTCTTCAGATGTATCACTTGGTTTCTTGCAATTTCCATCCAAGAACCCAAGTTTATTCTTTGCACCTAGAGCAGTCTTCACATTTCTGCTCCAGTTAGCAAAGTTACCTCCATTGAACACTATGGTTCCCAAAGTCGCAGTTGGACTCTAATTCATGCCAACAAACAAGGGATCCTTGTAAGGATTCAACATGCTTGCTTCATTCGCTTCAGTTTTCTTTTCTGCCATCTTATCAAAGACAAGATCTTTCTTTTAAAATAGCCTTAAGGTTTCTCAGTCAGGATCAAAATAACCCTTGCTCTGATACCATGAAGAAACCAAAGGCTCAAACTTTCTGTTTTGGTTTTACTGGTTTTGAATCCAGTAAGTTTTCCAGTATTTCTGTGTGTATTAATTATTACAAGCTAAAAAACGGCTGCACACTATACAAGGGAATATATACCTATCAATCAGCTAACCTAGGACACAACTGTCCAAAAAGGAGTGTACAGCTGTATAAAATAAGGCTTGATCCACCTAGGATCCTGTACACAAACACCTGAGCCCAGCAGCCCAATATAACTAAAAAATGCCTACCTACCTCTGTACTATGTATACCTAAGCAAAGATATATACATCACAAAAGCATAATCACAACCTCATAACTTTACAAGAGGGATGAGAGATTGGATAATGCTGTTAATAGGTTTGAATTGTAGGTACTATTTTGAGTATAGTTTCCCTTAGAGTAGATACAAATTGATTTTAAGAAAATTGACGATGCTTGTCTTGTTGGGAAAACGAAGAAGGAGAGGATGACGAAGAAGATGAAGAGGTGACAAAAAATGAGTCGTACGCCATCAGAAGCTCGCGGAACCATGGCTAGTTCAGATTAGAGCAACTTTGAGGGCGTTCTTCTAGCTAGCAACTTGAGTAACAATGTTTATGATTAAATTTTGCACCAAAATAGGGGCTACCAACGTAATATCTCTAGCAATAATTCAAAGATACTATTGTTTAATTAATCCCCTTTTGAGATGTATTTAACCTTTATTTGGCTCTTTAGCATCTCCGAAAGCCACTTATTGCATTCTTGTACCTTAAATATATACACTCTCTCTCTTGCAATATTCCATCCATCAGCTTACCTACGGTAAACAAGATATACTCCATATGTTTTCTTATCCTTCTCACTTTCTTGTGCGCGTCTCCTCATACACGTCTTTAAACTTAAATATCTTTCACTCTATATTAGCAAAAACTATAACGATTGAATATTAATAAAGTACTAATTGAGACGAATCAAACAAGACACCACATGACTATTTTTTCTTATAAATTGAGAAAAATTGAGAAGATTCTCTATAAGTATGAATACTGTCAAGATTCCAAGTGAGAAAGATTAAAAAACAGAGGGAGTACATCATTTGAAAACTAATGTATTTAATCATGTATTAATAAAAATTATGAACGTTATAATTTGAAAATAAGGTAAAATTGGCCGCGCCTCACCACCTCAAATTATCAATTGGGTTCACGTAGCACCACAAACGTTTGCTAGTATCCAGAATATCATGAACTATTAAATCTGGTTTAGCGCGTATTATTAATGATACCGGAGGTAAGTTTTTTGGTCTGCGTCAGAGAATCTTGATTAATTTTTTTTTCCATCCTCCCCCTCCTTTTTTCAATCCTATTTTTCTATCTCATTAAAGGTTAGTCACATGATTTACTCTCCCCATCACGTGAAAAACGAAGGGAAAATAGGACGAAAAAATATTAAAATAATCAAGATTCTCTGGTCTCCAACCAAAATCTTACCTCCGGTATTATTAATGATATGCGCTGCACCAAATTCAATAGTCCAAGATATATATTTTGGATACTAGCCAAAGTTTATAATGTTACGTGCGACCATAGTTTGGAGTGTTAAGGCCGGCCAATTTGCGCTAAAATAGTTCCTAACAAGTTTTGTATGATAATATTTTTATATACGGTAGTCAAAAAAATGTAGTCAAAGTTATCCACTTTCACATGGAAAAAAAAACAGGTAAAATATTGCATATAATAATAGTAATATAGTACTTCCTCTGTTTCACAATACATGCACCATTTCTTATTTAGACACTATTCATCAAACAACTTTGACAATCTTTCTCTCAAAATTATGTAAGAAAAAACATAGTCAAGTGGGGTCTTGATAAATTCGTCTCAATGCAATGATTTCAAATATCAACTTTTTATAATTTTTACCTATACACAATCAGAGATATTATTGTCGAAAGAAGAGCATTGGAGTGCGTGAAAAAGCAAATGGTGCATGTAATATGAAATGGAGGTAATATATTTGTTCAAGAAAAATAACTTGACACGCATGAGGTACGACACTACAGTCACATGTATATTTTCTATTCTCCTGAAAGGAATATTCTCACAAAGTCACATATATATTGTCACTCAAAATTTTCAGATTAAATTTAGGAAAAATTGATTCTAATAATCCAACGTTTGGACCGTTCGCTCAAAATAATCCCACTTTTTGATTATTTTTTAATAATCCATCCTTTTAGCTGTATTTGCTCATATTGAACCATAAAACCGGTAACCTGTTGAAGTTGTAAAATTTAATATACTTTTTTTCATATTTCTCTTCCCTTCTCTAACCTCTCCCTCCCTTTCTCCTTTCCTCCTCCTCACCGCCCCTCTGTAATTACCAACACCCCAACCACCCAGAGCCAAAAAAGAGCAATGTAGAGACCCGGAACGAGCTGAAGCGCCATTAAAAGCGACGCTTTTAGTGGGTTTTCCTGAAACTGAAGAACTACTGTTAATTATAGCTCCAGTTGAGAGCCATGACACCATTGAAAACGTCGCCATTTTTATCTTTCTCTTACTTATCTTCTTGAGAGAGAGGACTAGAGGAGAGAGCACCTTATAGAGATTATTGTTGTTGGGCCTTGAATTTGGTCATCATTGCACAGAAATTGTTGGTTGTGTGGTAAATGAATCAAATCGTTCATTTGCTCGTGTAATTCCTTCCGACTGCGCAAATTTTGGGATAATGAAGATGAATATCCTGCTTGTGAGGCCCTTAGCCTGCGAAAGTGATTTTCAATGCTCGCATTGAGTGGGTGAGATGAAGATGGTAAACTGACTCAACGAGTGTGAAAAGAAGATTTTGGAGTTGCGATTTTTTAAGCTTAAGAGAAATTCTGAAACAATTGAAGGTTTTGAGAAGATGTGATGTTTGATTATTATTATTTTGAAGATAGTGGACTGGTGGTGTTGTTGACAGTGGGGTGGTGGTGTTGTTGACAGTGGGGTGGTGGTGTTGGCCGTGGTGGTGTTTTTGTTTGTGGTGGTGGTATGGTTGGTGGTTACTCGTTAGATTAGTTTTAGTTAGGTTAATTAAAATTAAAATTGATTAATTAAATTAGAACGAATTAGAAAAAGACACGTGTACAATTAACCCGTTCTACTGGTCACCAAATTGTTTTAACTGGTCAAGGTTCAATATGAGCAGATGGAGCTAAAAGGTTGGATTATTAAAAAATAATCAAAAGGTGGGATTGTTTTGAACGAATGGCCCAAAGGTTGGATTATTAGAATCAAATTTTCCTTAAATTTATACGATTTCTCAATTAATTTGACAAAGTCAAGTGATTTTTGAGGGAAAGAGGTCTTCGGATATATTCTGAGCATCAGCAAAACGTTGAATTCCTGAAACAGTTATGGTTCCCATACTTTGTGTGGTAATAGTATTGTGAAACTTTCTATAAAAAAAAAAATTGTGTGAAACTCAACACCAAATCGAATTAGAAAACCATGTCTTTTATTGGAGTAATATGTTTATTAGGAGTCTTATATTATATTCCTATCTGTAAAATAGTTAGGATATCTAGTTCAGTAAGGTTTCCTGATATTAGGTTGTATATATATATTCCTCTACAGTTTAATGAGAAGGTGTGAGTTTTCCAATATTCTGAACCTTAACATGGTATCAAAAGCCTGATACGCTCAAGTTATACGATGTTTATATTATACTTTGGGTGCTTTTTGTTAAGAGTCTTGATCATAAGTGTTAACGTTTACGTTTTATTTAGCTCTTAGCGGAAGTTCGGAATTTTGTATTTTAATTATAGTTAAAGTTGTAAGTTCCGAGCTCCTAGAAGCATTAGTGTTTGGAACGACTCAACATCGTTATGCTTGCCAAGCGTCGCCACATGTTCCGATCAAGCATCGCCGCAAGCCGTAGCCGAGCATAGCACCTAGCCCATCACAGCCGCACCAAGCTCTCGGGTGCACGCTCAATACCGCAAGCCCAGCAACATCATCGCCAGCCCAGCAGCATACTCGCCCAGCGCATGCTCGCCCAGCGCATGCTCGCCCAGCACTCCGCATCGCCCAGCCCAGCGCTCGTCCACGCCCAGCGCAAGAGATCGCACCTCGCGAGCCTGGTCGCACCTCGCGACCTGGCTTGCTCGCACCTCGCGAGGAATCTCGCACGGTGCGACCTGCTTGGCTTGGCCCAATTCTTCAGCTCGTGTTGGAAGGCAGAACACCCTTCGCACCTCGCGACCTACGCCGCACCTCGCGACCCCTAGGTCGGTCTAAATGTCGGCTGACTTTTGAGCCCTAGTTTAAATACTAAACTTTGTTTTTTGGACCTAGGGGACACACACTTGAGGAGAGAGAATATCCAACACTCCATTCTTCTCTTCTTATCTTCTCTTTTTAGTTTTTATTTTCTAGTTTAGTTTTGTAGATTTCAATTATGGGATCGGCTATTGCTATGCCGATTGTAGCTTGAAACTGTTCTTGAACGAGATTAACATGAAGCTTCAAGCATTATTGTGAGATCTTTCCTCTCTATTTAGTTTCTTTGATTATGGTTTAATTTCTATGCTTGCTTTCTATGATTTTTGCATGATTATGCTAGGAACGTTGCTAGTTTGATTGTGTAATTAATCTAATGCTAGATTTAAGAATAGAATCAGATTGTTTTATTCTTTTATCAATTGGTAGCAAACTAGGGAGTAACTCAGATGCAGATCGTCTTGGTTATTTCTTGTGGAAATTGAATTAACTGTTGAATGTTTATCGCTTGTATGACGTTAGCAGGTCTGTTGGTTCTCTGTGTTTATTGCTGCTATTGGATTGAACTTAGACGCTATCGGACTAGGTTATCCTTTGGTTAGGGTTTTATAGTCACGCTGATCGTGCTATTCAACTAAGAATAAGGAGAACACGAGATTAATTCTCGACAATAGATAATTATGGAAATAATTAGAGTGGAGGTTCAAGGATCGATAATGAATTGAAGTGGATATTCCCATAGTGAGTTCTCATTTTACTTAGTTGCTAGTTAATTTTAGTTTGTTCGTATAATCAACTTGCAAACCCCCCTTGTTATTAGGTTACTCGACCTTTAAGAGTCATCTCGGTATTGATTCACGCTAGATATAAAACTTGTCCCTGTTTCCCTGTGGATACGAACCTTACTTCCCTTCTACATTTAATTGTAAAAGAGAGTAGGAGACATTTTATCTTTGGCCGGGTGCGGTGCACACGACACATTCGCGCCCGCCCAAATTTTGGCGCCGTTGCCGGGGAAACGGTGTTACTAGTTGTATTTAGTGTGTTTTTGGATTGTATTGCTTGTGCTCTTTGTTTATGGTTAACACTCGTACTACTAACAAAGAATCTTTGCATTACGATCCCGAATTAGAATTGACTCTTTTCAGGTGGAGAAACGTTCTGCGAGAAAATTTTCAAGAATCATCTTTTAACGTTGAAGTGGAGGAAGAGATGCCTCCGAGAATTGAAACTCGTACCTTGAGGGAGCTCACGGCTCCTAACCTTGATCAACAACCATTGTGCATCTCATTTCCGGCTCTTGATGAAGGCACTACTTTTGAATTGAAGTCGGGGTTGATACACTTGCTTCCTTCATTCCATGGGCTCAATGGAGAAGATCCAAACAAATTTCTTTCGGAGTTTCACGTGGTTTGTACTGGCATGAAACCAAGTGGAGCAAAGGATGAACAAATCAAGTTGAGAGCTTTTCCTTTTGCTTTGAAGGATGGAGCTAAAGATTGGTTATATTATCTTCCTCCTGATTGCATTTCCACTTGGGTTGAAATGAAGAAGCGATTTCTTGAGAAGTTCTTTCCAGCTTCTAAGTCATCAACATTAAAGAAGGAAATCAGCAATATTGAGCAGAAACACGATGAGTCTTTCTACGAATATTGGGAGAGGTTCAAGAGACTTTGTGCTAGTTGTCCATATCATGGTTATTCTGATGAAGACCTCATTTTGTACTTTTACAATGGTTCTTCTGACGAAGATGTGCGAATGGTGAATGCTGCTAGTGGAGGTTCTTTCATAAACAAAACCCCAACTGCAGCTAGAGAACTCATTGAAGAACTAGCTGAAGGCTCGAGACAGTTCAGTAGAAGATTGAATCATCGTAGAACAAATGTTGAAAGTCCAGGTTCTAGCTCTTCAAAGGTCGAGGATCAAGTACAAGCTCTTACATCAATGATGCGGGAGTTCATGGTAAAGAACAATAGAGTTCAACAGGTAAAAGCTTGTAGAATTTGTTCTTTAGATCATCATACTGATGTTTGTCCTCAAATGCAAGAAGAATTTAGGGAAGAGGTCAAAGCTGTAGGTTTTCAAGGCCAACAACCATTACAGAGACATGATCCCTACTCCTATGCTTCCGAGCAAGGGTGGAGAGATCATCCTAACTTCAGATTTGGCAATCAACATCAACAACAGCATTATAACAGGCCACCACCACATTCTTATCCTAGGCCCCAAGGCCAAGACTCGAGCTCTAGCATGTCCACTGAAGGAATGTTAAATGTTTTAACTAAAAATGTGACTAACATGCAGGGTAACATGGTGCAGTTTCAAGAGGAAACTCGATCGAGCATCAAGAACTTGGAGAGCCAAGTAAGCCAAATTGCAGGAGCTGTAACCAAGTTAGAGGCTAGGGATTCGGTGAGGTTGCCATCCCAAACGGAACTAAACCCTAAAATGAACGTGAGTGCTATCACATTGCGGAGTGGAGCGGAAATTGCAAGCAAAGAGAGGTTGGTGGTTCGAGACAAAGAGATAGTGGAAGAGGTGATCGAGCATGAACCGACAACAGATTGTAAATCATTGCCACCTCAACAAGAGGAGAAAGTCCAAAAATCACCTCCTCCACCATATGAACCAGAGCCACCATTTCCCGAGGTATTGAGAGAAACCCGCAATGCAGAGCGCAACAACGACATTTACGAAGTCTTTCGTAAATGTGAGGTAAACATTCCCCTTTTTGATGTTTTAAATCAAGTACCCAGGTATGCTAAGTTCCTTAAAGAATTGTGTACTTCGAAAAGAAAGCAAAAACAAAAGGGAGTGAAAAAAGTGAAGGCTAGCGAGCATGTCTCGGCTATCTTTCAAAAGAAATTACCTCAAAAGTGCAATGACCCAGGCATGTTTACCATCCCATGTACTATAGGTGACACCATGTTTCCTAAAGCCATGTTAGACTTAGGTGCGTCAATTAATGTGATTCCATATTCATTGTATAAGTCTTTGAAACTTGGCAATTTGCATGAAACTGGTGTGGTGATTCAACTAGCTGATAGATCCAATGTTTATCCTAGAGGTAAATTAGAGGATGTGTTAGTTAAGGTTGGGAAATTGCAATTTCCGCCGATTTTTATGTTCGGAGATGGAACCCGATAAGCATGCCGCCCCAATCCTTTTGGGACGACCTTTCTTGAAAACATCTTGCACTAAAATTGATGTTTGCGCTCGGTTCTTTGACTATGGAGTTTGAGGGAAAGGTAGAGGCATTTGATATAAATGATCCTAAGCTTCCACTTAAGGATGATAGCTCACTTTGCTCTATTAACATTGTTGACTCTGTTTTGCATGATGTTCTTGATATCGAGCAGGTTGATGAGTTGATGAATGCTGATGAGGTTTTGGTTGAGGATTGTGTGCCTCCTACTAACGTGCAGGTTATGGTGCCCGAGTCGAAAGAGCGGAAAAAGCCTCCTGACTTACCACCTTATTTTGAAACTGTACCCCTAACGATGCATTGCAAGAGTTCTTCGGAATCTGTTTTGCAGGTACTTGCATTGGAGGTTGACATGGAGCCACCATTGTCACATATGGAGCACAAGCCCAATTATTGAGCTCAAGGTACTAAGTCGAGCTAACGACTTTAAACAACAGCGCTTCTCGGGAGGCAACCCGAGACCCCTTTTATTTTCTTTCTTTTTCTTTATTTCTCATCAAATTTCCACCACCACAATAAATTTTCTTTCACCCACTGCCCACCCACTAAAAAGATCCACAACCAATCTTAATTCACTTGTAACCAAAATCCACAAAAGAAAATCCGTTGGGAGGACTTCAAATAGCTAGGAGTTGGTACAACTAGAGGGTTGAGATTGTTAATGTATCTTTTCGATCTCTTAAGTTAGGTGCAAATCTCAAAAATTTAAAATTTTGAATTTGTCATTTGTTTGAGTGATTCGAGGGAGAGGGTTGTGAGTTGAGTTATGAGATTTGAGTTGGTGTTGTTAAGAAATTTGAGTTTGACGGATTGTTTGGTCATGAGTTTTGAGCATTCGATCTTCGATTTACCCGATTTTCAAATTTCCCCCCTATTTTCAGTATACTTTTTCTTTTAATTGTCGACACATTGAGGACAATGTGTAGTTTAAGTAGGGGGGAGGGTATTCTCATTCTCATGTATCTATGTTGTATATCTATGTTGTTTATATTACTTTCAATTTGAAAAAAAAATGAAAATGAAAAAAAAAAATGAATGAAAAAAAAAAAAAAATAAAAAATATAAAAAAAAGTGATGAAATGAAACCCGCTGAGTTGAAAACCCACAAGGGTGGGCGACTCAGGCAAAAATGGGGGCCCGGATAGGTTGAAAACCCGAAAGGGCAACCTATGCAAAAAAGTGGCTTATGTTGAGCGGGTAAGATGGTGAGATGCAACCAAAAAGAAATGTGTGAAGCTAGGATGAAAACCCGAAAGGGCTCCTAGGCAAAATGAGAGATTAAGAGAGAATTATACACTTTGAAAACTCATTTGCCGGAGTTGGTGTCATAAGGTGGAAAGCGTTTTCGGGTTTGGATTGGTTATTTCATCCTTGATTTTGTGAAGATTTGTTTATAATTGGCTTCCACATTCTTTTGGTTGATTGTTTGTTTTTGGGAGTAAGCATGGAATTTATCCCTTTTTGTCTTCATTCCATGGCTTGCTATTTTAAATTAATTGTTGTAGTATTAGTTTTAGTTTATCTTTTGAGGTTTTAGGCGAGTTGTCATTTTGATTGTGGCGTTGAAGTGGGTTCAACTCCTTTGAGATCCTTCAGGATTTGAGCTCACATTTTGGTTGTCGTTTAGAGATTATTGTTGTCGCGTCTGTATTTCTGATAGTAGCTTGAATCTAAGTGTGGGGGAATCATCGTCCCTTACGTTTAGGTTTTGAGCGTATTTCGTTTGGATGTGATAATGATGGTGTAGTTGATGGGGAGTGTAAGTTGGTGTCGATGGCTTGGGTGATGATTTATGTGGTGATTCTCATTTTTGAGTTTACTCGAGGTCGAGTAAAGTTCAAGTGTGGGGGGTATTTGATACGCTCAAGTTATACGATGTTTATATTATACTTTGGGTGCTTTTTGTTAAGAGTCTTGATCATAAGTGTTAACGTTTACGTTTTATTTAGCTCTTAGCGGAAGTTCGGAATTTTGTATTTTAATTATAGTTAAAGTTGTAAGTTCCGAGCTCCTAGAAGCATTAGTGTTTGGAACGACTCAACATCGTTATGCTTGCCAAGCGTCGCCACATGTTCCGATCAAGCATCGCCGTAAGCCGTAGCCGAGCATAGCACCTAGCCCATCACACGCCGCACCAAGCTCCTGGGTGCACGCTCAATACCGCAAGCCCAAAGAACATCATCGCCAGCCCGAAGAAAGATACTCGCCCGGCGCATGCTCGCCCGGCGCATGCTCGCCCAAAGACTCCGCATCGCCCCTCCCGGCGCTCGTCCACGCCCGGCCGCAAGAGATCGCACCTCGCGAGCCCGGTCGCACCTCGCGACTGGCTTGCTCCGCACCTCGCGAGGAATCTCGCACGGTGCGACCTCCGCTGCTTGGCCCAATTCTTCAGCTCGTGTTGGAAGGCAGAACACCCTTCGCACCTCGCGACCTACGCCGCACCTCGCGACCCCTAGGTCGGTCTAAATGTCGGCTGACTTTTGAGCCCTAGTTTAAATACTAAACTTTGTTATTTGGACCTAGGGGACACACACTTGAGGAGAGAGAATATCCAACACTCCATTCTTCTCTTCTTATCTTCTCTTTTTAGTTTTTATTTTCTAGTTTAGTTTTGTAGATTTCAATTATGGGATCGGCTATTGCTATGCCGATTGTAGCTTGAAACTGTTCTTGAACGAGATTAACATGAAGCTTCAAGCATTATTGTGAGATCTTTCCTCTCTATTTAGTTTCTTTGATTATGGTTTAATTTCTATGCTTGCTTTCTATGATTTTTGCATGATTATGCTAGGAACGTTGCTAGTTTGATTGTGTAATTAATCTAATGCTAGATTTAAGAATAGAATCAGATTGTTTTATTCTTTTATCAATTGGTAGCAAACTAGGGAGTAACTCAGATGCAGATCGTCTTGGTTATTTCTTGTGGAAATTGAATTAACTGTTGAATGTTTATCGCTTGTATGACGTTAGCAGGTCTGTTGGTTCTCTGTGTTTATTGCTGCTATTGGATTGAACTTAGACGCTATCGGACTAGGTTATCCTTTGGTTAGGGTTTTATAGTCACGCTGATCGTGCTATTCAACTAAGAATAAGGAGAACACGAGATTAATTCTCGACAATAGATAATTATGGAAATAATTAGAGTGGAGGTTCAAGGATCGATAATGAATTGAAGTGGATGTTAATCGGATTCAAGATATTCCCATAGTGAGTTCTCATTTTACTTAGTTGCTAGTTAATTTTAGTTTGTTCGTATAATCAACTTGCAAACCCCCCTTGTTATTAGGTTACTCGACCTTTAAGAGTCATCTCGGTATTGATTCACGCTAGATATAAAACTTGTCCCTGTTTCCCTGTGGATACGAACCTTACTTCCCTTCTACATTTAATTGTAAAAGAGAGTAGGAGACATTTTATCTTTGGCCGGGTGCGGTGCACACGACACATTCGCGCCCGCCCAAAGCCACTCTACTTTAGAAAAAAATTTTTCCAAGTTCAGATTTTTTTTGGGTTTGATCGATCCTCTCTGATGGGTCAGTGTTTTGTCAAATTCCATTAAATTATTTTTTTGGTTCCACTTTGTTGCTATCTGCGATCTTGTCTTCTTCGCTGCCGTTCTCCTTTTCTTCGTCCGAAATTTTTTGGTGGAAATTGTTCCCACTTTATTTGTTGTTGTCGGTGGGTTTGTTGCATCGATATTCGATCGATTCAATCTTCTTCTCTATTGTTTGTGCGGGCTCCCTTCGAATTTTCCTATCGCCTTCGGCTAGTCTGCCATGGGTGACCAAGAACCATCATCCGAGTCTTCTACTGCTTTGAGGTATTAACCTTTTTCTCCATATTATCTTCATCCTAGTGAGGGCACTGGTGCTGTGATTAGTCCTATTCTATTGACTGGCGATAATTATGAAGAGTGGTCTCGTTCTTTACGCAATAATTTACGTGTAAAGAATAAATTGGGGTTTATTGATGGCACTATTTCTGAACCTTTATCTACATCTAAGGATTTTGCACAATGGGGAATCATGAACTCTATGTTGGTGGCTTGGATTTATAATACTTTAGATGTGTCTGTTCGTTCTACTATGCGTTTTCCGGATCATGTAAAATCTTTGTGGGATGATTTAAGGGATAGATATTCTCTTAGTAATGGTCCTAGAATTCTTGAATTAAAAAATCAAATTCGTGATTGTAAACAACGTGGGCGTCCCGTAGCTGTTTATTATGGTGATTTGAGACGATTATAGGATGAATTGCAAAGTTATTGCAAAATCCCGGCTTGCACGTGTGCTGCGGCATTGGTTTATCAACAACTCCTTGACACCGAATTGTTGCACCAATTTTGTCTTGGTCTTGATCCAAAAAATATTCTACAGTGGTTTCGGGTTTCTTGATGATGGATCAGTGGCCTTCTCTTAATGTTGCCTATGCTAAAGTTGTGTCTGATGAAAGGCAACAAGCTGTTTCTGATGCTCAGGATTCGTCTAGAACTGATGCTGTTGGGTTTGCTGCGACTAGCGCCTCGTCTGGCCGTAGTGATGGGGATGTGGGGCGCCCCCTCGATACGCGTAAGTGTACACATTGCGGACGTACGGGTCACGTGAAAGATACCTGTTACTCTCTTCACGGTTTTCCGGACTCGACTCGTGGACGTGGTGGTCGGTCGGGGCGTGGCGGCTCCCGTGGTGGACGCACCCCTGGCCGTGGTCGTGGTGGCTTCGCTGCCTCCACCGGCACCTCTCGTGCCTCCTCAACTCCCGTGGTAAGTGATGGTGATCGGGCTAGTGTCCCAACACTGACTGACGATCAATGGAACCAATTGCTTTCTGCATTGAAGTCTTCAAAGGTGTCTGCGACTTCGGGTATGTTTTCTTCTAGTGATTGGATCATTGATAGTGGTACCTCAAATCACATGTCTGGTAATTTGGAGCTGTTCTCTGATTTGGTGTCTATCTCATCTCCTATTGGTTTGCCTAATGGTAAACAAGCAACTGCAACTAAGGAAGGAAAAGTTGTATTGTCGGATGGTTTTGTGTTGGATCATGTTCTCTATGTTCCTGCTCTTACTTGTAGTTTATTGTCTGTTTCTCAGCTTTTAGAGCATCAAAAATTATTTATTATTTTCACTGACAAGTTTTGTATCATACAGGACCACACTTTGAAGAACCTGATTGGAGCGGGGATGCGGTTTAATGGAGTCTATATTTTCACACCTGTTCGTGCTCGTGGTTTGCAAGCAAATACTGTTCAAGCTCCGGATTTGGGTATACTATGGCATCGTCGTTTAGGTCACCCCTCTATGCAAGTTATTTCCTCTTTTCCTGGTGTATCTAGTAGTAAACATTCTAATAAGGGTTGTTCTTTTGATTGTCACATTTGTTTTAAGGGTAAACAACCACGCAACAGTTTTCCTTTAAGTAATAATAAAGTTACAGAGATTTTTGATTTAGTTCATTGTGATATTTGGGGCCCTAATCGTATTGTGTCTACTAGTAATGCTCGTTACTTTCTTACTATTGTTGATAATTATTCTCGTGCTACCTGGATTTATTTGATGATTGGCAAATATGAAGCAAAACAATTGTTGCAAGAATTTTATGCTATGGTTAAAACCCAGTTTAATAAGAAAATTAAGATGCTTCGGAGTGATAATGGACAGGAGTTTTTAAGTCTTGCATCTTTCTTTTGCCAGAAAGGTATTATTCATCAAACATCTTGTGTTGACACTGCCCAACAGAATGGTCGGGTGGAGCGTAAACATCGTCATATTCTTAATGTCGCTCGAGCTCTTAGGTTTCAGGCTAAGTTACCTAAAGCTTTTTGGGGGGAGTGTGTTCTTACCGCTGTTCATCTTATAAATATTACCCCTACTCCTGTTTTGAACGGTAAAACACCTTATGAATGTTTGTTTGGTGTTTCACCTTCTTATGATTCGATTCGTGTGTTTGGTTGTTTATGCTATGCTGTTAATCGTTCTCGTATAAAGGATAAGTTCGACTCTAGATCTCGTCGTTGCTTATTTCTTAGGTATCCGTTTGGTAAAAAAGGGTGGCGCCTTTATGACCTTGAGACGTGTGAATTTTTTGTGAGTAGGGATGTTACATTTTTTGAGGATCAATTCCCATATCCTACTGTTCTTTCTGATGTGGCGCAAAAGCAGTGGGATTTATATTTTTCCCAACCATCTCTTTGGGCGGATGAATTGTTTGATGATAGTGATTATCGTACTGATGTCGGTTCACCTATTGGTGATGTTGGTGCGCCTGGTGTTGATGATGGTACGGTGCGTGCACCTGATGGTGATGGCGTGCGTATGGATGTTTTGGTTACCACGCCTCCACACCCCACTCGACGCATAGTTGATGATGCTTCTCCGACTCATGTGCGTATTGGTGAAGTTATGTGTGATACCTCCCCGCCTCTTAATTTGAGGGGGAGTTCGTCGTCGTCTGGTGAATTGTTAGGGCGTGGGCATCGTACTAAAGTTCAATCTTGCAAGCTTCGTGATTTTGTGACTCATACTGTGGTGTGTGAAAATATTGACTCCAAACCCTCTACTGCGTCTCTTTCTCCATCACGTTCTTCAGGTACGCCCTTTGATATAGCTTGTTATGTTGATTATAATAATTTTTCTGTCAAACATAGAGGTTTTCCTCGGGCAAACGTTACTAAAGGACATGAGCCTCAAAGTTTCCAGGGAGGCCGTGAAACATCCCGGTTGGCGCAAGGCCATGGAGGAGGAGCTTGCGGCTCTTGAGCGCAATGGTACTTGGAGTTTGGAGGATCTACCTTCAGGTAAGAAAGCTATCAGTAGTGGTTGGGTGTATCGTATTAAATACACTTCAACTGGTGAGGTTGAACGGTTGAAAGGTAGACTAGTTGTTCATGGTAATCGCCAGATAGAAGGTGTTGATTATAATGAAACGTTTGCTCCTGTTGCAAAAATGGGCACTGTACGTTTATTTTTAGCTGTTGCTGTATCTCTTAATTAGGAATTGCATCAGATGGATGTTCATAATGCTTTCTTACATGGTGATTTGCATGAAGAAGTTTATATGAAACTTCCTCCTGGGTATCGTGGTGCTCCTTCAGGGAAGGTTTGCAGGTTAAGAAAATCGTTGTATGGATTGAAACAGGCACCTCGACAGTGGTTTGCAAAGTTGTCTCAAGCATTGAAGTCCTACGGTTTTAAACAGTCTGCTGCAGATTATTCTTTGTTCAGTTACATTTAGGAACATGTTGCTCTTCATGTTCTTGTTTATGTTGATGATTTGATTCTTGCCGGCTCATCTCATGATGTTATTGTTCGCTTTAAGAAATATTTGAGTTCATGTTTTCATATGAAGGATTTAGGTATATTGAAATATTTCTTAGGCATTGAGGTTGCTCGGAGCAAGGATGGTATTTTTTTGTCCCAACGCAAATATGCGTTGGATGTATTAACCGAAGCCGGCATGATTGGTTGTAAACCCATTGACACGCCTATGGAGCAGAATCATCGTCTCGCTTTCGCTGAAGGTTTGCCATATGCGCATCCTGACAGATATAGGCGCCTAGTTGGTCGCCTAGTCTATCTGTCTGTTACTCGTCCTGAGTTAAGTTATGCTGTGCATACTCTATCTCAATTTCTTGTTGCTCCACAGGTTTGTCATTGGGATGCTGCTCTTCGTGTTTTGCGTTATCTAAAAGGAAGTCCCGGTCAGGGCATTGTGTTGCGGCCTTGTCCTTTGACTCGACGCTCTCTTACCGGTTATTTGGTGTTCTTGGGTCGTTCTCTTGTCTCCTGGAAGACTAAGAAACAACCTACTGTGGCGCGTTCATCTGCCGAGGCTGAGTACAGGGCTATGGCTGTTACTACTTGTGAGTTGAAGTGGTTGAAGTATTTGTTGTCTTCTCTTGGTGTTTTGCATCCTCAGCCTATGCGTTTGTATTCCGATAGTCAATCTGCTATTCATATTTCAAAGAATCCCGTTTTCCGTGATCGTACGAAGCATATTGAGGTAGATTGTCATTTTGTTCGTGATGAATTAACTTCTGGTAATTTGTCTACTTCATATGTTCCTACGGGCCATCAGTTAGCAGATATTTTGACAAAAGCATTGGGTAAACGTCAATTTGGTTATCTACTCCGCAAGTTAGGCATTTGTGATATTCATGCTCCAACTTGAGGGGGAGTATTGGAGTAATATGTTTATTAGGAGTCTTATATTATATCCCTATCTGTAAAATAGTTAGGATATCTAGTTCAGTAAGGTTTCCTGATATTAGGTTGTATATATATATTCCTCTACAGTTTAATGAGAAGGTGTGAGTTTTCCAATATTCTGAACCTTAACATCTTTCGCCACTTGGTCAATAATTACTGTCATTAGGACATGGCTAGTACTTTTCCTAGCCGTAATAGCGCATAGTTCAACACCAAAATTGACCATGTTTACTGCCCCAAACACCACCAAGGCCGGCTGCCCACGCAAATGCGGCAACTTAACAATCCCGTACCCCTTTGGAATAAGCTTTTTAGGGGGTTGTTCTCGACACCTTTGGTATGACATCGTCTGCATGGATTCTTTCGATCCTCCTAAGGCCTTTCTTCCATGGGCGAAAATGGGCGAAAATGGAACCATGACAGAGATAGTAGACATGTCTGAAACACAAATCCGTGTTACAGCCCAAGTAGCGTAAAGGTGTTTTAATTCCACAGCTGTAATATCGCCTTCTATATCTGAATCAAGGGAATTCAACCTTCAGCAAGAAATCGGTTGTCCCTACGGCCTACACCATATCTGGCACGTCAAACAAGGTAATTGCAGTAGGATGCATGGACTCCGCGCAGTTCACTGGTTACCGTGAAAACACGCGTCTTGGCTTCAATCAAGATACTAGACTTACTTGCAGTGCCAATTGCAGCTGGGAGGCCAGCAATGTTGTCGCAGGTGAGTGCAATGGTGTCGGGTGTTGCATGGCTACTATTTCTAATGGGCTGAGCTCTTATCACGTAAGCGTAAACTCTATCTTATTAGGAGGGAACCACAGTACAATATGGTCTTTCAACCCTTGTGGTTATGCGTTTTTAGGCGATCCAGATTGGTTCAAATTTCGGGGAATTCCAGATCTTAATGACCCGGATTTCGTTAACAGGACAGTCATGGAGGCGCCGGTGGTGCTAGAATGGGTAATAGATCAGAATATTACATGTGCTGAAGCTCAGCATAATCCACAATCATACGCTTGTCAACAGAATACAACTTGTGTCGATGTCAGGAATAGTGGTATTGGAGGATCTCGTTGCAGTTGTCAACCTGGATACCAAGGCAATCCTTACCTTCCTCCAGGCTGTTCAGGTAAATCAAACTAGCAAGTTATGCATGCGATGCGTGCCTATTTTTTTCAAACATAAATTCTAACACTTTTTGGGTAAAAACAGGGGTAAAAATTTGAACATTAGACATTTTTTTGGATAAATTTCATAGGTTAAGCCTCTATCACTTATTAATTTTTTTTACTTATTTTTTCTTGTAGGTTCTTAAAATTAAACTTGATGAACAATAAAAGAATGTTAAGTGAAATTATTTAGAATTTCTTATGTTGTATTAACATAGTCTTTTGTGTTAAATAAATTATTTCACTTTGTTAATTGATTAAATTTTCCGTTTTGATGTAATACTTGATTGTGTTAGTGAATTGATCAATAAGATAATTTGATGTAAAATTTCTTTTTACTTTTTTCAGCATACATGTACTAAATCTTATAGTCAATGTTTCTTTTTTTGGTGGCTCAATTATATCTTGATTGCCTTTAACATTTAAGTTAATTTTTCAATGCTATATTTGAGTTTGACTTTGTGTTTTGCCCTTTTTTGGTAATAGTTGATTTACTAATGGGCAGTTAATTAAGTAAATTTTAGGTAAACACCATAGCTCCCCATTCCCTTATATAATATAGATATATTAATGGTCAAAGATATCATGTAATTAGAAACTGTGTAAAAAAAAAATTGGGTAAAGTAGTGCAAGAGGGTAGGAGAGTAACTATTATATTTATTTAGTAGAAAGGATACTCCCTAGTGTCTCATCTATTGTGTCTCATATATTGTAATAGTGTCTATTGTAATAGTGTCTCATATATTGTAATAGTGACAACTGCATCTATTGTGTCTCATATATTGTAATTAGTACTGCAAGACCATCTTGCATTATTTATACAAAAGGAAAAACATTGTCACGTGGGATCTTGTTTGGTTCATCTTGATATATATTTTCAAAATATCAACTTTTATAATTTTTACTTATACTTAATTAGAGATATAATTGTTCAATGTCAAGCATTGGCAAACCTACAAAAAGCATATGGTAGAACTAACAAAACATAGGAAGTATATAATATATCATTTCATCTTATAATAGGGCTATTTTTTTTGGTGATTTTGTAGATATTAATGAATGTGAGGATTTAACAAATGGACCATGCTCTAGAATCTGCACCAACACTCTCGGAAACTACACTTGCTCTTGCCCATCTGGGTATGTGGGCGATGGTAGGAAAAATGGGACGGGTGTCCATGGAGTTTTGAAAAATCCAAACATCTCAGAGATAGATAGAAAACGGCCATTTCCTCTTTTCAAGCTTGTCTTAGGTAATGGCATATTCATGGACTCAATCATCAGCTTCTAATGCTGCATATTATGTCCTCCATTCTTCCAAATCATTGAACTAAGTGTTTGATGCAGGTGCCAGCGTTGGTGCTTTACTTTTACTAATTGACCTAATTTGGATGTGCTTGGAACATAAAAAGAAAAAGATGATGACAATTAAACGGAAGTTTTTTGAGCAAAATGGAGGTTTTTTATTACGGCAACTAATTTCCTCTAGTGAGCAAGATAACGCACATCAGGTGAAAATATATACTCTAGACGAATTAAACACAGCAACAAACAACTTCCACGAAGATAATGTTGTAGGTAGAGGTGGTTATGCAACGGCCTACAAGGGAATCTTATCGTACAATAATGAAGTTGTTGCGATTAAGAGGTCAAAATTTATGGAAACTAGTAAGATCGAACATTTTATTAACGAGGTAGTCATTTTGGCACGCACAAGACATCCTAATGTGGTCCGATTAATAGGATGTTGTCTCGAGGTTGAAGTCCCATTGTTGGTCTATGAGTTTATCTCGAATGGAACATTGTATGACCATCTTCATGGCAGACGAGGAGCCTCATGGTATTCTTGGAGTAGTTGTTTACGGATTGCCGTCGAGTCAGCCAATGCACTAGCTTATTTACATTCAATACCCATAGGCCATAATTCATCGAGATGTTAAGTCCACAAACATTTTACTAGATGATAGCTATATTGCAAAGGTCTCTGATTTTGGAGCTTCGAGGTTGATTCCATTAGATCATACCCATTTATCCACATTTGTCCAGGGAACACTCGGTTATCTTGACCCAGAGTACTTTTATTCAAATCTATTAACTCAAACAAGTGACGTCTATAGTTTTGGTGTAGTTCTCGCTGAACTACTAACAAGGGAAAAACCACTTTTACTAGAGAGGCAAACAGAGGAAAAGAACTGTAACTTAGCATCATATTTTGTTGAGGAGATGCAACAAGAGAAATTATTCGAGATTCTGGACCCTCAACTAGTTGTGGAAGCATCCCGAGAGCAACTCATCTCAATCGCAAAGCTTGTAGAGAATTGCTTAAGGGTTGAGGGTAAAGACAGGCCAACAATGAAAGAAATTGCAGCGGAGCTAAAAAAGATAGAGAAAGTGTAAATCTCCAGTCACTAAGAGCTAATAAGTTCACCTATGCATTTAAAAGTTAAAATCTTGGCTTCCTTCCCACAACTTTTGCCTCCCTTCTCTTTTTGTTGCTTTGTGTTATTACTAGTTATTACTATGACCTAACCATATATAATCAAAACATGAAAACACGTTAACCATGAACCAATAGAGAAAGTGACACATAAGCTAAGTGATATGAAATTGTGGGATAGAAACTAAAATTTGAGTTTTTCATTTTACATCTTTTGGTTCATTTTAAATTTTCTTTTGTGGTTGCATTTGTTGGCATTTGATTTCGTGAACAACAAATTGGCAATATCATGTCAAACTAAGTTTGTCTAGTTCCTAATTTTATTTTTATGCTTTAGTTTGGTAATTAATCTTGGTCCATCTTATGCATTCAAATATGCGTATTTGTATATTATATAAACATATTTTAATTCGCGTTGGCAAGCGAGTCTATTCGCCACATAGTGTTCTTTCTTATTGATTGAGCTTCATCACAATCATTCACATACATCTTTAACATAGAAAAACTGCTCCACGCAAGCCTGCATTTCAAGGCCTTCGACATCAACATTAAAGACTTATTGATTTAATGAAATCTTATGGAATCACTATCATATAATAAATCACAATACAACCTTGAAAAACTAGGAATCTACACATAATTGCTACAATTTCTATTATCAATTTAACCTATGAGGCCATAGGCAATCGCAAATGTAATCGCTTGAGCCAGCAAACTAGTTATTTGAACATTCAAGGGAACAACCGATTGGTTTTTATTTCTAAAGCCTCTCTTTCACGTAAATATTTGTTGGGAAAAAGAAATATAGCTACTATATTATATTGGACTAAGAGGAAATATCGAGGCTATGAGTAGCTTGCCTTTTTCTTATTTCACTTCTTCTTACTTTCCATAAGATTACAACAAGTATATATATAGCAAACCAAAAGTAACTGAAGGATATACCAACAGCTTAGGCACATGAAAAGTGTCCACTTATTACACACTAATTAAAGTAAGTAGGTTGTGACTTTTGAATTACTTATTCAATACTCCCCCTTGATTCAAAGTCACTAACTCCTAGCTTAGAAACAAAGAACTGATGCTTCGCTTGTGAAAGTGACTTTGTGAAGATGTCTGCAGTCTGCTCATTTGTTCCACAAAATTTCAACTCAATTCTGCCATCAGCTACCAGCTTGCGTATGAAGTGGTGTTGAACGTCTATGTGCTTAGTTCTAGCATGAAATGCTGGATTCTTGCTCATTGCAATAGCAGACCTATTGTCACAAAACATTTTAGTAGCCTCCATTTGTTCATAACTAAAATCTGCAAGTAGCTTTCTAAGCCATAGAGCTTGACGGGCTGCTGAATTTGCTGCTGTATACTCTGCTTCGGAAGATGACAGAGCTACTGTTTCTTGTTTCTTTGAACTCCATGTCAATGCACCCGAACCAAGACTAAAGACGTTACCGGAAGTGCTCTTGCGATCATCTAAACAACCTGCCCAGTCGCTATCGGTGAACCCAACAAGATTGAAATTTGCTACTTTGGTATACCATATGCCAAAGTTTGCAGTTCCAGCAATATACCGGAGTATCCTTTTTGCAGCACCGAGATGTTGTCGAGTTGGGTTATGCATATACCTGGACACCACACTTACGGAGAAAGTAATGTCAGGCCTAGTGTTTGTCAAGTAGTTTAAACCACCAACAAGACTACTAAACAATCTAGCATCAGCTTGTTGTGTTCCGTCGTGTCGCTGCAACTTTTCATTCAGGTTCATTGGAGTAGTTGCCACTTCACTATTGGTCATATTTAATCTCTTCAACAAATCAGATGCATATTTTCCTTGAGAAACAAAAATGCCATCTTCAACTTGCTTTATCTCCAGTCCTAAGAAGTATTGCAACAGACCCAAATCTGACATCTCAAAGTTTTTCATCATACAAGACTTGAAATCATTAACAAGTGATTGTGAAGATCCCATATAGATCATATCATCCACATAGAGACATACCACCAAAAAATCTCCAATACCTTGCTGCTTCAAGTAAAGAGTGGGTTCATTCTCGCTTCTTGAAAAACCATTCTTCAGAAAGAAAGAATCAATTTTGCTATACAATGCTCGCGGTCCTTGTTTTAGCCCATAAAGAGCTTTCTTCAACCTATAGACCTTGTGTTCATTGTCACTAACAACAAAGCCTTCCGGTTGATCTACATAAACTTCTTCCTCTAAATCTCCATTGAGAAAAGCTGACTTCACATCAAATTGGTAAACAGGATATTGTAATTGTGCAGCCAATGCAAGAAAAACTCTTACAGTTTCAAAGCGAGCCACTGGAGAAAAGGTCTCCTCAAAATCTATACCTTCTTGCTGTGAGTATCCCTTGGCAACAAGCCGAGCTTTGTGCTTTTGGATATTTCCATCTGCATTGTATTTTGTTCTGAACACCCATTTTAGCCCTATGACATTCTTGTTTTCAGGTTTATCAACTAACTCCCAAGTTTCATTCTTGCGTATGGCTGCCATTTCTTCTTCCATAGCATTTTGCCAAACTTGATTTTCAGCAGCATCTTCATAGCAAGTGGGATCAGACACATATAAAGCAAATGAACATGAGGCATATATCTCGCTTAATGGGCGGAATTTTCTTGGAGGTATCTCTGGAGAAGAGCTTGAAGATGGTGAATGGGCACCAACTGATGGACTGCCAGGTGGAATTGAGTGAGAAGATGGTGAGCAGATGCTGTTATTCTGTTCAAGTTCACCTTCTTTTGCTGCTGGATATAACGGAATTGCAGATGGAGTAGGGCTTTCTGTATTCCAACTCCACTTGCCTTCTTCATCAAACTTAACATCCCTGCTTGTGATCACCTTACCACTTACTGGGTTATATAATTTATATGTTTTGGACTCACTACTATAGCCAATAAATATGCATTTTTTAGATTTGCTATCAAGTTTGTGGCGCAAGTGAGAGGGGATTAAAGCATATGCTATACAACCGAAAATCCGTAAGTGACTTACCTCAGGTATGTTACCTCTCCATGCTTCATAGGGTGTCTGATGCATAACTGCCCTTGTTGGAGAAATATTCAGAATGTACACTGCTGTGGCAACTGCTTGTCCCCAAAACTGATTTGGTAACTCTTTTGCCTTCAACATACTTCTAGCCATTTCCACCACCGTTCTATTTTTCCGCTCAACCACACCATTTTGTTGGGGTGTATATGCTGCTGTGAGTTCTCTGCGAATGCCATGCTCTTCACAGAAATTGGTGAACATTTCAGATGAAAATTCACCACCGCGGTCAGTTCGAAGTGCCTTGATGCGCCTGTCACTTTCATTTTGTACCAAAGCTCTGATACCAAGATTGTTGGGAAGAAGAAATATAGCTACTATATTATATTGGACTAAGAGGAAATATCGAGGCTATGAGTAGCTTGCCTTTTTCTTATTTCACTTCTTCTTACTTTCCATAAGATTACAACAAGTATATATATAGCAAACCAAAAGTAACTGAAGGATATACCAACAGCTTAGGCACATGAAAAGTGTCCACTTATTACACACTAATTAAAGTAACTAGGTTGTGACTTTTGAATTACTTATTCAATACTCCCCCTTGATTCAAAGTCACTAACTCCTAGCTTAGAAACAAAGAACTGATGCTTCGCTTGTGAAAGTGACTTTGTGAAGATATCTGCAGTCTGCTCATTTGTTCCACAAAATTTCAACTCAATTCTGCCATCAGCTACCAGCTTGCGTATGAAGTGGTGTTGAACGTTTATGTGCTTAGTTCTAACATGAAATACTGGATTCTTGCTCATTGCAATAGCAGACCTATTGTCACAAAACATTTTAGTAGCCTCCATTTGTTCATAACCAAAATCTGCAAGTAGCTTTCTAAGCCATAGAGCTTGACGCCAGCTTGAATTTGCTTGCTTGTATACTACGCTTCGGAAGATGACAGAGCTACTGTTTCTTGTTTCTTTGAACTCCATGTCAATGCACCCGAACCAAGACTAAAGACATTACCGGAAGTGCTCTTGCGATCATCTAAACAACTCCGCCCGGGCGCTATCGGTGAACCCAACAAGATTGAAATTTGCTACTTTGGTATACCATATGCCAAAGTTTGCAGTTCCAGCAATATACCGGAGTATCCTTTTTGCAGCACCGAGATGTTGTCGAGTTGGGTTATGCATATACCTGGACACCACACTTACGCAGAAAGCAATGTCAGGCCTAGTGTTTGTCAAGTAGTTTAAACCACCAACAAGATTTCTAAACAATCTAGCATCAGCTTGTTGTGTTCCGTTTATTTTCGCAAACTTTTCATTCAGGTTCATTGGAGTAGTTGCCACTTCACTATTGGGTCATATTGAATCTCTTCAACAAAGCGGATGCATATTTTCCTTGAGAAACAAAAATGCCATCTTCAACTTGCTTTATCTCCAGTCCTAAGATGTATTGCAACAGACCCAAATCTGACATCTCAATGTTTTTCATCATACAAGACTTGAAATCATTAACAAGTGATTGTGAAGATCCCATATAGATCATATCATCCACATAGAGACATACCACCAAAAAATCTCCAATACCTTGCTACTTCAAGTAAAGAGTGGGTTCATTCTCGCTTCTTGAAAAACCATTCTTCAGAAAGAAAGAATCAATTTTGCTATACCATGCTCGCGGTGCTTGTTTTAGCCCATGAAGAGTTTTCTTCAACCTATAGACCTTGTGTTCATTGTCACTAACAACAAAGCCTTCCAGTTGATCTACATAAACTTCTTCCTCTAAATCTCCATTGAGAAAAGCTGACTTCACATCAAATTGGTAAACAGGATATTGTAATTGTGCAACCAATGCAAGAAAAACTCTTACAGTTTCAAAGCGAGCCACTGGAGAAAAGGTCTCCTCAAAATCTATACCTTCTTGCTGTGAGTATCCCTTGGCAACAAGCCGAGCTTTGTGCTTTTGGATATTTACATCTGCATTGTATTTTGTTCTGAACACCCATTTTAACCCTATGACATTCTAGTTTTCATGTTTATCAACTAACTCCCAAGTTTCATTCTTGCGTAGGGCTGCCATTTCTTCTTCCATAGCATTTTGCCAAACTTGATTTTCAGCAGCATCCTCATAGCAAGTGGGATCAGACACATATAAAGCAAATGAACATGAGGCATATTTCTCGCTTAATGGGCGGAATTTTCTTGGAGGTGTCTCTGAGGAAGAGCTTGAAGATGGTGAATGGGCACCAACTGATGGACTGCCAGGTGGAATTGAGTGAGAAGATGGTGAGCAGATGCTGTTATTCTGTTCAAGTTCACCTTCTTTTGTTGCTGGATATAACGGAATTGCAGATGGAGTAGGGCTTTCTGTATTCCAACTCCACTTGCCTTCTTCATCAAACTTAACATCCCTGCTTGTGATCACCTTACTACTTACTGGGTTATATAATTTATATGCTTTGGACTCACTACTATAGCCAACAAATATGCATTTTTCAGATTTGCTATCAAGTTTGTGGCGCAAGTGAGAGGGGATTAAAGCATATGCTATACAACCGAAAATCCGTAAGTGACTTACCTCAGGTTTGTTACCTCTCCATGCTTCATAGGGTGTCTGATGCATAACTGCCCTTGTTGGGGAAATATTCAGAATGTACACTGCTGTGGCAACTGCTTGTCCCCAAAACTGATTTGGTAACTCTTTTGCCTTCAACATACTTCTAGCCATTTCCACCACCGTTCTATTTTTTCGCTCAGCCACACCATTTTGTTGGGGTGTATATGCTGCTGTGAGTTCTCTGCGAATGCCATGCTCTTCACAGAAATTGGTGAACATTTCAGATGAAAATTCACCACCGCGGTCAGTTCGAAGTGCCTTGATGCGCCTGTCACTTTCATTTTCTACCAAAGCTCTGATACCAAGATTATTGGGAAGAAGAAATATAGCTACTATATTATATTGGACTAAGAGGAAATATCGAGGCTATGAGTAGCTTGCCTTTTTCTTATTTCACTTCTTCTTACTTTCCATAAGATTACAACAAGTATATATATAGCAAACCAAAAGTAACTGAAGGATATACCAACAGCTTAGGCACATGAAAAGTGTCCACTTATTACACACTAATTAAAGTAAGTAGGTTGTGACTTTTGAATTACTTATTCAATACTCCCCCTTGATTCAAAGTCACTAACTCCTAGCTTAGAAACAAAGAACTGATGCTTCGCTTGTGAAAGTGACTTTGTGAAGATGTCTGCAGTCTGCTCATTTGTTCCACAAAATTTCAACTCAATTCTGCCATCAGCTACCAGCTTGCGTATGAAGTGGTGTTGAACGTCTATGTGCTTAGTTCTAGCATGAAATGCTGGATTCTTGCTCATTGCAATAGCAGACCTATTGTCACAAAACATTTTAGTAGCCTCCATTTGTTCATAACCAAAATCTGCAAGTAGCTTTCTAAGCCATAGAGCTTGACGGGCTGCTGAATTTGCTGCTGTATACTCTGCTTCGGAAGATGACAGAGCTACTGTTTCTTGTTTCTTTGAACTCCATGTCAATGCACCCGAACCAAGACTAAAGACGTTACCGGAAGTGCTCTTGCGATCATCTAAACAACCTGCCCATTCGCTATCGGTGAACCCAACAAGATTGAAATTTGCTACTTTGGTATACCATATGCCAAAGTTTGCGCTTCAAGAATATACCGGAGTATCCTTTTTGCAGCACCGAGATGTTGTCGAGTTGGGTTATGCATATACCTGGACACCACACTTACGGAGAAAGTAATGTCAGGCCTAGTGTTTGTCAAGTAGTTTAAACCACCAACAAGACTTCTAAACAATCTAGCATCAGCTTGTTGTGTTCCGTCGTTTCGCTGCAACTTTTCATTCAGGTTCATTGGAGTAGTTGCCACTTCACTATTGGTCATATTTAATCTCTTCAACAAATCAGATGCATATTTTCCTTGAGAAACAAAAATGCCATCTTCAACTTGCTTTATCTCCAGTCCTAAGAAGTATTGCAAATGCACCCAAATCGACATCTCAAAGTTTTTCATCATACAAGACTTGAAATCATTAACAAGTGATTGTGAAGATCCCATATAGATCATATCATCCACATAGAGACATACCACCAAAAAATCTCCAATACCTTGCTGCTTCAAGTAAAGAGTGGGTTCATTCTCGCTTCTTGAAAAACCATTCTTCAGAAAGAAAGAATCAATTTTGCTATACTATGCTCGCGGTGCTTGTTTTAGCCCATAAAGAGCTTTCTTCAACCTATAGACCTTGTGTTCATTGTCACTAACAACAAAGCCTTCCGGTTGATCTACATAAACTTCTTCCTCTAAATCTCCATTGAGAAAAGCTGACTTCACATCAAATTGGTAAACAGGATATTGTAATTGTGCAGCCAATGCAAGAAAAACTCTTACAGTTTCAAAGCGAGCCACTGGAGAAAAGGTCTCCTCAAAATCTATACCTTCTTACTGTGAGTATCCCTTGGCAACAAGCCGAGCTTTGTGCTTTTGGATATTTCCATCTGCATTGTATTTTGTTCTGAACACCCATTTTAGCCCTATGACATTCTTGTTTTCAGGTTTATCAACTAACTCCCAAGTTTCATTCTTGCGTATGGCTGCCATTTCTTCTTCCATAGCATTTTGCCAAACTTGATTTTCAAAGAAGATCTTCATAGCAAGTGGGATCGAGACACATATAAAGCAAATGAACATGAGGCATATATCTCGCTTAATGGGCGGAATTTTCTTGGAGGTATCTCCCGGGGGAAGAGCTTGAAGATGGTGAATGGGCACCAACTGATGGACTGCCAGGTGGAATTGAGTGAGAAGATGGTGAGCAGATGTTTGTTATTCGTTCAAGTTCACCTTCTTTTCGTCTGGATATAACGGAATTGCAGATGGAGTAGGGCTTTCTGTATTCCAACTCCACTTGCCTTCTTCATCAAACTTAACATCCCTGCTTGTGATCACCTTACCACTTACTGGGTTATATAATTTATATGTTTTGGACTCACTACTATAGCCAATAAATATGCATTTTTCAGATTTGCTATCAAGTTTGTGGCGCAAGTGAGAGGGGATTAAAGCATATGCTATACAACCGAAAATCCGTAAGTGACTTACCTCGTGTATGTTACCTCTCCATGCTTCATAGGGTGTCCGATGCATAATCGCCCTTGTTGGAGAAATATTCAGAATGTACACTGCTGTGGCAACTGCTTGTCCCCAAAACTGATTTGGTAACTCTTTTGCCTTCAACATACTTCTAGCCATTTCCACCACCGTTCTATTTTTCCGCTCAACCACACCATTTTGTTGGGGTGTATATGCTGCTGTGAGTTCTCTGCGAATGCCATGCTCTTCACAGAAATTGGTGAACATTTCAGATGAAAATTCACCACCGCGGTCGCTCGAAGTGCCTTGATGCGCCCGTCACTTTCATTTTGTACCAAAGCTCTGATACCAAGATTGTTGGGAAGAAGAAATATAGCTACTATATTATATTGGACTAAGAGGAAATATCGAGGCTATGAGTAGCTTGCCTTTTTCTTATTTCACTTCTTCTTACTTTCCATAAGATTACAACAAGTATATATATAGCAAACCAAAAGTAATCGAAGGATATACCAACAAACTTAGGCACATGAAAAGTGTCCACTTATTACACACTAATTAAAGTAAGTAGGTTGTGACTTTTGAATTACTTATTCAATACTCCCCTTGATTCAAAGTCACTAACTCCTAGCTTAGAAACAAAGAACCGATGCTTCGCTTGTGAAAGTGACTTTGTGAAGATATCTGCAGTCTGCTCATTTGTTCCACAAAATTTCAACTCAATTCTGCCATCAGCTACCAGCTTGCGTATGAAGTGGTGTTGAACGTTTATGTGCTTAGTTCTAACATGAAATGCTGGATTCTTGCTCATTGCAATAGCAGACCTATTGTCACAAAACATTTTAGTAGCCTCCATTTGTTCATAACCAAAATCTGCAAGTAGCTTTCTAAGCCATAGAGCTTGACGGCCGTCGAATTTCTGCTTGTATACTACGCTTCGGAAGATGACAGAGCTATCATGTCTTGTTTCTTTGAACTCCATGTCAATGCACCCGAACCAAGACTAAAGACATTACCGGAAGTGCTCTTGCGATCATCTAAACAACCTGCCCAGTCGCTATCGGTGAACCCAACAAGATTGAAATTTGCTACTTTGGTATACCATATGCCAAAGTTTTCGGCCTCCAAAGAATATACCGGAGTATCCTTTTTGCAAAGACCGAGATGTTGTCGAGTTGGGTTATGCATATACCTGGACACCACACTTACGCAGAAAGCAATGTCAGGCCTAGTGTTTGTCAAGTAGTTTAAACCACCAACAAGACTTCTAAACAATCTAGCATCAGCTTGTTGTGTTCCGTCATTTCGCTGCAACTTTTCATTCAGGTTCATTGGAGTAGTTGCCACTTCACTATTGGTCATATTGAATCTCTTCAACAAATCAGATGCATATTTTCCTTGAGAAACAAAAATGCCATCTTCAACTTGCTTTATCTCCAGTCCTAAGATGTATTGCAACAGACCCAAATCTGACATCTCAATGTTTTTCATCATACAAGACTTGAAATCATTAACAAGTGATTGTGAAGATCCCATATAGATCATATCATCCACATAGAGACATACCACCAAAAAATCTCCAATACCTTGCTACTTCAAGTAAAGAGTGGGTTCATTCTCGCTTCTTGAAAAACCATTCTTCAGAAAGAAAGAATCAATTTTGCTATACCATGCTCGCGGTGCTTGTTTTAGCCCATGAAGAGTTTTCTTCAACCTATAGACCTTGTGTTCATTGTCACTAACAACAAAGCCTTCCAGTTGATCTACATAAACTTCTTCCTCTAAATCTCCATTGAGAAAAGCTGACTTCACATCAAATTGGTAAACAGGATATTGTAATTGTGCAGCCAATGCAAGAAAAACTCTTACAGTTTCAAAGCGAGCCACTGGAGAAAAGGTCTCCTCAAAATCTATACCTTCTTGCTGTGAGTATCCCTTGGCAACAAGCCGAGCTTTGTGCTTTTGGATATTTACATCTGCATTGTATTTTGTTCTGAACACCCATTTTAGCCCTATGACATTCTAGTTTTCAGGTTTATCAACTAACTCCCAAGTTTCATTCTTGCGTAGGGCTGCCATTTCTTCTTCCATAGCATTTTGCCAAACTTGATTTTCAGCAGCATCCTCATAGCAAGTGGGATCAGACACATATAAAGCAAATGAACATGAGGCATATTTCTCGCTTAATGGGCGGAATTTTCTTGGAGGTGTCTCTGAGGAAGAGCTTGAAGATGGTGAATGGGCACCAACTGATGGACTGCCAGGTGGAATTGAGTGAGAAGATGGTGAGCAGATGCTGTTATTCTGTTCAAGTTCACCTTCTTTTGTTGCTGGATATAACGGAATTGCAGATGGAGTAGGGCTTTCTGTATTCCAACTCCACTTGCCTTCTTCATCAAACTTAACATCCCTGCTTGTGATCACCTTACCACTTACTGGGTTATATAATTAATATGCTTTGGACTCACTACTATAGCCAACAAATATGCATTTTTCAGATTTGCTATCAAGTTTGTGGCGCAAGTGAGAGGGGATTAAAGCATATGCTATACAACCGAAAATCCGTAAGTGACTTACCTCAGGTCTGTTACCTCTCCATGCTTCATAGGGTGTCTGATGCATAACTGCCCTTGTTGGGGAAATATTCAGAATGTACACCGTCTTGTGGCAACTGCTTGTCCCCAAAACTGATTTGGTAACTCTTTTGCCTTCAACATACTTCTAGCCATTTCCACCACCGTTCTATTTTTCCGCTCAGCCACACCATTTTGTTGGGGTGTATATGCTGCTGTGAGTTCTCTGCGAATGCCATGCTCTTCACAGAAATTGGTGAACATTTCAGATGAAAATTCACCACCGCGGTCAGTTCGAAGTGCCTTGATGCGCCTGTCACTTTCATTTTCTACCAAAGCTCTGATACCAAGATTATTGGGAAGAAGAAATATAGCTACTATATTATATTGGACTAAGAGGAAATATCGAGGCTTTGAGTAGCTTGCCTTTTTCTTATTTCACTTCTTCTTACTTTCCATAAGATTACAACAAGTATATATATAGCAAACCAAAAGTAACTGAAGGATATACCAACAGCTTAGGCACATGAAAAGTGTCCACTTATTACACACTAATTAAAGTAAGTAGGTTGTGACTTTTGAATTACTTATTCAATACTCCCCCTTGATTCAAAGTCACTAACTCCTAGCTTAGAAACAAAGAACTGATGCTTCGCTTGTGAAAGTGACTTTGTGAAGATGTCTGCAGTCTGCTCATTTGTTCCTTAAAATTTCAACTCAATTCTGCCATCAGCTACCAGCTTGCGTATGAAGTGGTGTTGAACGTCTATGTGCTTAGTTCTAGCATGAAATGCTGGATTCTTGCTCATTGCAATAGCAGACCTATCGTCACAAAACATTTTAGTAGCCTCCATTTGTTCATAACAAAAATCTGCAAGTAGCTTTCTAAGCCATAGAGCTTGACGGGCTGCTGAATTTGCTGCTGAATACTCTGCTTCGGAAGATGACAGAGCTACTGTTTCTTGTTTCTTTGAACTCCATGTCAATGCACCCGAACCAAGACTAAAGACATTACCGGAAGTGCTCTTGCGATCATCTAAACAACTCCGCCTGGGCCGCTATCGGTGAACCCAACAAGATTGAAATTTGCTACTTTGGTATACCATATGCCAAAGTTTGCGCCCAAAGAATATACCGGAGTATCCTTTTTACAAAGACCGAGATGTTGTCGAAGTTGGGTTATGCATATACCTGGACACCACACTTACGGAGAAAGCAATGTCAGGCCTAGTGTTTGTCAAGTAGTTTAAACCACCAACAAGACTTCTAAACAATCTAGCATCAGCTTGTTGTGTTCCGTCGTTTCGTTGCAACTTTTCATTCAGGTTCATTGGAGTAGTTGCCACTTCACTATTGGTCATATTGAATCTCTTCAACAAATCAGATGCATATTTTCCTTGAGAAACAAAAATGCCATCTTCAACTTGCTTTATCTCCAGTCCTAAGAAGTATTGCAACAGACCCAAATCTGACATCTCAAATTTTTTCATCATACAAGACTTGAAATCATTAACAAGTGATTGTGAAGATCCCATATAGATCATATCATCCACATAGAGACATACCACCAAAAAATCTCCAATACCTTGCTGCTTCAAGTAAAGAGTAGGTTCATTCTCGCTTCTTGAAAAACCATTCTTCAGAAAGAAAGAATCAATTTTGCTATACCATGCTCGCGGTGCTTGTTTTAGCCCATAAAGAGCTTTCTTCAACCTATAGACCTTGTGTTCATTGTCACTAACAACAAAGCCTTCCGGTTGATCTACATAAACTTCTTCCTCTAAATCTCCAATGAGAAAAGCTCACTTCACATCAAATTGGTAAACAGGATATTGTAATTGTGCAGCCAATGCAAGAAAAACTCTTACAGTTTCAAAGCGAGCCACTGGAGAAAAGGTCTCCTCAAAATCTATACCTTCTTGCTGTGAGTATCCCTTGGCAACAAGCCGAGCTTTGTGCTTTTGGATATTTCCATCTGCATTGTATTTTGTTCTGAACACCCATTTTAGCCCTATGACATTCTTGTTTTCAGGTTTATCAACTAACTCCCAAGTTTCATTCTTGCGTATGGCTGCCATTTCTTCTTCCATAGCATTTTGCCAAACTTGATTTTCAGCAGCATCTTCATAGCAAGTGGGATCAGACACATATAAAGCAAATGAACATGAGGCATATATCTCGCTTAATAGGCGGAATTTTCTTGGAGGTGTCTCTGAGGAAGAGCATGAAGATGGTGAATGGGCACCAACTGATGGACTGCCAGGTGGAATTGAGTGAGAAGATGGTGAGCAGATGCTGTTATTCTGTTCAAGTTCACCTTCTTTTGCTGCTGGATATAACGGAATTGCAGATGGAGTAGGGCTTTCTGTATTCCAACTCCACTTGCCTTCTTCATCAAACTTAACATCCCTGCTTGTGATCACCTTACCACTTACTGGGTTATATAATTTATATGCTTTGGACTCACTACTATAGCCAACAAATATGCATTTTTCAGATTTGCTATCAAGTTTGTGGCGCAAGTGAGAGGGGATTAAAGCATATGCTATACAACCGAAAATCCGTAAGAGACTTACCTCAGGTCTGTTACCTCTCCATGCTTCATAGGGTGTCTGATGCATAACTTCCCTTGTTGGGGAAATATTCAGAATGTACACTGCTGTGGCAACTGCTTGTCCCCAAAACTGATTTGGTAACTCTTTTGCCTTCAACATACTTCTAGCCATTTCCACCACCGTTCTATTTTTTCGCTCAGCCACACCATTTTGTTGGGGTGTATATGCTGCTGTGAGTTCTCTGCGAATGCCATGCTCTTCACAGAAATTGGTGAACATTTCAGATGAAAATTCACCACCGCGGTCAGTTCGAAGTGCCTTGATGCGCCTGTCACTTTCATTTTCTACCAAAGCTCTGATACCAAGATTATTGGGAAGAAGAAATATAGCTACTATATTATATTGGACTAAGAGGAAATATCGAGGCTATGAGTAGCTTGCCTTTTTCTTATTTCACTTCTTCTTACTTTCCATAAGATTACAACAAGTATATATATTGCAAACCAAAAGTAACTGAAGGATATACCAACAGCTTAGGCACATGAAAAGTGTCCACTTATTACACACTAATTAAAGTAAGTAGGTTGTGACTTTTGAATTACTTATTCAATACTCCCCCTTGATTCAAAGTCACTAACTCCTAGCTTAGAAACAAAGAACTGATGCTTCGCTTGTGAAAGTGACTTAGTGAAGATGTCTGCAGTCTGCTCATTTGTTCCACAAAATTTCAACTCAATACGCCATCGCCTACCAAATTGCGTATGAAGTGGTGTTGAACGTCTATGTGCTTAGTTCTAGCATGAAATGCTGGATTCTTGCTCATTGCAATAGCAGACCTATTGTCACAAAACATTTTAGTAGCCTCCATTTGTTCATAACCAAAATCTGCAAGTAGCTTTCTTAGCCATAGAGCTTGATGGGCTGCTGAATTTGCTGCTGTATACTCTGCTTCGGAAGATGACAGAGCTACTGTTTCTTGTTTCTTTGAACTCCATGTCAAAGCACCCGAACCAAGACTAAAGACATTACCGGAAGTGCTCTTGCGATCATCTAAACAACTCCGCCTGGTCGCTATCGGTGAACCCAACAAGATTGAAATTTGCTACTTTGGTATACCATATGCCAAAGTTTGCGGTTCAAAGAATATACCTGGAGTATCCTTTTTGCAAAGACCGAGATGTTGTCAAGTTGGGTTATGCATATACCTGGACACCACACTTACGGAGAAAGCAATGTCAGGCCTAGTGTTTGTCAAGTAGTTTAAACCACCAACAAGACTTCTAAACAATCTAGCATCAACTTGTTGTGTTCCGTCGTTTCGCTGCAACTTTTCATTCAGGTTCATTGGAGTAGTTGCCACTTCACTATTGGTCATATTGAATCTCTTCAACAAATCAGATGCATATTTTCCTTGAGAAACAAAAATGCCATCTTCAACTTGCTTTATCTCCAGTCCTAAGAAGTATTGCAACAGACCCAAATCTGACATCTGAAAGTTTTTCATCATACAAGACTTGAAATCATTAACAAGTGATTGTGAAGATCCCATATAGATCATATCATCCACATAGAGACATACCACCAAAAAATCTCCAATACCTTGCTGCTTCAAGTAAAGAGTGGGTTCATTCTCGCTTCTTGAAAAACCATTCTTCAGAAAGAAAGAATCAATTTTGCTATACCATGCTCGCGGTGCTTGTTTTAGCCCATAAAGAGCTTTCTTCAACCTATAGACCTTGTGTTCATTGTCACTAACAACAAAGCCTTCCGGTTGATCTACATAAACTTCTTCGTCTAAATCTCCTTTGAGAAAAGCTGACTTCACATCAAATTGGTAAACAAGATATTGTAATTGTGCAGCCAATGCAAGAAAAACTCTTACAGTTTCAAAGCGAGCCACTGGAGAAAAGGTCTCCTCAAAATCTATACCTTCTTGCTGTGAGTATCCCTTGGCAACAAGCCGAGCTTTGTGCTTTTGGATATTTCCATCTGCATTGTATTTTGTTCTGAACACCCATTTTAGCCCTATGACATTCTTGTTTTCAGGTTTATCAACTAACTCCCAAGTTTCATTCTTGCGTATGGCTGCCATTTCTTCTTCCATAGCATTTTGCCAAACTTGATTTTCAGCAGCATCTTCATAGCAAGTGGGATCAGACACATATAAAGCAAATGAACATGAGGCATATATCTCGCTTAATGGGCGGAATTTTCTTGGAGGTGTCTCTGAGGAAGAGCTTGAAGATGGTGAATGGGCACCAACTGATGGACTGCCAGGTGGAATTGAGTGAGAAGATGGTGAGCAGATGCTGTTATTCTGTTCAAGTTCACCTTCTTTTGCTGCTGGATATAACGGAATTCACTAGAGGAAAAAAGCCCAAGGGCTGCGGTGCAAGGGCTGCGGTTTATTGAAAATCGCAGCCCTTAATGTGAAGGGCTGCGGTTATCCCTAAAACTGCAGCCCTTCGTGATAAAAGGGCTGCGGTTAATTCAAACACCGCAACCCTTAAATTAAGGGTTGCGGTTAGCCTAAAAACCGTAGCCCTTAGTATAAAAAGGGCTGCGGTTTTGGACTAACCGAAGCCCTTAAACAGCCCAAAAATGAAATAAACTCCCCCCTCCCATCCCATTTTCCCGCACCCGCATTACTCCCTCCCGCTGAACCCTATTTCTCACTCTCCTCCTAATTCCCATTAACCCATCATCTCACCCGCATTACATCCTCCGCTGAACCCTATTACGCCGGCGAGGATTCGCAACCGTTGGTGGTTTACTGGCGAGGGTTGTTCTTCATTCTCTCTCTTCGTGGCTGTTCAAGAAATTTTCTCTCTCTTCGTGGCTCTTCAAGAAGTTTTCTCTCTCCTGTTGTGTTGGTGGTGCGCCGGTCTTGCTGCTACTGCCTCAGCCTCTGCTTGGTGGTGCGCCTGTCTTGCTGCTTGGTGGTTCAAGAAGTTCACAAACATTTCCTCCATTTAGTCGGCTTTTCTTCGATTTTCCTCCCGTTTTCTCATAAGCAGCTGCTCTCGATTTCCTTCGCTCAATCTCTTCTTCAGGTAATTCCCATTTTCTCTCTCTTCGTTCAGATCTCTAATCATTAAATACAACATTTTGTGGATGCCCAAATTTTGATTTATCTCTGAAATTTAGTTTCATACTTGTTTGCTTGATTACTATATTGCCGATCTCTCATTGAAGATTGTTAACTAATAATTTGTGGGTAATTTAGGTTTTCTGCTGTTAGTATCATAGATTTGATTTTCCCTAATTTTGTTAAAGGAATAAAGGAAGAATTAGGGAAGAAATTATGAACTTTAATGTTTGCATGTTTAATCCCACCTCAGATCTCTTCTGGGTAATCTATTAATATGGTTGATTTTGCTTGCAATTTATTTTTGATTTCATGTTAGATGTGATTTCTCCATTTTTGTCTTGTTGTTTTTAGTGGTTGATTACAGTATATACAACTCAAAACTGTAAACAAAAAGCTATTTATAATAATTTAATTCTTGCACTTATATTTATGTAATTGTGAAACATGAAAAATATGGAGAATGATCTTAAGTTCATCCGTATTTTGCTGTGTGCCATCTGAGTTCGTCTCAGCTAATTTTGTAATTTTATTGTCTTGTTTTTAAGTATGCTAATCAACTAGTCATTTTTATTCTTGTAACTGTTTTTGGGCCATATATATATATGTAGTACATCTGAAGTCAAACTTCTCTATTGGAGTATATGTAGTCTGGTACAGAATAAAATTCTGAAGAGATATTCTTCTTTTGTGCATCCTTGGTTATCAGCATAGTAATTTTAGCTATAGAATGCAAGAATAATAGTGTGTAGATATCTTCTTTTGAGTTCAGTTAGTTTCTCTTTATTATTTGTAATATTTTATTATCCCGCACCACCGCAGCACACCGCAAGCCTCGCGTCCCCTCATCTCTCTCCTTTGTTCTTCTTCGGTTTCTCCCGTGTTCGTCGATTTCCTTCCCCTCGAGAGCACATTAAGATCAAGCTTAGTTCATGTAAGTTAATTACTACTCTCCCACTAAAATTAGGGTTTTTGAATTTTTCCTATTATTTCGTGGTTTTGATTTTGTTGGATCGCTTTTTCCGCTTGAATTGGGTAATCAATATGCTGTTCTTTTGATTAATAGTAAGTTTGAAGTAAATTCTGTTGTTTTTGAGGTGTATTCAATTCGTATTATATGGTTTTTTTTTCGTGGTGCAAAGTGAAAAGTTTTGAAATGGTTGGTGAAAGTTGTAAATTTTAGATGAATTAGCTATGCAAGTGTTCATGTGGGAAGGGGGTTGTGTGTGCAAGTGGGCTCTAGAGGGAGGCTGTGTGTGCAGGGGGGCTGGCAGGGAGATGTGAAGGGGTCGCTGGCAGGGGTTTGGGAAGGCTGGATATGGGTGGAGGTGTGTGGAGGTGGGTGTGTGAAGAGGTGTGTGTGCAAGTGGGATGTGGAGGAGGGACTCGTCTTGGGGCAATGGAAGCAACAACAAGAAAGGTGGCTGGGATTAATGCATCCAGGGTTGCATGTCAAGCTGGATTATCTTGGGGAAACTCAACGTTTGGTCGTAGCAGCGGTGCAGGAGTTGGAGAAAGTTGCGTGAATAAGTAGTTTACTACTTTCTGTTTCTACTAACTTTACCTGAATGTTTATCCTTGTTGTTTTGTAAGTCATTTTGACTGATTTGTCTCTGATAAGTATGATCTTTGCGTAATCGCTATATTTGGGCAATGTACATAATTTAGAACATTTGCAAATTGTGTTAACAAGCTACTCTTTACTGTCATCTGGCATCTTACCACCTTAACTAAAGTAATTTTCTGGTGGTGTGTTTGTATGTTTTTGAGCTGGATTCTTAACCTGCATACGCAGCTTATCACTCTCTAGCAGGCTGCCTCCTCGTCATATCAAACCAGGTCCCCTTCATTTGGATGTAGTATTCACTTTGATAGTGCGATTTGAACTAGCACTAAAGACTAAAGCATTTCGTAAATAAATGTTCTTGGAGGGTATTGCTTTTATAGTGTTGTCTCTTGAGGGAAAAGTTTCTGCTTAGGTTTAATGCGCAGGGTTCTTCATTTCATAATATGGAGTTTGAGGGCTTGTTTTATCTTACATGTTATGCGCCCTTTATCTGACCACCCAAAAGTCCCAGTGATTTCAATTTTTGATTGAATGGAACATTTTTGTCATATATGGAACATAGCTCATGTGTGGCTTATTTGGTTAAGTTGGGTGGTTGATTTAGAAACTTTGCAAATCTTATACTCTTAGTGACATGCTGAAAGTTGAGAGATTTGTTGAGGCGAAAGTGCAGATGTAAAGGGTATATTTTTAATCTTCTCATCATATGATTGCTTTCAAACACATTTTTGTTACAGGGTGGATTGGTGGAAATCTTTTCTTGATGCTGCGTGTTAACATTTTTTATTGGAAACTGGACCTCATTGGTTCTTATTTTCTGATCTGGGATATTGTAGGACAGGATTCATTCAGGATGGTGTTACCTGCCACATCCTGACAAGGTAGAAACTGGAGGAGAAGATGCTCACTTCATATGCATATAAAAACAACTGGTTGGTGTTGCAGATGGTGTTGGTGGTTGGGCAGATGTTGGTGTTGATGCTGGAGTTTATGCTCGACTACTACATTTGAATTTTTGCTATTTTCTTTATATTTGTATGAATAACATAAGTTGCAATGAAAAGTGATACTTATATATATATGTAACTATTATTGGATCATTTAGGACAAAAAAATGCAAAAAAAAAAAAATTTTTTTATTTTTTTTTGGGTCACAAGGGCTGCGGTTTTCGGAAAAACCGCAGCCCTTAGTGGGTTAAGGGCTGCGGTTAAGGGCCAAAACCGCAGCCCTTAACTCACCAAGGGCTGCGGTTTTGGCCCTTAACCGCACCCCTTAACCCACTAAGGGTCGCGGTTTTTCCTTGACCGCAGCCCCTTAACGCGCTAAGGGCTGCGGTTAAAAACCGCAGCCCTTCCTAAATGCCAAGGGCTGCTAGTCTAATGGCTGCGGTCAAAAAACGCAGCCCTTGGGCCCTTTTTGACCGCAGCCCTTGGGCTTTTTTCCTCTAGTGATTGCAGATGGAGTAGGGCTTTCTGTATTCCAACTCCACTTGCCTTCTTCATCAAACTTAACATCCCTTCTTGTGATCACCTTACCACTTACTGGGTTATATAATTTATATGCTTTGGACTCACTACTATAGCCAACAAATATGCATTTTTCAGATTTGCTATCAAGTTTGTGGCGCAAGTGAGAGGGGATTAAAGCATATGCTATACAACCGAAAATCCGTAAGTGACTTACCTCAGGTATGTTACCTCTCCATGCTTCATAGGGTGTCTGATGCATAACTGCCCTTGTTGGAGAAATATTCAGAATGTACACTGCTGTGGCAACTGCTTGTCCCCAAAACTGATTTGGTAACTCTTTTGCCTTCAACATACTTCTAGCCATTTCCACCACCGTTCTATTTTTTCGCTCAGCCACACCATTTTGTTGGGGTGTATATGCTGCTGTGAGTTCTCTGCGAATGCCATGCTCTTCACAGAAATTGGTGAACATTTCAGATGAAAATTCACCACCGCGGTCAGTTCGAAGTGCCTTGATGCGCCTGTCACTTTCATTTTCCACCAAAGCTCTGATACCAAGATTGTTGGGAAGAAGAAATATAGCTACTATATTATATTGGACTAAGAGGAAATATAGAGGCTATGAGTAACTTGCCTTTTTCTTATTTCACTTCTTCTTACTTTCCATAAGATTACAACAAGTATATATATAGCAAACCAAAAGTAACTGAAGGATATACCAACTGCTTAGGCACATGAAAAGTGTCCACTTATTACACACTAATTAAAGTAAGTAGGTTGTGACTTTTGAATTACTTATTCAATACTCCCCCTTGATTCAAAGTCACTAACTCCTAGCTTAGAAACAAAGAACTGATGCTTCGCTTGTGAAAGTGACTTTGTGAAGATGTCTGGAGTCTGCTCATTTGTTCCACAAAATTTCAACTCAATTCTGCCATCAGCTACCAGCTTGCGTATGAAGTGGTGTTGAACGTCTATGTGCTTAGTTCTAGCATGAAATGCTGGATTCTTGCTCATTGCAATAGCAGACCTATTGTCACAAAACATTTTAGTAGCCTCCATTTGTTCATAACCAAAATCTGCAAGTAGCTTTCTAAGCCATAGAGCTTGACGGTCGCTTGAATTTCTTCTTTGTATACTACGCTCGGAAGATGACAGAGCTACTTTTGTTTCTTGTTTCTTTGAACTCCAAGTCAATGCACCCGAACCAAGACTAAAGACATTACCGGAAGTGCTCTTGCGATCATCTAAACAACCTGCCCAGTCGCTATCGGTGAACCCAACAAGATTGAAATTTGCTACTTTGGTATACCATATGCCAAAGTTTGCAGTTCCAGCAATATACCGGAGTATCCTTTTTGCAGCACCGAGATGTTGTCGAGTTGGGTTATGCATATACCTGGACACCACACTTACGCAGAAAGCAATGTCAGGTCTAGTGTTTGTCAAGTAGTTTAAACCACCAACAAGACTTCTAAACAATCTAGCATCAGCTTGTTGTGTTCAGTCGTTTCGCTGCAACTTTTCATTCAGGTTCATTGGAGTAGTTGCCACTTCACTATTGGTCATATTGAATCTCTTCAACAAATCAGATGCATATTTTCCTTGAGAAACAAAAATGCCATCTTCAACTTGCTTTATCTCCAGTCCTAAGAAGTATTGCAACAGACCCAAATCTGACATCTCAAAGTTTTTCATCATACAAAACTTGAAATCATTAACAAGTGATTGTGAAGATCCCATATAGATCATATCATCCACATAGAGACATACCACCAAAAAATCTCCAATACCTTGCTGCTTCAAGTAAAGAGTGGGTTCATTCTCGCTTCTTGAAAAACCATTCTTCAGAAAGAAAGAATCAATTTTGCTATACCATGCTCGCGGTGCTTGTTTTAGCCCATAAAGAGCTTTCTTCAACCTATAGACCTTGTGTTCATTGTCACTAACAACAAAGCCTTCCGGTTGATCTACATAAACTTCTTCCTCTAAATCTCCATTGAGAAAAGCTGACTTCACATCAAATTGGTAAACAGGATATTGTAATTGTGCAGCCAATGCAAGAAAAACTCTTACAGTTTCAAAGCGAGCCACTGGAGAAAAGGTCTCCTCAAAATCTATACCTTCTTGCTGTGAGTATCCCTTGGCAACAAGCCGAGCTTTGTGCTTTTGGATATTTCCATCTGCATTGTATTTTGTTCTGAACACCCATTTTAGCCCTATGACATTCTTGTTTTCAGGTTTATCAACTAACTCCCAAGTTTCATTCTTGCGTATGGCTGCCATTTCTTCTTCCATAGCATTTTGCCAAACTTGATTTTCAGCAGCATCTTCATAGCAAGTGGGATCAGACACATATAAAGCAAATGAACATGAGGCATATATCTCGCTTAATGGGCGGAATTTTCTTGGAGGTGTCTCTGAGGAAGAGCTTGAAGATGGTGAATGGGCACCAACTGATGGACTGCCAGGTGGAATTGAGTGAGAAGATGGTGAGCAGATGCTGTTATTCTGTTCAAGTTCACCTTCTTTTGCTGCTGGATATAACGGAATTGCAGATGGAGTAGGGCTTTCTATATTCCAACTCCACTTGCCTTCTTCATCAAACTTAACATCCCTGCTTGTGATCACCTTACCACTTACTGGGTTATATAATTTATATGCTTTGGACTCACTACTATAGTCAACAAATATGCATTTTTCAGATTTGCTATCAAGTTTGTGGCGCAAGTGAGAGGGGATTAAAGCATATGCTATACAACCGAAAATCCGTAAGTGACTTACCTCAGGTATGTTACCTCTCCATGCTTCATAGGGTGTCTGATGCATAACTGCCCTTGTTGGAGAAATATTCAGAATGTACACTGCTGTGGCAACTGCTTGTCCCCAAAACTGATTTGGTAACTCTTTTGCCTTCAACATACTTCTAGCCATTTCCACCACCGTTCTATTTTTTCGCTCAGCCACACCATTTATTTGGGGTGTATATGCTGCTGTGAGTTCTCTGCGAATGCCATGCTCTTCACAGAAATTGGTGAACATTTCAGATGAAAATTCACCACCGCGGTCAGTTCGAAGTGCCTTGATGCGCCTGTCACTTTCATTTTCTACCAAAGCTCTGATACCAAGATTGTTGGGAAGAAGAAATATAGCTACTATATTATATTGGACTAAGAGGAAATATAGAGGCTATGAGTAGCTTGCCTATTTCTTATTTCACTTCTTCTTACTTTCCATAAGATTACAACAAGTATATATATAGCAAACCAAAAGTAACTGAAGGATATACCAACAGCTTAGGCACATGAAAAGTGTCCACTTATTACACACTAATTAAAGTAAGTAGGTTGTGACTTTTGAATTACTTATTCAATACTCCCCCTTGATTCAAAGTCACTAACTCCTAGCTTAGAAACAAAGAACTGATGCTTCGCTTGTGAAAGTGACTTTGTGAAGATGTCTGGAGTCTGCTCATTTGTTCCACAAAATTTCAACTCAATTCTGCCATCAGCTACCAGCTTGCGTATGAAGTGGTGTTGAACGTCTATGTGCTTAGTTCTAGCATGAAATGCTGGATTCTTGCTCATTGCAATAGCAGACCTATTGTCACAAAACATTTTAGTAGCCTCCATTTGTTCATAACCAAAATCTGCAAGTAGCTTTCTAAGCCATAGAGCTTGACGGGCTGCTGAATTTGCTGCTGTATACTCTGCTTCGGAAGATGACAGAGCTACTGTTTCTTGTTTCTTTGAACTCCATGTCAATGCACCCGAACCAAGACTAAAGACATTACCGGAAGTGCTCTTGCGATCATCTAAACAACCTGCCCAGTCGCTATCGGTGAACCCAACAAGATTGAAATTTGCTACTTTGGTATACCATATGCCAAAGTTTGCGGTTCCAAAGAATATACCGGAGTATCCTTTTTGCAAAGACCGAGATGTTGTCGAGTTGGGTTATGCATATACCTGGACACCACACTTACGCAGAAAGCAATGTCAGGCCTAGTGTTTGTCAAGTAGTTTAAACCACCAACAAGACTTCTAAACAATCTAGCATCAGCTTGTTGTGTTCCGTCGTTTCGCTGCAACTTTTCATTCAGGTTCATTGGAGTAGTTGCCACTTCACTATTGGTCATATTGAATCTCTTCAACAAATCAGATGCATATTTTCCTTGAGAAACAAAAATGCCATCTTCAACTTGCTTTATCTCCAGTCCTAAGAAGTATTGCAACAGACCCAAATCTGACATCTCAAAGTTTTTCATCATACAAAACTTGAAATCATTAACAAGTGATTGTGAAGATCCCATATAGATCATATCATCCACATAGAGACAAACCACCAAAAAATCTCCAATACCTTGCTGCTTCAAGTAAAGAGTGGGTTCATTCTCGCTTCTTGAAAAACCATTCTTCAGAAAGAAAGAATCAATTTTGCTATACCATGCTCGTGGTGCTTGTTTTAGCCCATAAAGAGCTTTCTTCAACCTATAGACCTTGTGTTCATTGTCACTAACAACAAAGCCTTCCGGTTGATCTACATAAACTTCTTCCTCTAAATCTCCATTGAGAAAAGCTGACTTCACATCAAATTGGTAAACAGGATATTGTAATTGTGCAGCCAATGCAAGAAAAACTCTTACAGTTTCAAAGCGAGCCAATGGAGAAAAGGTCTCCTCAAAATCTATACCTTCTTGCTGTGAGTATCCCTTGGCAACAAGCCGAGCTTTGTGCTTTTGGATATTTCCATCTACATTGTATTTTGTTCTGAACACCCATTTTAGCCCTATGACATTCTTGTTTTCAGGTTTATCAACTAACTCCTAAGTTTCATTCTTGCGTATGGCTGCCATTTCTTCTTCCATAGCATTTTGCCAAACTTGATTTTCAGCAGCATCTTCATAGCAAGTGGGATCAGACACATATAAAGCAAATGAACATGAGGCATATATCTCGCTTAATGGGCGGAATTTTCTTGGAGGTGTCTCTGAGGAAGAGCTTGAAGATGGTGAATAGGCACCAACTGATGGACTGCCAGGTGGAATTGAGTGAGAAGATGGTGAGCAGATGCTGTTATTCTGTTCAAGTTCACCTTCTTTTGCTGCTGGATATAACGGAAATGCAGATGGAGTAGGGCTTTCTGTATTCCAACTCCACTTGCCTTCTTCATCAAACTTAACATCCCTGCTTGTGATCACCTTACCACTTACTGGGTTATATAATTTATATGCTTTGGACTCACTACTATAGCCAACAAATATGCATTTTTCAGATTTGCTATCAAGTTTGTGGCGCAAGTGAGAGGGGATTAAAGCATATGCTATACAACCGAAAATCCGTAAGTGACTTACCTCAGGTATGTTACCTCTCCATGCTTCATAGGGTGTCTGATGCATAACTGCCCTTGTTGGAGAAATATTCAGAATGTACACTGCTGTGGCAACTGCTTGTCCCCAAAACTGATTTGGTAACTCTTTTGCCTTCAACATACTTCTAGCCATTTCCACCACCGTTCTATTTTTCCGCTCAGCCACACCATTTTGTTGGGGTGTATATGCTGCTGTGAGTTCTCTGTGAATGCCATGCTCTTCACAGAAATTGGTGAACATTTCAGATGAAAATTCACCACCGCGGTCAGTTCGAAGTGTGCCTTGATGCGCCTGTCACTTTCATTTTCTACCAAAGCTCTGATACCAAGATTGTTGGGAAGAAGAAATATAGCTACTATATTATATTGGACTAAGAGGAAATATCGAGGCTATGAGTAGCTTGCCTTTTTCTTATTTCACTTCTTCTTACTTTCCATAAGATTACAACAAGTATATATATAGCAAACCAAAAGTAACTGAAGGATATACCAACAGCTTAGGCACATGAAAAGTGTCCACTTATTACACACTAATTAAAGTAAGTAGGTTGTGACTTTTGAATTACTTATTCAATACTCCCCCTTGATTCAAAGTCACTAACTCCTAGCTTAGAAACAAAGAACTGATGCTTCGCTTGTGAAAGTGACTTTGTGAAGATGTCTGCAGTCTGCTCATTTGTTCCACAAAATTTCAACTCAATTCTGCCATCAGCTACCAGCTTGCGTATGAAGTGGTGTTGAACGTCTATGTGCTTAGTTCTAGCATGAAATGCTGGATTCTTGCTCATTGCAATAGCAGACCTATTGTCACAAAACATTTTAGTAGCCTCCATTTGTTCATAACCAAAATCTGCAAGTAGCTTTCTAAGCCATAGAGCTTGACGGGCTGCTGAATTTGCTGCTGTATACTCTGCTTCGGAAGATGACAGAGCTACTGTTTCTTGTTTCTTTGAACTCCATGTCAATGCACCCGAACCAAGACTAAAGACATTACCGGAAGTGCTCTTGCGATCATCTAAACAACCTGCCCAGTCGCTATCGGTGAACCCAACAAGATTGAAATTTGCTACTTTGGTATACCATATGCCAAAGTTTGCAGTTCCAGCAATATACCGGAGTATCCTTTTTGCAGCACCGAGATGTTGTCAAGTTGGGTTATGCATATACCTGGACACCACACTTACGGAGAAAGCAATGTCAGGGCTAGTGTTTGTCAAGTAGTTTAAACCACCAATAAGACTTCTAAACAATCTAGCATCAGCTTGTTGTGTTCCGTCGTTTTGCTGCAACTTTTCATTCAGGTTCATTGGAGTAGTTGCCACTTCACTATTGGTCATATTGAATCTCTTCAACAAATTAGATGCATATTTTCCTTGAGAAACAAAAATGCCATCTTCAACTTGCTTTATCTCCAGTCCTAAGAAGTATTGCAACAGACCCAAATCTGACATCTCAAAGTTTTTCATCATGCAAGACTTGAAATCATTAACAAGTGATTGTGAAGATCCCATATAGATCATATCATCCACATAGAGACATACCACCAAAAAATCTCCAATACCTTGCTGCTTCAAGTAAAGAGTGGGTTCATTCTCGCTTCTTGAAAAACCATTCTTCAGAAAGAAAGAATCAATTTTGCTATACCATGCTCGCGGTGCTTGTTTTAGCCCATAAAGAGCTTTCTTCAACCTATAGACCTTGTGTTCATTGTCACTAACAACAAAGCCTTCCGGTTGATCTACATAAACTTCTTCGTCTAAATCTCCATTGAGAAAAGCTGACTTCACATCAAATTGGTAAACAAGATATTGTAATTGTGCAGCTAATGCAAGAAAAACTCTTACAGTTTCAAAGCGAGCCAATGGAGAAAAGGTCTCCTCAAAATCTATACCTTCTTGCTGTGAGTATCCCTTGGCAACAAGCCGAGCTTTGTGCTTTTGGATATTTCCATCTGCATTGTATTTTGTTCTGAACACCCATTTTAGCCCTATGACATTCTTGTTTTCAGGTTTATCAACTAACTCCCAAGTTTCATTCTTGCGTATGGCTGCCATTTCTTCTTCCATAGCATTTTGCCAAACTTGATTTTCAGCAGCATCTTCATAGCAAGTGGGATCAGACACATATAAAGCAAATGAACATGAGGGCATATATCTCGCTTAATGGGCGGAATTTTCTTGGAGGTGTCTCTGAGGAAGAGCTTGAAGATGGTGAATGGGCACCAACTGATGGACTGCCAGGTGGAATTGAGTGTAAAGATGGTGAGCAGATGCTGTTATTCTGTTCAAGTTCACCTTCTTTTGCTGCTGGATATAACGGAATTGCATATGGAGTAGGGCTTTCTGTAGTCCAACTCTACTTGCCTTCTTCATCAAACTTAACATCCCTGCTTGTGATCACCTTACCACTTACTGGGTTATATAATTTATATGCTTTGGACTCACTACTATAGCCAACAAATATGCATTTTTCAGATTTGCTATCAAGTTTGTGGCGCAAGTGAGAGGGGATTAAAGCATATGATATACAACCGAAAATCCATAAGTGACTTACCTCAGGTCTGTTACCTCTCCATGCTTCATAGGGTGTCTGATGCATAACTGCCCTTGTTGGAGAAATATTCAGAATGTACACTGCTGTGGCAACTGCTTGTCCCCAAAACTGATTTGGTAACTCTTTTGCCTTCAACATACTTCTAGCCATATCCACCACCGTTCTATTTTTCCACTCAGCCACACCATTTTGTTGGGGTGTATATGCTGTTGTGAGTTCTCTGCGAATGCCATGCTCTTCACAGAAATTGGTGAACATTTCAGATGAAAATTCACCACTGCGGTCAGTTCGAAGTGCCTTGATGCGCCTGTCACTTTCATTTTCTACCAAAGCTTTGAATTTCTTGAAGCATTCAAACGTTTCAGATTTGAACTTCAAGAAATAAACCCAACTCATACGAGTATAGTCATCAGTGAACAATAAGAAATAGCGACTGCCACCAATCGACTCTGTTCTCATTGGACTACATAGATCGGTATGCACAAGATCAAGGGAATTAGAAGCCCTCCATGACTTTCCACTGGGAAATGGTGCTCTATGATGCTTCCCATAAACACACCCTTCACAAAATACATTTTCACCAATCTTTGGCAGACCAACCACCATCTTCCTGTTACTTAGGAGTTTTAACCTCTTCACGTTAAGATGCCCATAACGTAAATGCCATAGCTTAGCCTCAATACTCTCCTTAGCAACCAAGACTCTATTTAAGTCATTTGAAACATCTAGTGGAAACAGTTTATTCTGTGACATCTTGATATTAACAATTTGTTGCCCAGATTTTCTATCAAAAATAATACAAAATTGACCTTCAAAGAACATAGAATATCCACTCTTTATCAATTGACCAACACTCAGCAGATTATGAGCTAAACTAGGCACATATTGAACATCGTGAAGAAGTTTAACATCACCTTGAAAAGTTTTGATGGCAATGGTACCTTTCCCTTTTAATTACTTGCACCTGATTTTCATCTCCAAGCCTTACTTCACTCTTCTGAGACTCATCAAGATCTCTAAACAATGACCTTGATCCGGACATATGATTCGAGCATCCGCTATCAATGAACCACACGTCACTGGCAGCATCATGAACATGAGTGTGTGCCATGAACAACTTACTTTCCTCTTCTATTTTTTCTGTATAGTTGGCCTTTTGATCATCCTTCTGCTTGCTCCAACACTCTGTATCTTTATGCCCAAATTTCTTGCAATATTGGCATTGTGTTGTGCTTTTGTGTGGACGCCATTCGTTAAAACGTCCTCGACCTCTTCCACCGCGACCTCGTCCATGGAAGCCACTTCTTCCACGAAAGCCACCTCTGCCATGTCCTCGACTTGCTGAATTTTCTGTAGGACACTTATTTGATGATTCCCCCTTCACTTGAAAGGCCTTCTCTTCAACCTTAACCTCATTTTTTCTTACCCTATCTTCATGAGCTAACAAAGTGCCCATTAATTCATTAAAGGAATAAGAGGTCAAATCCTTTGATTCTTCAATTGCAGGGACAATATGATCCCAATTTGGATTCAAGCTCCTTAGCACTTTACTTACCACATTTTCATTGCTCATGGTTTCACCATATGATTTCATTTGACCTACAATTGCAGTAACTCTACCCAAGTAGGTCTGAATTGATTCCTTGTCTCCCATTGTTAATTCCGCAAAATCTCGGCGAAGAGTTTGCAACCGCACCTTAATTACTCTTTGATCACCCAAATACTCTTGTTTGAGCATCTCCCATGCTTCACGAGCATTGTTTGCTGACGTAATTCGTGGAAAAATTTCGTCATCTAACGCTGATTGAATGAAGAACAATGCCTTGGCATCTTTCTTACGGTTCTCCTTCAGCTGTTGATCAGGGGTGGCCGGTGTCGGGTCCGAATCTGCATAACCGGTCTCCACCATCTCCCATAATTCTTGGGATTTAAACAGAGTCTTCATTTTAAGACTCCAAAGATGATATTTCTCACCTTTGAAAATAGGAATTAACGGTTGAGAGGATGGATTAGTTCCATTTACTGTCATTTTGGGTCTCAAATTTTTTTGGGTAAGTGTTTCTGGTTTTTCTTTTGTTTTACGGGTGAAGGGGATGAGTTGCAGAGTGAATGTCAAAACAAGACTTTTGTTTTCTCTCACTAACTTTACTCTTTCCTTCCTTTTTTTTTATTTAGACCAAAACCTGGTAATATGCTCTGATACCAAGATTGTTGGGAAGAAGAAATATAGCTACTATATTATATTGGACTAAGAGGAAATATCGAGGCTATGAGTAGCTTGCCTTTTTCTTATTTCACTTCTTCTTACTTTCCATAAGATTACAACAAGTATATATATAGCAAACCAAAAGTAACTGAAGGATATACCAACAGCTTAGGCACATGAAAAGTGTCCACTTATTACACACTAATTAAAGTAAGTAGGTTGTGACTTTTGAATTACTTATTCAATAATATTTTCTTGTCAGTGTTGAGATCTTTTTCTTTTATGAATCGGTTATATTATATATTTAATTAGATAATAGTGGAATCTTATTATTAATGTTTCCTGAACTTGGAATTGTTCCGTACTGATTATAATATGATGTGGATTAGAAGAAGTGAAATAATAAGAGTTACTCTTACATTATTGTAAGTTAATCTCTTTGTTCTTCAAAGCCTTTCCGATCCCGTATCTTCTAGCACAAATATTAAGAAAAACTTTCTAGGCCATTGATGAGTAAAACACTTTGCAAGTATTGAATGGGGAACGAAAAATATTTTAGTAAATAGTAGACATGGTCTAGAAAATGAAATAGACAATGTGATCGGGGAAAACACAAACAGTAAAATTAGAAAAGTATCGAGTACAAATCTTTTGTTCCACTTTTTCTACCATTTATATATGCAACTCAATAGTCCACATCTTAGATTTGAACAAACTTATTTTTAAAGAATAAATAAGACAAAGAATAATTGACATCAACCAATAAATGGAATAGTACATATAATATTACAAATAAGTAGGAAGAATGATTGTCTTGTAACGATGTCAGACATACAAAATATTGCAAGAAGACTGCTTTTAATATAGAATAATGCTGATTCCCCACATGAAACCAACATTCCTTCTTGGATTGCTGCTTCAATTACAATAAACCAACGATGAATAGTAATAACAAAAATGATTTTTTTTATATATAATTTTAGGATTCCATTAATTATGGCATGATGGCAGATTACAATGACAGCATTACAATTTACAAAAGAAAAGTCGCGAAACCGACAACATTTTAGATCATAAGCAAACAAAAGAGAGAAAGCTACTCTGAGCCAGGGCAAGAATTCCGAGTCACGCACCAAACCTTGCTTAGATCGAACATAAAAACTAAAGCAATAATAATAACACAACCATAGATCGATAATAGTTTCAACAATAATTTAACGATTTTTAGCCAGGTCGTGTTGGGCTACCAGATCGTCAAGTGTAATAAGCCCCGGAGTTGGAGAATTATCGTTCACATTCTCATCATCACAATCCACTTCCATTTTATTAACAAATTCTTCAAACTCGTCAAAAACTTGTCAACTTCTTCAAACTGACTTGCAATATCAGGGATAGCATTCGAGTTCCCCAAAATGTTTCTGACTTGGGCGGACCCAGTGGAATTACGAAGGACTTCTAAGAACCACCAAAGTTTACGATAAAGTTCCATATGTATTTTGTGGACGTCTTCCATTCCAGCCTTCCAGTTACAAATTTGGCCAATATCATGAGGACGCATGAAATCACCATTAATAGCCTGCAGCAACACATCATGCTTCTCGCAGCTGAACATTATTTCAGTGACCTTACGCGGACCAAGCACATTTTTTACCATCGACATGAATACGGAGCACTGACGTTGCAACTTACATAATCTATCTACGGCGAACTCGTACATGCACCATGTTGGGAATAAGTCTGCGGCGAAATTATTGGTTTATTATTATAGGAACACGAAATTTCTTATTCATATGCCGATATGCGGTTATTTAATTACAACAACAACATTTATGCATACCTTAATTATATTAATTTTACAAATGTGGTTCTTTTTATTAATGCTGAAAAACATGGAACATTTAAAATAGTTGTTAATTTTACAATTATTTAATTACACCAACAATAAATATACTTACCTTAATTACATACTTTAAGTTTGTTAAAATTTTCAAATGTAAATATCTATACAAATATATTGAAAGGTTACTTGTCAAAATTTATTCCACGTGGAACCCTCCCTCAGGATTTTTCAGAAAAAACATGTTGGTTTGTTGAATTGAACCCCTAACCTCTTAATAAATATTAAGATACATTTACCATTTCATCTAATAGTGGTCGTCGTCCCCTTCCTCCAGCCATGAAGTGTTGGAGTTTAGAATTTGGTTATTATTGTTAGTTAGGTTGTTAGAGTTCAGTAATATTGTTACTTAGTTTTGTTAGATGTAATTATAGCATATTAGCATTAGTTTTGTTACTTATTGTAATTAGTATAAATAGGTAGGTTATGTTCTTTTCACTTATTACATCATATAATCCCGAAATTCAACATGAAGTTGGAGTATTATTTTCATTTTTGCAGTTGACATAAATCTACTATCCCAAAAATAAAAATAACGCTAAACTTCGGTCATGATTAGCTGTTTTATATTGCCACATACAAAACACATGGTATTACAAACGAATTCAAAGCACACAATACGATTTGCATAAATAATAGAAACAAAAGTTCAACCACGCAAAAGTTAAAACAGTAACACCCGAAGCAACGCCCGAGCCACACACTAGACGCTAGGGCGGGTATAATAGTTGATGTTAATTTTACATGAATTAAATGTCACTGCATTTTTTTTTTGAGGGACTTTCACTAAAATAGGGTTACATTCACATATACTGTATCTTTTAGAGTTACATAGTTGGGTCATCACCCAAGAACCCCCCAAAATTGAAACATCCAACAGTCAGGCCATGTTGAATCTGATAAAACACTGAAAGAACCCCGAAATCGATTAAATGAAAATCGAGATTGAAGAACATGATGGTTTTGTTCATGCGAAATGGAGTATAGACCTAAATCAAACAAATCAAGACAACTGAAATCGAACTTTCCCCAAAACCAAAATCAAAACCAGAACCAAAACCCTAGATATGTAAAGAGGAGTGAAATCAAGCTTTCCCTAAAAGCACACTTCCACCCTTGGTGTTTACTTGAATAAGATTCACTTATGCGTGAAGAGTAGAGTAACAAAAAAGCAGTTAATTGATCGAAAATGGTCGAGGAAGGAGATGAGATGGGTGGAGAGAGAACGTAGGGAAGGAAGTAGTTCATCGGGGTTCAGGGGGAAAAAGAGGAGAGAGAAAAAAAAGATGGGTACATTTTTTTTTGGTCAAAATAATTAATTTCAGAAAAATGAAATATTAATTTTTTAGGATTTTCTTATTAATTTTTTGGAATTTACAAAATTATTTTAAGTATTTATCATAAATATTTCTGATTTTAGTAAAAGAAATGAAAAAGAAAATAACTTGCTGAGTTGGCAAAACGTGTGGTGCATAGCCCCTTTGACTTCCGTTGACTTCGGTGGTCATAATTTTGGTATGATCACTAAAGAATCATCCTGGTCCAACAGTTTACCTTCTTCATGAGCTCAGTTATAACTAAATAACTAGTTATTAGGCCCGAACTATGCCCCGGGTAAGGAAAATTTTCATTTATTAATATTATACATTAAAATGATAACACTAAATAACACTTGGTCAAGTGGTTAAGACTTTAGTATATAACCTTGAAGTCACAGGATCAAACCTAATGCTATGCAATTTCTAATTTTTTTTACTGTATGTGGATTACATGGAGTAAAATGCCCTTAGGAAGAGCGCCATGTGGCATCGTTCCTAATGTAAAATGTCCTTAGGGAGAGCGCCATGTGGCATCGTTCCTTATTTACGAACGCCTTTTAATATATTAGTATAGATACTACTACCATATCTTTCTGGGTACTATTATGACACAACAAACGCGTTGAAAATATACATTCTTGATGAGCTCATTTATTCCTCACGCTTAGTTAGCATAAGTCATTAAATTGCTTTAAGGCCCACAATGAGGTCTTTTTTTTTTTTGAGGGAACACAATGAGGTCTTTTAACTCTAATAATTGATTATGTTTTTTATGTTAGGGTTATGAAAACTATATATGTGGACGTACATTCAGTATGTAATATGATATGGAGGATCTAAATTTTAAATGTCATAGAGCCTGTTGTCGATGATGATCCTTTATATATATATATATATATTACCTTTGAAGAAAATGGAATTGAAGTCATACATGAATATAATTGATATCATGAGCACAAGCAATTAATGCTTCGAATTCTTAAATAAATTTGGCCAACTCAAATCATATGTCATGAAGCTAAGACACCAATAATGGTTATGTATTATATACAAACAAAGTAAATATTTGTTCTGTATTGTTACTTAAATTGTTAAACATTTATTAGAGATCAATCAAGTAATTAAATTATTTGTATAAAAAAATCAAGTACATTCCAGTACAACAAAATTTGTCATAATGTCATCCGATCCCATACAAAAGGTTTTGGGTGAGACACATCTCACCATCTATTAATACTGCGACGGAAGATGGAAACCAAATTACTTCAATTTTTTTTTTTGATTCAAATGATGCTACACCAAAAGGAAGAAGAAACAGCAGCTTAACAAAAACAAACAACAAGAAAGCAAACTAAACATAACTTAAGGAGGAACAAGGCGTGGAATAGCCACACCTTGGATATCCTCATCTAAAATTCGAGCTAGGCCAATAGGAACCAAATCAATGAAGGACATTCTATTCTCTTGAGCGACTCCCTTATTGGCTAACCAATCCGCCGTGCGGTTTGCTTCACGATACACATGAATGACCTTCACTTCCCAGTCCGACTTGGTGAGAAGATCTCGACATATCATTACATCATGAACATAATTTCCAGCAATTGGAGCATTGTTATTGAGCATTTGAACGCAAGTTAAACTGTCGAGTTGAACTTCGAGCTTGCTGATGTGAAGTTCTCGTGCCAACTCAATCCCCTTTCTAAGTGCCATAATTTCAGCTTTGAGTGCGACGCAATGCCCGAAGTTGGCAGAGAATGCTGAGATAAATTTTCCTACATGATCTCTTATGATCACTCCTCCACCAGCCGCACCAGGTGAGCCTTTTGCTGCTCCATCACTATTCATCACGTACCAGTCGCCAGGGGGAGCGTGCCAAGCCACGAATTTTTGGATTTTGGTGTTAAAATCAGCTTGTTGTGATCCAGCTTCTTCCCAACCTCTCCTAGCTTCATTGTAGAGAACTTGGATGAAAGCTCCATAATCAACTGGAATCTCTTGCCTCCTATCAAACACAAAGCAATTTCTCCACCTCCAAATCCACCATAAAGTCACACCAAACATAGTATGCCAGCGTTCATCCATGTTATCATTTACGTTGCTCACATTTGTTTCAATCCATTCTTTGAGATCTGAAGTGAAAAAAGACAAACAGTGAGCAGGACCTCCTACTTTACGCCACACAAGTCGTGCAGCAGGACAGTCCCTCAAAATGTGTAACGTGGATTCTTCTTCAGCACCACAAATAAAACAACGAGGTTCATCTGTCATCCGTCGTTTGTATCTGTTTAGATTACCAAGCACACGATCATGGCAAGCAACCCACATAAAAGCACGAATGCGTTGCTGTACAGGAGCATTCCAGATGGCTTCCCAACACTCCTCATCAAGAACGTCACTTTTATGACGCATTAGGCTAAAAGCGGAGCGAATAGAAAATTTTCCTTGCTTAGCATCCTTCCAGTACACGAGGTCTGCCATCTCCGGATCATTTTTCAACTCAAAGACCTGTATAATTTTCAGTGTGTCTTGGTGCAGGAAAGGGGCTATAGTATCCCATTTCCAGCCTGTAGAGTGATCCCACAATTCTTCTACTGTTGCACCCTCTAACTCTGGGGGAATAGGTTGCAGGACTTGATTGAAAAGAGGCTTATCCGTCGCCCAAGCATGATCCCAAAAGAGAGTTGTGCGCCCATTACCCACTGCCATTTTTAAGCCTTCACAAAGGAGCCTAGAATTATCTGTTATTCCCCTCCAAACGTTCGAAGCACCAGCTTTGCAAATGAACATATCTATATCACAGCATCCCTTGCAGTACTTGGACCTTATGACACGTGACCACAATGCATTTGGTTCTGAAAGAATTCGCCATCCGAGTTTGGTTAGGAACGCATCATTAGCTTGCTTAGCTGAACGGATCCCAATACCCCCATGTTGCCTTGGTTTTTGAAGAGTTTCCCAAGAGAGCAAATGAGTTTTTCTCTTTTCTTCATTCCCACCCCAAATGAAGTTCCTTGTTTTTCTATCAAGCTCCTCACAAACACTACGAGGTATTTTTGCAGATTGCATAGAATAATTAGCAAGAGTTGACAATGTAGATTTCGCCAACGTAATTCTTCCAGCCAAAGAGAGGTACTTTGATTTCCACCCCGCAAGTCTTCTATCAATTTTTTCACACAAATGACTAAACGTTTCTTTAGTCACTCTACTGGTAAGTGTTGGCATTCCCAAGTACATGCCCAAATCTGAGGTGGACTCCATTGCCAGCGCCACTGTAATGCTTTCTTGCATTTGAGAATTAACATTCTTAGAAAAGAAAACACGAGATTTAGCAAGACTAACTCGTTGCCCTGAAGCTTCACAAAATCGACTTAAGCAATCATGAATGACAGAAGCTTGTTCAACATCAGCTTCCGCTAATAAAATAATATCATCTGCGAAAAAAAGGTTTGATAATAACGGACCATTTCTGCTAGCACGAATTGGTTTCCATTTGTTTTGCAAAATAGCTTCCTCTATAGTCTGAAATAGTCTCTCCATGCACATAACAAAGAGATAAGGTGACATAGGGTCACCTTGTCGTATTCCACGGCTCGGATGAAAGCTTTGTGAAGGTTCGCCATTCCACATGACTTGCAACGAAGTAGAAGTCACGCACTCCATGATAACATTCACTAATAAAATTGGCAGGTTCATTTGAGTTAGAGTATCCCTGATAAAGGACCATCTCAATCGATCGTAAGCTTTTTCAAAATCGATTTTGAGGGCCATGAAACCTCAAACACCTTGTTTACGTTGCATAGTATGTACAACCTCCTGGACAATCACTATGTTATCCGTTATTTGCCGCCCCGGCACAAAGCTGGCTTGAGTGTTTGAGATAAGAACAGGAAGATGCGGCTTAATGCGATTTACAAGAGCTTTGGAAATAATTTTGTAAGCCACATTACACAAACCAATTGGACGAAACTGAGCCGTTGTCTCTGGATTATCCGTTTTGGGCAGTAAGACTATATTAGTTTCATTCAGGTGTTCAGGAAGACCTTTGCCTTCTAGTACCGGAATCACCATATCATAGACACTCTTCGCAACCGTAGTCCAATGTTTATGAAAAAATAGTGCTTGAAACCCGTCAGGACCCGGTGCTTTAAGCGACCCCATATTCTTCACCACTTCGTCAATTTCCAACTTACATAAAGGTTTGGACAAAGCCTTCCAATCACGATTGGAAAGCTCCGGGAAAACGTCAGAAGGGACATTAAAAAACTCAGGCTCATTGTCAGTAGTAAATAAGTTTGTGAAATAGCTAACTATATCACCTCGAATCTCATCAGAATTTTGCAACCAAATCCCCTCATCATTTTTAATCGAATCAATTTTATTTCTCCATCTCCTAATAATAGTGCTCAGATGAAAAAACGTAGTGTTACAGTCACAGTTTTTCAACCACTCAATACGAGATTTTTGATACCATAATGTTTCTTCACGATCAAGCACATCATCGAGTTCACGTCTGAAACGAGCCTCCAATTTTATGAGGCCTCTATCCATCTTAGTGGACAATATTTTTTGAATTCCCGCAATCCTGGCAAGAAGAGTATTCTTCTGGTGAAAAATGTTGCCAAATGTTTCCTTGTTCCAATTTTGTAAATCTCCAGCAAGTTTGGATAGTGCAGGGATCAAAGGCCTCGACGAATCCCACTTACTTTCAACAAAATCCTTAAAATTTTCGTGCTTCAACCATGCAGCCTGGAATTTAAACGGTTTATTTAGGTTGTGCAAAGGTGCAAAACCATTAGGAGAAATAAATAATGGGCAATGGTCTGATTGGATAGCAGGCAAGTGTTTCACTTTAGCATTGCTGAAACGACAACCCCAATCTCCATTACACAATGCTCTGTCAAGCCGTGCACTTTTTCGAGTCTCAGGGGTTAGACCACGAGCCCAAGTGTGAGTTGCACCCGAAAATTCTACCTCAATTAAATCCATATCATGGATCCATTCATTGAATTTATGAGAGCGACATTGATTTCATTGCATGCACTACTTCTTTCAGAAGGGTATCTAGTATCATTAAAGTCACCTGCAATGAGCCAAGGATGGTTATGGTTCCTCGCAAAATTCTCGAGTTCCTTCCAAAGGTCTTGCCGTTTAGTAGGGTCCGGGCTTGCATAAACTGCTGAAAAATACCACGGAACAGCCCCTACCCTCTTGATTTCCATTGTAATATGTTGCTCATGTTTGATAATAGGATCAACAATAACTAGTTCAGTTTTCCAGTATAACCAAATTCCACCTGAAAACCCCATAGCATCCACCCTAGCATGACCAGTATAGCCTAGAGAGGAAGCAATGTTCAAAGCCTGCCCTCCACCCATGTGCGTTTCTACTAATGCAATAACAGTAGGTCGATGCATCCTCACAATTTCTTTCAACGCAGAAACAAAATTTCTATTACCCGCCCCTTGCACATTCCAAACCATACAGGTTATAGCAAGATTTTCTAGAATAAGATTTGGTAGTTGATCAGACATAGAAACAGGAATAAAAGAAAGAGTTGACATATAAGCTTGACTAATTAGTCTAAGTACACGTTGTACCTCATTGGGGGGAAGTAACGTCATCACTAACTCCCTGGGCGTCGAGATTGGTTCTAGCCACGAGTCGATTCTCACCTCCAGTACATGAATCACGGGGTCGGTTTTGTAGAGGTAAGGCCTCTCCATCCCATGGCCTATGAACATTGTCTTCTCCGGTGGAATGTTGAGGTTGATTACACTCGAATGTTGCAGGGACCTGGGAAACATCTTGTTGAGTACTTAGAGAAGCTGCAAAAATCGAACTTTTCTCCTTACTTGTCGTTTGAAGGCATGAGGGTTTAGTTTCAACTGTGTTTAGATTATTTTCTTTTCCACTAGAAAAGTCTAGGTTAGGGCGTGTGCTTGGCTTTTTAGTGATGTTAGAATTCTTTTCATGGAGGGCTAATCCTTTGGGGGTCGTAGGATTCTTAATTTTCTCTTGGTAGGATTTTGTGGGATTTTTAGCTGATTTAGATTTGTGTTGAATTGGGGAATTGCTTCCTAAATTCAAGGTTGAAAATTGATCTTCTTTCCTTAGCATTACTTGAGTATTGATAGCTAGGTCCATCGTTTGGAAAGAATTATCTTCTTCCATAATTTCCAAATTCTGCTCCTGATTTTCAGTTATCTTGTTAACGTTATTCTCATCAAGAATAGCGAATCTTGATCCACTTCCTTCTTTAACTCCAACCGAAACAGCTTGATTTGAAATGTTGGCGCCAAATTTAATTTGTTTTGAACTAATTTCTCATAATCTTTCTCAACCACCTTTGCACCACCACGATGGGTTGGTCCATTTACTTGGGCTTGTTTATCTTGGCGTTGAATTCTCTTTCGCACAGGTTTTTTCTCTTGCATCCATGATCCAAAATCTTCTCTTTCTTCTGGTTTGTGAGCCATCTTGTTCAAATGTTCTAATTCACCATTACTAACCTGCTCTTCTGGTATACACATTGATTCAGGTTCAAGCTCTTTTTCCGTATGACAATCAGAATCTTGATGTCCCAATTTCCCGCACTTGCAACATATCATTTTAATCCCTTCGTATTGAACCTTCCATACTTTTCCTTTAAGCCATAATTTGGAAAGCAGGGGTTTACTAATATCTATTTCAACACTAATACGAGTGAATTGCCCCCTCTCTGCTTGTGCAGTGGTTTTATCAACTCGGAGGACCTTGCCAATTTTTGAGCCTACTTTATTGAGAAAATTTATGTCGAAATACTCAACTGAATGGTTAGGGATTCTCACCCACGCAGTGAGCAATTTGATAGGATTTTCATCAGGTACGAAGTTAGGAACCCATTTCCTTATAGTGAGATAATTATCGTCAATTAGCCATGGACCTTGAGTGATCACAAACTGATAATCAGCCTCACTTGTGAATCTTGCAATATAGTAATTACAGCCAATATCAGTGAGGGCCAACTCACCTTTGATACTCCATTTTTTCTTCAATCTGCGCATAAGCCCCATATAGCCTATTTTGCCATCGAACATCTTAATGATAAGGGAATTTCTCCAAGGTTTTCTCATCTTTTGTTTCTCCTCCTTGGTCAGTAAGATGACTGGGCAACGATCATCTTCAACATAATCATCTGGTAGGGAATCATCATCAGACGCCTCATCATCGTCTTCAACCTGAAAGTAATTGTAATTATTAGGGATGGATTTTTCATTACCCCTTCTAACTAGATCCCTGTAAGACATAGGGATTTGTGGACCATTATTGTGGGGCATATGAGCTTTATTCCTATCAGCATCCTCTGAATCCATAACATTTGGATCCTCTTGTGATGCGTTGCCAAAGATCAGATGAGTAATTTTTCGTTCTGGCTTCTTAGTTGATCTCACTAATTGGTCTTGTTCTTCTCTGGATTGATGAGTGTCTTTTGTGGGGATGACATGATTTTCCATTCTCGAGAGGAAAATTTATAAAATGTTACTCATATTAAGTTTTTCAAACTTACAACTATAAACCAAATTACTTCATGAACAGTGCACACGTACACTTCTGCTTATTGTATCGGGGCTGCTTCCAAAATACTTCATCCGTTATTTTTTTATTGCAACATTTGCATTTTCACACTTGATGTGGCACAATTTCAACCATACATTAATATATGTATGTGTAAAAATTATGCAAATGAGATATTAAAAAACTACACGTTGAGACGAATAAAAAAAAGATCTTATATGACTATGTTTATCCTTGGGCATAGATCATCATACACAGTCAAAATGTGAACTCCGAATAGTTGAAAAGTCAAAATGTTGCAATTAAAAAAGAACGAAGGAAGTACTATAATTGTTAAAGGACTTTTCATCCGTTTGATATATAATACATTTTACCTTATGTTAGATGGCAAGATATTAATTACAAATGAATGGAATCGATTTGATTAAAATTAATGTTGCAAAAATCGAATTTTTAAAGTTATGGCATTGTAACATGCACTGTGTTTCAACTGAAATTGAGATTTCGAGATTGAGTTGAAACACACTGCATAAGCGGATAATACATAGCAATGGGGACACAAAAGAATTTTAACGTGGTTCAATCTCTACTCCGAGATCTACGTCCACCAAATCCACTAATAGCGAATTCCCTAATACCTCACTCAAGGTACAAGTCCCCACTACTAACTCTATTAGTGCTCCCCAACACTTAACTATAAGTGTTGCTAAGTTGAATCAAATACAAACTCATGTACCCAATCCAACACTCTCTATAATAATATGAAAATTACAGAAAGATTTTATCCTCAAGCAAGTGCTTCTCAAATAAGCAAATAGAGGCTTCGATAAACTCCTAGGTAACCGACTTAGCAATGTCAGATCACTGTACTATACTCTGTGGTTATGGGGATTTCGTTTTTCATATAATACTCAAGTTAGTTGCTGGAAAAACGTGTCTTGGAATGAGATGCATGCTCAGTTTTTTAAAAGAAAATTTTGAAGATCAATTTCCTTATTAAAAGATATGATCCTATCTCACAGATCTATCATATCTTTTAATAAGGATACTTTTCTTAAATCTTCTTGAAAAATTATCTTTCTAGAAAGTTATCTTTCTAGAAAGTTATCTTTTTCAAGATATTTTTTGCAAAGATATTTATTTCTTTTCCATAACAAATTAAATTTTAGGAATCTTATTTTTTTAAAAGAAAATTCAGATTTTTGAAATCCTCTTTTTTTTTTTTTGGGTAAATGGATGCATTAATAAAGGTGCAATAGAGGTTTTACAAGTTAAGAATAAGCAAAGTTTGGGGGCCTCTGGGCCGAATATTACATATTAGTGATAATTGTTCAAAGGAGATATATGTACTCTTTAGTTTTAGAGCCCTCCACGGAGATTGAGAAAATTGGAGGAATTCATTATGCTGAAGGTCTCCCCTTCTTACTGCCTTGGCAAGGGCATCTGCTTCACTGACTTGTTCCCTCTCCACTTTGTGAACCAGCTTCACCCTTCCTCCCTGTAAAGACTCCCTGCAATTTCTAGTGATGTTAGACCTATCACGAATTCTGGCAGCCCCCATAATATTATCCACTACAATCATTGAGTCAGATTGGATGATACAGTCAGTCCATTGGCGCTCTTTTGCCCAATCCATGGCAACTTTAATGGAATACAGTTCTGCCATGTTGGGATCATTGCTTATAATATTGCCACAGATACCTTCAACCCATCCTCCTAATCTGGTTCTGCAAATTGCTCCCATACCTGTTGAGAGGGAAGAAGGACAAAAGGAGGCATCCACAAGTATAGTAAAACAGTGATTTTGTGATGGTTCCAAGGTTGAGATTTGGGTTTTTATCGGTTTACCAGGTCTTGAGCAAGAGAATTCTACTGCAAGGAAAAAGGATTGTTGCAAAAAATAGTCCAGTTTCAGATCCTCTTTTTATTTCAAAGGAATTTTATGTAATTTTTATTATTGTGTTTATTTATTTTACTAACTCTAGTAAAATTAAATAAACACAATAATGTCATATTATATAATAATCCTTTTATAATAGCACACATATTCAAACATACTAATTTGGTTACTTATTACATGTTCAGCTATAATTAGAAGTCCAGCATTCTTCCATGATTAGCAATCTCGATCATCTAAACTTCTTTTGAAAATTTTGTACCATGAAACAATCAAACATATTATATATACAAAAATGTGTTTATCATCATCAAAATACTTAGGAACATAGATTTAACACCTTAGCTTGATGATGGGATCATGTTTTAAGACTTAAGAGTTGACTGTGGATGTTCAATGTATTAAAGCTTGGCTCCAAATTTCAAATGAAGGCTATGATCTTCAGAGGATGCTCAGATGGAATAAAGATTGCAGAAGATCCAAGTTCAGGAGGAGTGTGTATTATACTGTTGTGGCTGCGATGATTTATGTGGTTTGGCAGAGTAGGAATGATGCGTATTGGAATAGAAAATTTCCTACTGTTGTTCAGTCTGTTAAAAATTGGAAGAATATTATTAAAATGAGAATTTTAACTATTCCCCCTAAGAAGATTGCTAGATGTGATAAGGAATGGTTTTTGAGTCTGTAATGGATTGGGGTCTGTTGATCCTGGTGGTTTTCTTTGCGTTGTAGTTGTTTGCTCCTGTAGGGTGCTGTCCTGCAGGATATTTGAGTTGTAATTTTGGTTCTGTTCTATTATATTCTCATCTTACTCAGCCAAAAAAAAAAAGAGTTAATTGTGGGCAGGTTCGGTCGTTGAAGAAGCAGCACAAATTTGTCTTTATTTCATTGTTTTATACATATGGCGTTTGTTTATACGTTAAAGTCACCAAAAATAACAAGAAATCAAGTGTTTTTATAGACAAAACTTCCCAGCTGATGTATATTTAACTAGCTTTTAGACTCGTTTAAATTACACGGAAAATATTTTGTTTTATAATTTGAAGATTTTAGGAAGTTTCTCCTATAATTATGGCATAAATATTAACATGTGATTTAAAATTTATAATAGTGTATTGAGAGTATCTTAAAATTGGCTTATGACCTATGTGTTTAGTGGCTGATGTAGTTAATATCACGGTGAATCACGTGACCCACCATTTAATCTTAAAAAGATTTGATTGAAAAATTCTTTGCTTTGTCTACTGCTTCCTTTAAAGACTAAGATAAATCACAATTCACACAACTGACACTCAGCCATACACCCGCTTTCAACAGTCCCGCTCACTCACACACACACTCTCTCTCTATTGTCGTCTTGCAACATCGCTACACTACACCACATCCGTTCACCCACTAGCCAGTGCCCACTTAGCCATGATTTTTATTAATATTTTAAATCCTAGAAGAGGAAGTCACCAAAAGTATATAACTTAGTAAGTGTTGAAAAGTCAATCTCCATTATTTCCTTTCTTCTTATATTTACTCTATGATTTGTCAGATTGACAATCCCATTTGAAATTTAAAGTGTCAATTTACTTGGATTTTAATATAGAGGATAAGCAAATTAGCCCTCTAACTATACTTTTACCCAAAAATAGGAAAAATTGACACGGGGGAGGGGTCAAACCTATGGGCTAGTATCTTTAATAGGTCCCAACAATTGATTATTTTCTGTAGGACCTAAATATGGCTTGTTGTAATTTTAATAGGGCCAAACTTACTTATAATCGTTTGCATAGGAGCTAATTATGGACTGTTGTGATTTTAATTTACCCAGTTGGCCCTATTAAAATCTTAAGAACTCATACTTAGGTCCTACAATGAATAATCAATCGTTGTGACCTAGAAAAGACAATGACCTATAGTTGGGACCCCCATGTCAATTTTTCCAAAAAATATATACATAGGTATATATGTACACAACAAACTTTTCCATTTGTTTTCTATGTCCTCATATTAGTTATCACCTAACAAATTTCACGGACATCTTTCTTATGACAATTAAGCCCAATTTTATTATATGACTTTATTATATGGCAATTAAGCCCAAAAAAAAACGACATACGTATATGTACGTACACAAACTTAATGTTAGGTTTGTGCTTTTGCATTATTTTGCCTAAATTTAAAATTTTATTAATTAATATTTATTTATTATCAGGTTAGGTTGGGTTGAGAATCCCAATCCATTTAACTAAACAGGTTGGGTTGGGTTGAATCCAACACGTTCACGTAAATTGGTCAACCCGAACCCAATCCAGGTCGACCATTGCCAGCCCTAGGCTTAAATAACTTTCTTATTTAAAAATTATTAAGTTTTGGAATAATGATTAATATATTAATATATTTTTAAAATCATCAAATTCATATAAATTTTAGAATGAATTATCATATTAAACTCATATAAAAGTTCCAGTGATTACATATTATTTTTTGTTATTTTGAAAAAGTATATATTACAGGGACAATACATTATCATCTACTTAATTAACATCTACCTAATTAAAAAAATCGACAGTGATTTGCCAAATATATATAAAAAAAAGTAGTCTCAGATCCTCAACTTTTAAAACTTCATTATTGAAGGCCTAAAATAGAACCACATATATTACTCCAAAAATAAGGTGTAGCAAGAAATCATAAATTGATTGACATATTCATTGATAGTATATCAAGGTAAATCGTGCAAAAATACTCAAGAAATATTAGTTGTCAAGTACAAAAGTCCAAGTGATTTGACAAATAACTTGTAAAAGATACAGAAACAATACATCAACATCTAACTAATACAAAAATTAACGAAAATATAGAGCAAAAAATTTGAACTTATTGTTGTAGATTTATATATATTATTAACTGTGCATCCAAACTAAGATGATCATATTATAATCTTGATATATTTTGCTTATATGTATAATATGTTGCATTATACCAAGGATGTCTTGGCCTAGTGGTTAAGATTGAGGTGCTGTGAACGATAGATCATAGGTTCGAATCTCCCTCCCCTTCTTTGTACTGCCTTCGTGGCTCATATGGATCAAAAAAATAATATGTTGCATTATAATTAAATAAATTAAAGTGAGTGAACCTTTGTTAATACAGTGAAGTATATATGTTACAATATTCTATCATTATAGACTTCCTCTTTTCTCTTGCTGACTTTTGTTTAACGTCCATTGTTGAGTGTTTAGTTTCTTGCTACACTCATGACAATTCTATTTGGTTCATTTTTGGTAGAAGGCTAGAAAAAACTTACTTATGTTATTGGGTGGTTTATGGTCGATTCACTTAGCTTATACTTCCTCCGTTTCTTAATAAGTGCAAATAGAGAAAGTGGGGTAATACCAAGGAATGTAGAGAGAGAAAGTTGGGACCACAATAAAGTAGAGTAATACAAGTGATCAAACAAAAAAGTTGTGGTCCCCTCTTGCTTTTTGGTGGCATATTTGTAATAGTATTGAACTTTTTTTTACCATGTTGAGCTTGGTTGCACTTATTGTGACTATTTCAAATAAGGAAAGTGTTGCACTTATTAAGAAACGGAGGTAGTAGTATATATGAATATGTGATGTATAAGTAGAGATTAATCATGCATAATAGTAAGGATTTTCAATTCACAAATTTATTCTTTACTTACCGAATTTCTAAATCACGATACCTGCCAAAATTCCTTATTAAAAATTGGCTTTAAAATATACATGATTTTGTAATTAATGTTGACTTATTATATACATATATAGATTAGTGGCCCAAATTACTACATAGGAAAGTTTACAATTAATGCACATGCGTTGGCCTTCATGTAAATAAGAGAATCCTTCTTGATATAGATGGCAGTGAATAGATTTTCCCATTAATATTGGTACCCAAATCAGCAAGATCTTATTGCAATTATATTTATGGCACTAATTGACGTCTAGAGAAGCTTATGGATTGCTTAACAAAAGGGATGTCAAGTCAGCAAATTAACTTGCTTATGACACCAAATTAAAGCAAAACCTTATTGCTTTGTAGTATTATATAGATTTTAGCTTATATGACATACCTTATATCTTTTTGGACAAAACCTATTGGCGGGAGCGGATGTGTCGTTGTGCACCGCACCCGGTCAAAGATAGAATTTCTCCTACTCTCTTTTACACTAAGCTAGTATAATGGAAGTAGGGGTCGTATCCACAGGGAAACAGGGACGAGCTTAATATTCAGCGTGATCCAAAACCTAGATTAAGCTAAGGGCCGAGAAACCTAATAACAAAGGGGGGTTTCAAGTAGATTTACGAACAAACTAAAACTAACTAGCATATAAATAAAATGAGAAATCAATATGGAAAGATCTTGAATCCGATTAACATCCACTTCAATTCATTATCGATCCTTGAACCTCCACTCTAATTATTTCCATAATTATCTATTGTCGAGAACTACTCTCGCATTCTCCTTATTCTTAGTTGAATAGCACGATCAGCGTGACTATAAAACCCTGACTAAAGGATAACCTAGTCCGATCTGCGTCTAAGTTCAATCCAAAAGCAGCATTAAACACAGAGAACCAATAGACCTGCTAATGTCATACACGCGATAAACATTCAACAGTTGATTCAATTTCCCTAAGAAATAACCAAGACGATCAGCATCTAAGTTACTCCCTAGTTTGCTACAAATTGATAAAAGAATAAAACAATCCGATTCTATTCTTAAATCTAGCATTAGATTAATTACACAATCAAACTAGTAACGTTCCTAGCATAATTATGCAATAATCATAAATCACAAGCATAGAAATTGAACCATAATCAAGGAAAATAGATAGAGAGGAAAGATCTCACAATAACGGTTGAAGCTTCATGTTAATTTCGTCAAGAACAGTTCAAGCTACAATCCGATAGCAAAAACCAAATCCATAGTTGAAATCCCTAAAAACTAAACTAAGAAATGAAAACTAAAACTAGGAAATGAAGAACAAAGACTAAGAAATGAAGAACAAATAGAAATGAAGAAGGAAAGATGAAAAGAGAATCATGAAGAAGGAAGGATGAGGAGAGGAGTATCCTCTCTCTCTCCTCAAGCTTGCTGCTCCAAGGCCTACATTTCAGCTCTCCTCTTCGTACTCCTCTTCGTTTCCCCAAATATTAGGTTTTAGGAAGCTTTTAAACCCTGCACAAAACGTGGCCCCAAGCCGACTTAAGCATCGCGAGTCGCGCAACTGATCGAGAGTCGCGACGAGCACTCTGTCTTCCCGCGCACAAAACATGGTTGGGCAAGCGTCGCGAGTCGCGAAGAACATCGCGAGGTGCGACAAGCAGGGGTCGCGAGTCGCGACATCCCTCGCGAGTCGCGAGCTCGCGCTGCGGCGGGTTCTCGTGCTCGCTTGGCGGGCGTGCGAAGCTGTCTGTCTTTGGCTGCGCGAGCTTGCGATGCTTGTCTGGCTTGGCGATCTTTGCCGTGTGATGGGCGATCTTCGCTGGGCCTCGCTGGGCTGGCATGGTTCGCGAGGCAAGCATGCGGTAGTTGGTGGAGCTTGGTTATGCGATGATGCTAGGATAGCACATTGTCGTCAACTCATAACTTGCTTCCGTGCCACCAAGCCATGGTGTTGAACTTTCTTGAACACTCAAGGATTACTTCAATTAAACATCGTTTAATTCCGTTTCTCCTTAAAAGCTCGGAATCTAGAGCATTAACACTAATTAACTCACAAAATCCCGAACTTCCGCTAAGGTTGATTTATATGCAAACGTTAACAATTACGAACAAATCCCTTAGCAAAGTGCACCTCAAATATCACAAAAACATCGTATAACTTGAGCGTATCAAATACCCCCACACTTGAACTTTACTCGACCTCGAGTAAACTCAAAAGTGAGAATCACCCAATAAATCATCACCCAAGTTATCAACACCAACCTCTCTCTCCGCCAACTACATCAGCATCGTCACATCCAAACGAAATACGCTCAAAACCTAAACGTAAAGGATAATGACTCCCCCACACTTAGCTTCAAGCTACTATCAGAAATACAGACGCGACAACAATAATCACCAAACGACAACCAAAATGTGAGCTCAAATCCTGAAGGATCTCAAAGGAGTTAAACCCACTCCAACGCCACAATCAAAATGACAACTCGCCTAAAACCTCAAAAGATAAACTACTACTACTATTACAACCAACCTAGATAAGCAAGCCATGGAACAAAGACAAAAAGGGATAAATTCCATGCTTACTCCCAAAAACAATCAACCCAAAGAATGTGAAAGCCAAAACAAATCTCCGGCAAATGAGTTTTCAAAATACATAATTCTCTTTTAATCTCTCATTTTGCCTAGGAGCCCTTTCGGGTTTTCATCCTAGCTTCTCACATTTCTTTTTTTTTTCATCTCACCATCTTACCCGCTCAATATAAGCCCTTTTTTGCATAGGCCGCCCTTCCGGGTTTTCGACCTATCCGAGCCCCCAATTTTGCCCGAGTCGCCCGCCCTTGCGGGTTTTCAACTCAGCGGGATTCACTTCATCATTTTTTTTTATTATTTTTTTTTTCATTTTTTTTTTTCACATTGAAATAAATACAACATAGATACATGAGAATGAGAATACCCTCCCCCCTACTTAAACTACACATTGTCCTCAATGTGTCGCCAATTAGAAGAAAAAGTAAACTGAAAATGGGGGGGGGGAAACCGACAATCGGGTAAATCGAAGATCGAATTCTCAAAACTCAAGAAAAGCAATCCGTCAAACTCAAATTTCTTAACAACACCAACTCAAATCTCATAACTCAACTCACAACCCTCTCCCTCGAATCACTCAAACAAATGACAAATTCAAATTTTGTTTAAATTTTTGAGCTTTGCACCTAGCTTAAGAGATCGAAAAGATACAACAATCTCGCCGTTCCAATTTCGCCAACTCCTAGCGGTTGAACTCCTCCCAACGGGTTTTCTTTTGTGGATTTTGGCTCAAAGTGGATTAAGATTTGTTGTGGTTCTTTTTAGTGGGTGGGCGGTGGGTGAAAGAAAATTTGTTGTGGTGGTGGAAATTTGATGAAAAATAAAGGAAAAGAAAGAAAATAAAGAGGGGTCTCGGGTTGCCTCCCGAGAAGCGCTGTTGTTTAAAGTCGTTAGCTCGACTTAGTACCTTAAGCTTAATCATTGGGTTGTGCTCCATGTGTGACAATGGTGGTTCCATGTCAATTTCCACTTCAAGTACCTGCAAAATTGATTGAGAAGAACTCTTGCAATGCATCGTGAATACCTAGCTTACTACAACATAGTTGAGGATATAACATCAGATTATATCCAAAACCTAGCATTAAGTCAACAACAAACATCAACTAGTAGTACTCCTAGCTAATCCAAGTCATGACCATTAATATCAATATTTAAAGCTAGACAATAACCAAGATATAGAGTAAATCTTACAATAAACCGTCAAAAGCTTCAATCAACCATTCCCAAGAGAGTTTAAGCAACAAGTTCCATGCTTCTTGTCCAAAATACAAAAGTGAAATACATAGAGCTCAATGGAAGATGAAAACTAGAAACTAAAACAAAAAGGGAATTCTTTATATGAGTGGCCAACCAAAAACAAAGAGCACAAGCACAACCATCCAAAAATCACGCTAAATACAAACAAGTAACACCGTTTCCCCGGCAACGGCGCCAAAATTTGACGGGCGCGGATGTGTCGTTGTGCACCGCACCCGGCCAAAGATAGAATTTCTCCTACTCTCTTTTACACTAAGCTAGTATAATGGAAGTAGGAGTCGTATCCTCAGGGAAACATGGACGAGCTTAATATTCAGCGTGATCCAAAACCTAGATTAAGCTAAGGGCCGAGAAACCTAATAACAAAAGGGGGTTTCAAGTAGATTTACGAACAAACTAAAACTAACTAGCATATAAATAAAATGAGAAATCAATATGGAAAGATCTTGAATCCGATTAACATCCACTTCAATTCATTATCGATCCTTGAACCTCCACTCTAATTATTTCCATAATTATCTATTGTCGAGAACTAATCTCGCATTCTCCTTATTCTTAGTTGAATAGCACGATCAGCGTGACTATAAAACCCTAACTAATGGATAACCTAGTCCGATCTACGTCTAAGTTTAATCCAAAAGCAGCAATAAACACAGAGAACCAATAGACCTGCTAATGTCATACACGCGATAAACATTCAACAGTTGGTTCAAATTCCCTAAGAAATAACCAAGACGATCAGCATCTAAGTTACTCCCTAGTTTGCTACAAATTGATAAAAGAATAAAACAATCCGATTCTATTCTTAAATCTAGCATTAGATTAATTACACAATCAAACTAGTAACGTTCCTAGCATAATTATGCAATAATCATAAATCACAAGCATAGAAATTGAACCATAATCAAGGAAAATAGATAGAGAGGAAAGATCTCACAATAACGGTTGAAGCTTCATGTTACTTTCGTCAAGAACAGTTCAAGCTACAATCCGATAGCAAAAACCAAATCCATAGTTGAAATCCCTAAAAACTAAACTAAGAAATGAAAACTAAAACTAGGAAATGAAGAACAAAGACTAAGAAATGAAGAAGGAAAGATGAAAAGAGAATCATGAAGAAGGAAGGATGAGGAGAGGAGTATCCTCTCTCTCTCCTCAAGCTTGCTGCTCCAAGGCCTACATTTCAGCTCTCCTCTTCATACTCCTCTTCGTCTCCCCAAATATTAGGTTTTAGGAAGCTTTTAAACCCCGCACAAAACGTGGCCCCAAGCCGACTTAAGCATCGCGAGTCGCGCAACTGATCGCGAGTCGCGACGAGCACTCTGTGTTCCCGCGCACAAAACATGGCTGGGCAAGCGTCGCGAGTCGCGAAGAACATCGCGAGGTGCGACAAGCAGGGGTCGCGAGTCGCGAGCCTGCTGCTGGGCAGGTTCTCGTGCCTGCTTGGCGGGCGTGCGAAGCTGCTGTGCTGGCTGCGCGAGCTTGCGATGCTTGTGCTGGCTTGGCGATGCTGCTGTGATGGGCGATGCTGCTGGGCCTCGCTGGGCTGGCATGGTTCGCGATGCAAGCATGCGGTAGTTGGTGGAGCTTGGTTATGCGATGATGCTAGGATATCACATTGTCGTCAACTCATAACTTGCTTCCGTGCCACCAAGCCATGGTGTTGAACTTTCTTGAACACTCAAGGATAACTTCAATTAAACATCGTTTAATTCCGTTTCTCCTTAAAAGCTCGGAATCTAGAGCATTAACACTAATTAACTCACAAAACCCCGAACTTCCGCTAAGGTTGATTTATATGCAAACGTTAACAATTACGAACAAATCCCTTAGCAAAGTGCACCTCAAATATCACAAAAACATCGTATAACTTGAGCGTATCACCTATCAGTCTAGCTAGCTAGGTTAACAAGTTTCAAATTATATATAGGACATACCTTAACAATTTATGGACATTTTAGGTATATTAAATTTCAACTTAGGTATATTAAGCATGAAAAGAGGATTGAATAAATCTCCAAAAACTTGCGCATAATCACATCCGTTATCCTTTCCCTACACTAGCTAATCATACTTCTCTCAATTATATCACCGTAATAATGATGAACATATGGCTAGTAGTACTATTCCTAGCAACCAGCACCAATCTTCCAGCATGGTCTTTAAAGCCATTAACCATGTTCACTGCCGTTAACACCACCAAGCCTGACTGCCCACGTAAGTGTGGCAACTTAACCGTCCCCTACCCATTTGGTGTCGGCTTGGGGGCCGGTTGTTCCCGGAGAAGATTATATGACATTTTTTGTGTTGATTCTTTCGATCCTCCAAAGGCGTTCTTACCGATCGCTCAATACACTAAAACTTTATTTAATCAGACCATACTCGAGGTCGTTGAGATATCCGAAACTCAGATCCGTCTCAACACACAAGTGGCATTCGAATGTTTCAACTCAACGAGTTCCGTAACAGAGTTCTTATTAACATCCTTGAAGTTCGCCCTCTTGTATAAGGAAGCCCCCTACGTTGTGTCAGGTGTGGTGAACAAGCTAATCATGGTGGGATGCAATAGTGAAGCATCTTTCGAGGGTCGATCCAATGACTTTTATTACACCATCTTAAGCGACCAGGAGCGTGGGAGCAACAGTTGTGGAACCAGCTGCAGCTCAGACGGAAGCAGCGTGGTTGCAGGTGACTGCGACGGCGTTGGTTGTTGTCAAGCCACTATTCCTTACGGTACCAGGTCATTTACGGTTTCCTTAACTTCTTTTGGTAACCATTCCGAAACTGTCTCTTACAACCCATGTGTAAGGGTATAACCCAAGTACGTTAGCGGACCTCCCTGAGGAGTCCGCGAACATAATGACGGACGCGAACGTGGCAAACGTCGCCTACAGCTCTAACAAGTCAGTTCATTGACATGGTCCGACAAAGGTTGGCGGTCGCCTAACAAAACAAAATAGAGGAATCTTCCCTTCTGTCAAGCGCACCACAGCCGTATACGTGTAAAAGGATTACGCACCCTGTCAGAGGAATAGTAATTCTATAAATACCCCACTAGTACTATTCTGCAGGTACATTCTCTCACACTGATAATTCTTATCTCTCTCTCTCTTTACTTTCTCTCTCTAAATCCTATTTTGACACGTGCTGACTTGAGCGTCGGAGGGGGTTTCCTCGCATCACCCCCGAGGGTAGTTCACGTTTGCTTCCTGTGCAGTTATTCACCAGCGGACGCCAACTCCAATCCTTGACGGACTCTTCTCAAGACCGTCAACCGTTTCTCAACCGAAACACCATGCGTGTACGCATTTATTGGCGATCCAAATAGGTTCAAGTTTTGCGGCAGATCTGATCTTACTGACTCAGATTCTATGTCTAGGATAGTTATGGAAGTACCGGTGGTGCTAGAATGGGTGATCAGGAATTCTAAACATGATCCCTACCCTTATGCTTGTCAGCAAAGTACGACCTATATTGATGCCAGCGATAGTGGTGTCGATGTCTATCGTTGCAGCTGCCTTCCGGGTTACCACGGAAATCCTTATCTTTCTCCCGGTTGCTCAGGTACATTTACGATAGCTAGTATTATTCCTACGAGTTACCATCTCTTTATAATCTAGCCAGTTTGACTTTCATGCTTGTCTATCATTAATATATGTAGTTACGAACAAGTTAAATTCTTTAAATTTGATTTGAAAAATATATGTCGAGGCGATCTAACAAGATATCACATGATTTTTATATATCTTGATATATAAATCACAAACGGTGATTAAAGTGAAGTACATAAATAGTGTCAAAGTACAAAGTCTGTAGATTGAAAAGAAAAAGAGGGAGTACTATGGTTATATTTTTAGATATATGTAAAATTTTAACCAACTCGGCATTGTTAAACATAATTGTCCTAATAATATTCGGGGTGCATTATCTCTACTGAATTTTGCTTAACTTATTTGAATTGAACTTATATCACATGATTATATTTATTCAGGTTATATTCGAGTTTGAGTTCCACTCTGTCAGTGTTCGAGATTAGGTTCAGCTTGACTTTCTTATCACTGGTTTCGTCACATGTCTAATACGGGTTCGAATTCATGTCATAAAACATTGGTTCAAATCACTTATTATTTAATTTTGAGTCAATTTCTATTTGTTATAGGACAGCAGCATAACTACTTTGTCGGGTATGCACCGATTGTTGATCATAACAACTTCAACTTGATTTTTCAAATGGGGTGAATGTTTTACAACTTAACTCTTTGACGTACACGTTAATTTGCTAAGTATCGATCCACTACAACATGGTTTCTACGATCAAACAACAAAGGAAAATCTTCTCTTCTTTTTATATACTCTGACAACATGTCTAATACTCTAATCCTTGGCCAAGTCTACGGCTAGGGGTGTGCATCAGTCCAGGATCGAACAGGACTGGATCGGAACCGATTGGACCGGTGGACTGGAATTTGGGATGTTTTTTGACTGGGACCGGACCGGAAAAATTCCAGTATGGTCCGGTTTTGGACTCTATTGGACCATAATCTAAATCTTTTGTATTTGATTTAAAGATATTTATAAATTAGATACATTAAAATTTAATAATTTTAATAACAATAATCCTAAAGATAATGAATAGTAGGTTTTTAACTTTATAACTTTGTACCTTTTAAACTTTTTTTAACATATAAACTTTTTTTAGTAAAATAATAGAAATTCCGGTCCACGGGTCCGGAACGGAATTTTTCGGGTTTGGACCGGACCGGACCGGAAACCCGAGAATCGAGATTTTTTGTGGACCGAGGACCGGACCGAAATCTCCGGTCCGGTCCAGATTCCGATCCGACCCTGGTCTTTCCACACCCTTATCTACGGTTGCGAACAGCCTGATTGGCAATCATTTTCCTTGTTTGTCATTTATGGGGATCAAGGTGACCATGTCGGTCCACGACTGCTGATACTTGATATATGTATCGTCTAGTTATTGATCGTGTCTACATACCATGATAGCCACTCCCACCTTTTGATGTCCGCTATGGGTACGTGTTGGGTAATACTCATACAACTAATAATGACATCTAAGCTTGTAAAAAAAATTACTTCCAAAAAAAATCCTCTATTTTTCCCTTCATGCATTGCTAACCATTAATTTAGGAAATGGACTGTCCGTTTTTTTTGGGAAAGAATTGGACTACCATTTCTTTCAGGAAATAAAGAGGATCCGTGAGGTTTCGGTATGGTAAAAGAAAAACCCAATTAAATGAACAGAAATAAAAATTAAAAGTAATAAAGCAATGGTTGGTGTTAAATTTTCCCTTTACTAATTAAATGGTCATGCATAACCTACATGATTTTTTGTTGGAAATTATAAGTATGATTGAAATATTCATGAAGAACGATTGAATAAATAATATTGACAAACAATAGAATAGAATAAACATATCTGCAGATATCTGACAACTGAACTAGCTGAACTTGATTGATTCTCACATGAACAACGTTGTGCTGTGGTAAGAAAGCCACTGCCTTAGAAGCGATTTCGCCACCATACCACTGCAGGCTTCCAATGACGAACGCCCCCCAAGGTCACACAACACCCTTGAATTCTACACCCCGAAATCAAGTGTTGGAGTTTATCAAGAACTGCTCAATTCTTAGAAGGAAATGTTGGCCATGTGTTTTAGATTAATGAAAATCATCAGGGAGAGAAAAACGGCCAAGAACGTATTTATATGAGTGTTAAGAAAATAAACCCAATCGCTATTTACCGTCCGTATTTACTTAAAATCGTCCGTATTTTTTTCTTTAAATACCCCCCATGCCCCTCCCCCTTTCACCTCACTCTACTCTCATCAAACTTCATCCCTCTCTCTACCTTTAAGCACTAACACCACCACCACCTTTCGAACACCACCACCAGACCACCACCACCGAACAACCACCACCGGCGCACCACCTCCGACGAACCAACTAACCACGTTGACCAAAATCGCGGGGGTACTACCAACACCGGAGCACCACCTCCGCCACCGACGAACCACCGCAGCACTACCGGAACTACCACCACCAGAAATATCCGACGAAAAACCGTCAACGCCGCCGGAACGGAATGTGGTCAGTTTTATAAAAAAAAATTCCGCCACCAGTTCACGGTAACGGATGAAAAATCCGTTACCCCAATGGAGGTAACGGATGAAAAATCCGTTACACCAATGGAGGCAACGAAAAAGTAATCCATTACCGTGTATGTGATGCCGAATATTAATTTTGATTTTCTCATTTTCTAATTTTGTTAATGAATATTTAGTTAATATTTTTAGATATTTTTTTCAAATATGTATGCATATTATTGTAATTATTTTGATAATAAGTAGTAATTTATTATAATTTTATAAGTTGTAATTTATTGATAAATGCTTGTTATTAAGTTGAGAAATTGAATATGTAGTTAATAATAGTTGTGATTGGTAAATAAATAATAGTGATTATTAGTTACGATAAGTAAGTAAATAATAGTGATTAATATTATTGATTATATATTGTCTTAATGGTAAAATGTTCAACATTATAGGTTTATTTGCCGGATTTTGGGGGTGATTATATAGATTATAATCACATGTTTTATAACGAAACACTATGGGCTGAGAAAAAGGAACTACAAGATTGGGTTAAAACAAGGGCACATGAAATCGGGTTTGTGATGGTAATTATGTCAAATCATAAACACGATCCTAGTGGTCGACCATATGTTTATATGAAATGTAACCGGGGCGCACCATATCTGGGTGAAGGTAGGGATCTTAGTGTAGCAGAACGTGTAGCTACAAAGACAAAAGCATGTGGATGTAGAGCGGGAGTTAAGGTTGAGTATTTAGAGTACCCTGATCGAACTGGATGGATGATCAAAGCAGAACGAGGGATTAGGGGCATGCACAATCATGAGATCATTCATTACCGTGAGGGCCACCGACCCATCAGCGGCCTTAGTCCGGCGGCTAAGGTTTTCGCTCGCGATATGATAAAGTCGCACGTTAGGCCTGCTAGTATCATGAAAGCTGTGAATGAAAAATTTCCCGATGATCATCCAAATATGAGACAGTTTTACAACCTGAAGGAAAAGGATAGAAGGGAAGCAATGGATGGTAGAGACGTGATGCAACACTTCCTTCACCTTGCTCGAGAGAGCGGCTACCTTAATTGGATTAGGCAAGACGAGGAGACAAATGCAATGACTGCGGCATTCATGGTGCACCCTCGTTCGGCAAATATCCTCCGCACTTATCCGCTTGTTGTTGGTATGGTTGCAACATATAAAACCAATAAATATAACATGCCTTTTCTAGAACTCATTGGGATGACGCCTTGTAACAAGAATTTTATGGTTGGGTATGCTCTGATGGCCAACGAAACAGCTGATAGTTATAATTGGGTGTTGGACAAGTTTAGGTTGCTTATTGGAGTGAATGTTGTCCCTGTTACACTCATAACTGACCGTGATTTGGGCCTTATGAAAGCGATCCGGGAAGTGTTTCCTAACTCTGCACATTTGCTATGTAGATGGCATATCAACAAAGATGTGTAGGCTAGAGTGAATAACATCATGGGCAACACCGATGCGGGTTCGAGATTCGTGAGCCGAACTTGGTATCGAATAGTCAACGCGACCGACGAGAGGAGTTATGAGGCCGAGGTTGAGAATATGAGAGATGTTTACAGAAAGTGGGCTAAAATAATCCAATACGTGGAAACAACTTGGCTTGTGTACAAAGAGAAGTTTGTGCGGGAATAGACGGACAATGTACTTCATCTTGGGAACACGTGCACTAGCCGAGTTGAAAGTGCACACTCTGCACTGAAGTCTTGGGTTTTCAGTAGCACAACTGCGTTGGACACCATCTTTTCTATTGCCCACAGTGAGATAGAAAATCAGGTGAAGAAGGTTGAGAATGATTTGGAGGAAAGTCGGCGTCGACACGGGATCTTGCACAAGACTCAGGCTTTGTATTAGTTAAATGGTCGAGTCTCGCATTACTGTTTAGAACTCTTACTGCAGGAGGAAAATCGTATGCAGGAGTTAGCCTATGAGGTATATCAGCGTTGCGGTTGCTCGTTGAGATCCACACATGCCATCCCCTGTGCATGCGTCATACGCAGACGATTGGAGGCGAAAGAGAGTCTGTACCTGACAGACTTACATCCTTATTGGACTACTTTGATCATTGGTGATGGTGTTAACAACCCTGAGTTTGTATCTGAGGCAGCACAGGATTCTCAGTACTTCTTAGAGTTGGTTGAGCAGGTTAAAAGTAGTGATCCTGCCGTCTTGCAGAGCGCTACTCGAGTTCTAGAGGAACATCTGCGTAATCCTGGTGATTCAGCTTTAGAGCCCGATATTATCGAGAATCCCAAAGGGAGACCACGACGAAAGAATCACCCAGCAAGTACAAAACGAAAGAAGAGTGGTTTTGAGCACACAACATCCAGTTCGTCTTCAAAGAGAAGCAGATCTATAGGTTCAGTTATGAGCATGTCAACTTCTACAGGTAATATGTTTGTTAACTGTATGTATTGATTATTTATAACTTTGATTTGCTACGTACTGATAATTTTAATGCATGTTAATTTGATCGTTGTAGGTCGGGAAAGCGTGGATGGAGAAGACGGTTCTAGTGGATTTCCATTTTACCGCAGGGTTCCTACGATTGTTGGGCCATTTATTACTAGATGGACGAATGTCCAGGCAGACGGTAACTGTGGATTTCGAACTGTTGCAGATTGTTTTTTAGGGAGTGAAGACCATTGGGGTTTTGTCCGCCAAAATATGGCAAATGAGATTGCTGCTCATCGGGATGTTTACACACGTATTTACTTTGATGGGGTAGACGCAGCAATAAGGCACATTACTTGGAGTGGGGGGGCCAGCATCTGAGGATCATTGGATGCATACTTCGCAAGACTTGTTTCCTATTGCCCAGCTGTTCAATGCCGCAGTCATTTTGGTAGGACTGGGCCCAGGGGGAACCCTATATCCGTGTATCACTGTCCTTCCTTGGCGTGCTTCTGAATACACAATGGGTCCAACTAACGAACTCGTGATGGCACATCTTGGTACCTTTGAGCATTATATTAGACTCGAGTTACTTACCGGATCACCCGTACACCAATTCACAACTTATGGCATAACATGCAAGAAGATAGTGTTAATGGTTGGGATCAGTTGTATGGTGTGAGACGCGCTTTATGGGAGGAGTTACTCTCTACTTAGTTAACAGTATATAGTTAGATATATTCATTATAATGTTTTATGTATTCTATTTAATAACTTTCTTGTAATGATTAGTGTAAGTTGATATGATATTAATATATAATGTTGGATAATAATAAGTTGCAATGATTCAAACTGAAATAATAAGTTGCAATTCATTATAATGTTTTATGTATTCTAGTTGGTAACTATTAGTTAACTTTTTTTTAATGATTGGTATAAGTTGATATGATATTAATATATATTGTTGGATAATAATAAGTTACAATGACCCTAAAGTGAAATAATAAGTTGCAATGATTCATAGGGAAATAATAAGTTGCATCATAAAACCACAATTGTAATACGTAACTAAATAACAATATGATACAAGGGTAAATAAAACATCAACTATACACTCTGATATAAGCTAGTACATATGATCAACACGCGCATGCTGATCAGGGTCACGTGCCCGATCTAACCGCAATGCAGCATTCCAATCCCGAGCGAGGTCATCCAACATCTCATATGACGAAGAAGTGTTGGATCGCTGGTCATTGTGCCGATCCTCCGTCAAAGCTCTCGTGGCGTCAAAATGTCGGGCCATCCACTGCAAAAAGTCAGTAAGTTATGTTAGTATCAACAATTAACAACGAAATGGTAAACATAGAATAATAAAAATTGCATACGTAGTGGGTGTTTGTAGTGTTGGGTCGGGCCGGAACAGTCGTCCTATCTGCAGCGATAAGGGTAGGATGAGAATATGTACAATACCAATCCATGTACTCTCTCTCGAATACTCTCCTGGACGACAAACACGTCTCAACTGTGATACATTGATACCCCCATAATATGGCGTGAAACGCTGCCATGTAGACTCTGCTGCTGATACCGAGAACTGAACTTCATACTTCTTCGGATTTCCCGGTCTATATGCAAAATCAGGCTGAGGAGGAGAGGAAGGAATGACCTGAACATAACCCAACTGTCGCTGTACACGATCTGTGTTGTACGGCTCAATGATACCTCGATAACGTATGCAACCGACATACAGCGTCCTCGGAACCATGGCAGCCGGGTCACCCCCATATGGCGTCCACATGACCTGAAATAGGATAAATGTAATAATTTAATTAGTTTAATGTAGTTGTAATATATGACAACATAATAATAATATATTTGATTAATGCAATAAATTTCGTACCTCTGAAACCTGAAGGGTGTCCAAGCGTCTGCGAATCGACTTCAGTCGGATGAACTCCTTGCCGACGAGGTGGTAATCCCACTTTCTTGCCCGGGGCTCATGATCAGTGAACGCTAGCCCATCTCGCTGAGGTCGGAAACATGGGAAGTACTCGTAGATCCAAAGATCAAAAAGCGTGAGACACCCAAAGAATCTGCTTCTTTGTCCGCTCTACTCGCCACCCCTAGCTGACGATATAGGTACGCCAAAGCTGCTGTGCCCCATGAGTAAGTATGTACTGAATCAAGGTCATCCAGCTCAATAATGTTCTGGGGCATGAGCCGGGAACCACTCTTATCAGTGAAGAGCGTACACCCAAGTGTAAGGAGCAACCATGCGCGAAGCTGCACATCAGTTGGACGACCATCAACCTTACATCTATCAATAATCTGCTGAATGGTAACGCCACCGTTCTTCCAAACCCGTGACTCCTCCCGTAATAACTCCTCACCAGTACACTGGAGGAGCTCCTCAAACCGTACATACAAATCAGAACTCGGCAAAGCAGCACTCACAGTCTGACCATCAACAGGAACACGTATAATCTGCCAGACGTCATGCAACATGATCGTCATCTCTCCAAAAGGCATGTGAAACGTGTTCGTGTCGGGCTGCCAACGCTCTACAAACGCTGTAAGCAATGGAAAGTCGAGGTGCCCAAACATAATCTGTGGCAGATGGGCAAGACGAGATCTATCCAAGCGCTCCAACGACGGCTGCGGGAAAGGCCAAGTTATCAATGCATCAAAGGCACTGGAACGGTTATGACACAGCAAAACATCACTAGCCTGCGGATCGTGGTATATAACGGCGCCCACGTGACCCCGTCAACTAGGAATCAACCTACCGTCAAGAGGGTCCCCAGGCATAGCCTCGGTAACTAACCACGAAGTGTCCCTAGCAGCTCTAGCCCTGCTCGTCATCTGACTACCTCCGGAACTCGACGATCCCGAAACAAACCTCCCTCCTCTGCCCTTCCTCACAGGCGCATGGGAGGAGCCTTCACCCACATCAGCTCCATCACCACCGGTCAAAACGTTTTCTATCTCCTCCTCGTCTGCAATATCCCATCCCGCACTATCAGGCGCATCCTCAGCAATAGGAATCGACCTAGCCTAAACATTAGCCCTCGCCCTCCTACTCGATGTATCAACACCACGAGATCTAGTGTGTCGTGGCGCCGATCCCTCAGGACCCTCAACACCCTAATAATCAATTATGTTAATTACTTATTATTTATTTAATGTGTACGTTATTATATTGTAATTACTACTAATCTATAACCATTGACATTCTAATACTTAATTAACTAAAATTAAAACATCAAATAATATTAACATGCTAATATCATTAGTAAACATGCTCAAACATGCTAATAAAAACAACTAATAATATTAACATGCTAATATCATTACAATAAATAATAGTAATATGCTACTAATATAATAACATGCTAATATCATTAAAATATTTTTATAATATAATAACATGCTCAAACAAATTAATTAACTAATTAAATAATAACTATTAAAATTAATTAATACTATTATCACATGCTATTAAACAAATAATTAAATCAAACAAATTAAATAATACTAACATGCTACTAACATGCATTAACATAATAACATCCTAATTACAACATAATCACAAAAATTAACATAATAACTATTAAAATTAAAATCATAAAAAATATTAACTATTCACATAAATTATCAAAACCGAAATAAACACAAAATATTCGAAAATTATATAAAACAGAAATTATATAAAAAAAAAAAACAGAAGAAATTTTTTTTTTCGAAAAATGCATGGTAACAGATAGAAAATCCGTTACCACCGTGGTGGTAACGGTTTTTCCATCCGTTACCCTGCAATTTTTTGAAAAAAAAAAATTTCCTTTGTTCAAGCCACTTTTCCGGTGAAGGGGGGGTTATCACTACAAATTTCCGGCAAAGGGGTCGGTTTTAACCACAAAAAAGTTCACAACTAACATGAGTTGATGATTCTCCGATTTCCGTTGTTTTCTTCCTTGGGCCCATGCTTTTTCCGGCGAGTTGTGGTGGTGGTGGTGGACTTTTGTCACGCGGATCTGGGTCTCGCGGTGGTGTGCTTCGCGGTGGTCGTCTCAGGTGTGGTGGTGAGCTTCCGGTGAGGTTGTCGTCGGTGTGGTGGTGGTATTGTGGTGTCGGTGGTGGTGTTTTCTCACGCGGAGGTGGTGTGGTTCGCGGTGGTGGTCTCCAGTGTGGTGGTGGTCGCCGGTGAGTTGGTCGTCGGTGTGGTGGTGGTCGCCGGTGTAGTGGTGGTTGCGGTGGTGGTGGTTGCGGTGGTGGTGGTGGCTATGGTGGTGGTTGCTATGGTGGGAGTGAGTGAGGAGTGAGGAGTGAGAGTGAAATGGGGAGTGAGGAGTGAGAGTGATGGGTTTTACTCAAGTGAGTGAGAGTGAGAGTGATGGGGTATGGGGGGTGAAAACTCAAGTATTTGTAGGGGTAGTTTAGGAGTATTTAAGAAAAAATACGGGCGATTTTTTGTAAATACGGGCGGTAAATAGTAAGAAATAAATCTAGAAATAACAAAATAAGGCTTTTGGAGATCTCGAAAACCGCGAGGCGCGGAAATAGGCGCGAGTCGCGGTACGCTCTCGGCAATCCACCGTGAGACACAAACGAGCACCACGAGTCGTGGCGGCTACCGCGAGTCGCGGTAAGCTCTCGGCAGAAATCTGGCAGAACTTCCAACTGTGCGCGAGGCGCACGAGGATGCGCGGAACACCAGCAGCGTGCGCGGCATGCACCGACCGTGCGCGGCCTGCAACACAGTGCCTGGCACGCACTCTTTGACAACTCCTTCGCGTTATTTTTTATTTATTCCAACATTGTTCTATCTCTCCTATGGAATGGGTATGTCTTCTCGCATAGAGACTGCTGTAGAAATTTTTATACATAAAGATGGGAGAGGGGATTGAACAAGAAAATGACACTAAAAACTTCATTCAATCCAATGAATATGAATTACATAAGAAACTATATATAATGGAAACCTAAAACTACAATGGAGAAAATAAGGGAATTATATCCCATAATCTAGTTTAGTGGACCAACTAATTAACTAACCCACCAACTACACTATTATCCTAAGCACTATGCAACTACATACACACATGATAAGAAACTACTAGATTAATTCCATGCATTATTATGTTTCCTAAAACATAGGAACTACTACTTATATATTAGAAATAATAACTACCCACCACGCCAACCTATTACCTTTAAGGATTGATTCCAATACACTCCCTTCCTTCAAAGTTGGGGACTTCAAACAACTGGAATATGCATATTGTCATAGACTTAATTTAATTGACATGCTTCTCGTCACTAACACTTCAATTTGTGACGCACATCTCACCACTTACACATTTTTGTTGATATGCTTCTCATCAATCACTCTTTTTGATGCATATTATATATCAACCTCCATTCAATATAATGGAGCACATCTCTCCATCAATACACTATTATATAGTCATGCAAATTGACCACTTGTTTTACAAACGCTACAAACTTGGAAACCATCTCTGCATTGATTACAACTTCCATACTTGTGAAAACTGCTCCTTCACCCTGAATAATGTTATTTTTGCCCTCTTTTTTTTTGTACAGAATATGAAATCCTATCCTCGTGTGCTAAAAGGGAACCCATTAAACACAAATGAATACTTGCCATGGTCAAAAAATTCAATAAAACACTAGTGGAAAAAAACAGAAGGGCTGCGGTGCAAGGGCTGCGTTTTTTAAAAAGCGCAGCCCTTTTAGTGAAGGGCTGCGGTTAGCCCAAAACCGCAGCCCTACAAGTAATAAAGGGCTCCGGTTTTGGGTCAACCCGCAGCCCTTTATATTTGATTCTCGCGCGGGCTTATGGGCTATATTGAGCGCACAAATAATGAAACCTAGCTATAATTCTCTCATTTTCTCTCATCTTTATCTCTCCTCACTCTAACCTCTCCCTCTCTCTCTCATTCGTCTGGGCTCTCAAATTTTCACCCCACCACCTCACATCTTCACCCCACCACCACAAATCTTCGCAGCCCCACCACCACAAATCTTCGCAGCCCTACCACAAATCTCGTATCTCCTCTCACAAATCTCGCGGCACCCACCACACCACACCACTCGCCACTCATCGCGCACACCACCACCCCACTCGCCTCCTTCCTTATCCGGCAGAACATACCACAACAACACAACAACAACTCAACGACGCAAACAACAAAGCACGAACAACGGTAGAACATATACCACTCGTCGCGCACACCGGAACGAAGCACCAGCGACACAACAACTACTCCACCGGAACGACAACGAAGCACCAACGTGCCATCAACTGGCGGCGGTGCAAACAAGAACGAAGGAGAGAGTTTTTCAGTTTCAGATCTAGAATTTTTTGTTTGATTCCGAAAAATTCAATTTTTCAGTTTCAGATCTAGAATTTCTTTTTTTTTTTTGTATTTTCGTTCCGAAATTGGAATTTACGGTTTTTTCTAGCGATTTATGAGTGATTTAGGATTTTGTTTGTGATAATTTATCCAGAATATTCGCTGGGATTTTGTTTTGGATTTATTTGTGATAATTTATCCAGATCTTGTTGATTTCATTTTATGAATTTATATTTTGTGATGTTCTTTATAATTTGGTGATGCTCAAATATAAACATATACTCAGTAATTGTTTTTGGATACATTTAGAACGCAAAAACAAATTTTTTTTTTTTGGGTGACAAGGGCTGCGGGCTTTAGCAAAAACCGCAGCCCTTTCTACAAGGAAGGGCTGCGATTAAGGCCCAAAACCGCAGCCCTTCCATAGTGGAAGGGCTGCGGTTTTGAGCCTAAACCGCAGCCCTTCCTTGTGAAGGGCTGCGGTCCAAAACCGCAGCCCTTCATTTTTGCCGAAGGGCTGCTATAGAAAGGGCTGCTAGCCAAAAACGCGGCCCTTAGGGCTGTTTTGACCGCAGCCCTTTCGTTTTTTTCCACTAGTGAAAATTGCTCATAAACAATTTTTGAAACCAAGCTGCGTTGCTTGTTTCCTTCGCTCATGTTTTTTTTAACACACACACACACTCTCATTGTCATCCTTTTTTTTCACAGGATCTAACCTGAAACTCTTGATACCATGTTAAATATAAAAGAGGAGGGTATAGACATAAGAAGTTATCAAAAATTACTGTTTTTATTTCACACAAAATTCAGACTAAACATACCCATTTAAATAAATTACTTCCTCCGGTCTTTATTAGTTTACCCGTTTCTTTTGCACAGAGTTTTAGGAGAAATAATGTTGTGGGACATAGAAAGAAAGATAAACTATTATTTTATATTAAAGTTGAATGTATGTGTGATGGAAAGTTAGTGGTCTCATTCCAAAAATAGAAACAAAAGAAATGGGTAAACAAATAAGGAACATCCCAAAAAGGAATACGGGTAAACTAATAAAGACCGGAGGGAGTAAACAATAACTCCCCGACTATCTAGCACACATTCTTGACCACATCCAAGCTATTTGACTACAAACTAATAGCTAAAAATTAGAAAGCATAATAATCCACAAACAACACTAAACGACCCACTACTTTGAAGGACTCCAACAACTGCAAGCTAGTTTGTAAATCTTTTTGTTCTTTTCAATATATACATACCTTTATTTACAAAGAAAATAAACGTCTTGCAGTTCTTTGATTTAATAATTTTAATTTATTTAGCATCTTTGAACTGTTACATACGCCATGACCTATACAATTCTACTAATTGATAAATATTTGGATTTATGAAATAAAATTATTATATACGCCTTTTTTTGCCAGATGTTAATGAATGCCCTGATCCAAATGATAGTCCTTGCTCTATGATATGCACCAACACTCCAGGAAACTATACTTGTTCTTGTCCATCTGGATATTCCGGTGATGGCATAAAAGATGGGACTGGTTGCACACGACGATTTCCTGTTTTACAGGTAGCATTAGGTAATTGCTCCGGTATCATTTTATTAACTGACACTGCCTATCTAATTTAGTATACGTATATACTAATACTAGATCATGTCGCCCAACATAGATTTATGGCTAGTCGTCGCCAAAAATTGGACTATATGCAACGAAAATAATTTCTTCGCCATAATATTCCTCTGCGTGCAACGAGTTCAAATTTCGTCGCACAAACTTTTGAGACTAGTTGCCGCCAAATGTCGTTTTTCTTATAGTGATTATGCTTACTTCCTTCGTATGAAATTAAATGCAACAGTTTCTAAAAACGGATGTTTCAAATTAAATGCAACACTTTCCTTCTCTCTATTTTTGGTAAAGATTTTGAGTGTGAAATTACACATATACCCTTACTAAAACTAATTAAGCCCCCATTAACCTAACCTAACCAACATTAATCTACCAAAACTTCACCCCCCTCTCTCTCTCCAACACCCACCTTGACCAACATTGACCACCCCCATTCCACCGTGACCACCAAACCACCACCTACTCTCACCAGCACCACCCTACCACCACCTCGTTTCACCAGCACCACCTCACACGACCACCAGTCAACCGCCACCAAACCATCGCAACAACCACGAAACCACAACCCCAGTCCACCGTGACCATCAAACCACCACACACGACCACCAGCCAACCACGAAACCACAAACCACGAACCACCCATCCACCACAAAACCACCATCAAACCATGAACTCAAACCCTAACCACCATAGAATCAGCCACCCACAAAAAAATCCTCATCCCACCGACTTTGGGTGGTGGTGGACACAGCAGGAAGGGGCGCGAGGTTGGGGTCGAGGTCCGAAATCGAAGGGGGCGCGGGGGGTGGGGTTAGAGGTCCGAAATCGAAGGGGGCGCGAGGGTGGGGGAGGGGTGGGGAGCTGTTTGGGCCGCGGGGTTAGGGGCTGCGAGGGTTAGGAGAGCGAGGGTGGGGGGCTGCTGGGCTGGCAGGGGTGGGGGGAGGGGGGACTGTCGTGGTTGCTGGGTGGTTGCTGGTAGTGCCTCGGTGGTGGTGGTAATCTGGCGCCCCATTCCACTCCTTTTTTATTTTGTTGGCCCTACTTTCTCTCTCCTTATTAACATACCCACATGTTATTACTTTTTGTTAATCTCACCCTAAGAAATTTTGCCTAGGAGTCCGTGTCATCCCAATTGTTGCATTTAATTTGATACGGAGGAAGTGTTTGATATCTATATCAGACTATCAGTTATGCACATATAATGTATTATTCATATCTCATATAGTTTATAGACATTATATATCAGTTCATAAAAAAATATCAAATAAGTCAATTGATAATTTTTAGATAATATTATACTAGTTTATAAATAGTTTTTTATCAACTTAATATAGGGAAAGTACTCACAGACCACACACACAATATCAAGCGGAAGCAAAAATACACTTTCCCCTTTTGTGTTGTAGAATGGGCAATCACAAGCAATCTCAGGCAATCAATTATAGACAACAACAAAGCAATACTAAAACAACCCACAACAATAAAATAAAGCACATGAGGATTTACGTGGAAACCCCAATTAAGGGGAGAAAACCACGGAGCCGTTAGACGGCACCACACCCTTCCACTAATCACCAATAAAATTAATGGGTACACCAATTATCTTCTCTAAATTACATTAGAGGTATCACAAACATCAAGGAACAAGCTTGGAACAACAATCTTCCATAAACATCACTAAAAGTGGTAAAACAACAATTATGGAGAAATTGGGGCTGAATTAGAAAAACCGACTTAGAGAGCACAAAATGACGATCCAACCGTTGAATATGTGGGTTGGAATGGCAGTAACACCGTATCAAAATTTGACGATAATCCGAGCACGTTTGGCCTTCGATCGGAGTGAAAAACTGAACAGCTCCAAGAGTGAAACCTCACTCAAACTCTGTCTCACTCTATTTTTGTGCTGTATCTCAAATCTACTGCTGTTGTATGTTGTTGTACCTTAATTCCAGCACACAATCTTTCATAAAATCAGCCCCTAAAGCTTCTTTTAGAAGCCAAGTCATCATGTGGGCTCAAGACATATTAAAACCCATATGGCAAATACCTTAGCAAACACAGTAAGCCCATAACATGTGTGGACTCTTCCTCCAACTAGGAGGGAATACCCCAACACTTAACAAGTATTTTTTTGTCTATTAGTTTATGTATATCATTAATTATTTTGTATAGAATTTTAATTGGTTTATAGATTTTTTTTGTCATTTTATAAATATCGTCTATCTTTTTATAGACTCACCTTATTAGTTTAAGGAAATCCAACTATTACTTTATCTTTTGCCGTTTCTCATCAATCCCACATCAGATGCAGCCACAAACAATGATATATATATTATATTGTTATACCATTCTCCAAAAAAACCTGATAAATTCCTTTCAACTCTCAAAAATGGATTAGCACTTCACTGGTAGCAATCTTAGAATATTGGAGTCCCTGAAATAACCAAGCAGTGTTGGTATAATGGTTGCTCATTTTGTCCTTTAACTAATTGGTTGGGGGTTTGATCCTCAATCTTCGGGAATGGAAATAGATTCTTTTAACCAACCCTCTACCCTTAAGTGGAGCACTCGGGGAGAGGGGATTATTCACTGTTGTCTGTGGTTTACACCTTGGTATTTCAACAATAAAAATAATCCCAGATATTTCTTGATCAAATACCGAACATAGAAGAACTCCTTTACGGAAAGCTTAAATCACTTCTAAGACTACCTTTTCATGTTGCGGCAAAGTCGTTGGTTCGTTGCTTCTTCATCGAACAAATTTTGAGGTAGTGCAACTTTTTTTCCCGATCGATGGATTTTTTATTGCAAGCAAGTTGGTTTTGAAGATGATAAAGATGGAAAAGAGGAGAGAGTGTTAGGAATACGTATCGTAGGTGCTAACAAATTGAACAATTGAGGAATAAGGAAATTAATGCAATAAAAAAGCACCCAAGATTTAACGCGGAAACCCTTGAATAAGGAGAAAACCACGAACACTACACTAGAACTTTTGAGTATGAGATGATGATAGAAGGAGATTTCTTAATCTCTCTAGACTCTCTAACCTTTCTCTAATGTTCTCCAGACTCTCAAATAATAATCTCACATCGGATCGCAAAAAAAACAACGGCCTCAAACATGTTCATACTAGGGATATTTAATTAGGAAACCTAGTCAAACAAGAAAATAAAATTAAACAATAAAACATGTAAAAGCCTTGACAAACCCCGTCATGGGCGCTGAAATCCGCGGGCGCGAGCAACTACCTGCTCCATGTCGACAAACCCTGCGGGAGCGGGTCGTGGCCTGCACGGGATGGCAACAGCTTTGTTGTCTTGTGCTCGCTACATGCTGCGGAGCGGCTTCTCCCACTTGTCGAACCCCGCAGGCTGCTGTTGTATGATGCTTTCGTGTCTTGTCGCTTGCTTCGTTATACTCAACGCAAAAAAAAAACACCCGAAGCATATACAAACCTCGATCCACAACCCCACACACACACACACACACACTATCAATGTAAGACTTCCGTTTACTGATAAGTGTTAGATTCTATATATTTTTATTCCCTAAGTGCATCTTTTTAGATGACTTATATATGTTATTTTGCTTTATTATTTACATGTTGTTACTATATGTTAGTTTTCATTAATTATTTATTTTGATTGTTTATTGGGCTTAATTAATGGATTTATTTTGTGGAAATAATTAATGGACTGAAGACGCTCACTACTATCCTATTGTTTGTGTATCAATAGGTCAAGTCATGTGTAATCCAACAAGAGGTCTTCTATACCTCACTTACAACCCACTAAAAAGCCCATTTGAAGAAGGAGAAAAAGAAACCAAAAGGCTTGGCTAAAGGTACTGCAGTACACATGGAAAACCAAAGACAAATGAAAGAAGTGATTTCATTCTTTGGAAATCACGTGGAAGCTACGCAAAATAAGGAGAAAAGAAGATAGAGGATAAATGAAGAAATCTTCTAATATCTCATCTCACGGCAGAAGGAAGATCAAGAGGAATAGAAAAGTTTCCTATTCAACCTGTTGTACATCATAAGAATGGAAGGAGATCAAATTACTCCAATTTTCTTTCTCTCTTTCACACAGATAATCCTACAAAATCAGTCCTAAATTATCATTCATCCAATTTTGGGAAGTTTCCAATGGTCTTTGTTTCGGCGTGAAGGGAGTATAAATTGGAAGTCATTCTTCCAATGTAGGGTATGCAAGTATAGTCAGAAAATAAGGAGAGTACTACAAGGGAATTTTGTGAAGCCGTAGTAGCGGAATCGGGAGTTCGATTGAGCGAGAAGACTACTGTTCACGGAGGTTTGATACGTCGGCAAATACTCAGTGAGCTTAAGTGATATTCTCCTTATATTGTTTCTCTTAATTTTGTTATTAGAATTCTCAATTCAATGACTTTGTAGTTTGGTTGATTTTTGTATTATTCTTTTGATTTCAGATTAATTATATGAATTCAAGGTTTGGTTTAATTTTCGAATTACATTGTATTTCAGTTTACTATCGTAATTTAAGCATGATTTGCTATCTTATTGTGTTTGGGTTACAATTGTTTGCTAAATGTATAATTTGGCCTAGTTTAAATTATATACTATTAGTAGTACTAATCTTAATTTATTTCTGCGAATGGCCTGAATTAAGGTTAGAGTGTAATTCGATAATATTCATGTTAAACTTCTATGGTATTAATGTGAATATGATTAATGAAGTCCTACTCCAAATGCTTCTAGATTTCGCCATTGTAGGTTGCGATCATACTTACAATGTAGAGTCTAGTTTAGAGTTAGTATCGGTCTAGTTCAGTACTAATTGTTAATATGAAGGATAGGGAGATTTTGCTATCTTGATCTCTACAATTAATCGATTATACCAATCTTGAGTTTATTAGTTATATTGAAAATCATGGCTAGTTGCTTAAATCTATTGCGGTGGTTATTTTCGGACTTGCTTTTCATCACTTGTAGATAATAGATTAGTTTTACTTTTACTTAAATCTATAGGTTACTACAATCTTAAACCCCCCCAAATCTATGTATATAAGTAAATAGTTGTATAATCTCGCTTATTTGTGTGGATAGTGTTTTTCTTAGTTAAACTTTGAATTAAGGAATTTAGTAGTCTCTCCGTGGGATCGACCCTTTCTTACCCTTTTCTACTTGTGAATATTTTTGAGGTCTAAGAATATGTTTTTAATTTTATACGGTAAACGACACGTATCAAATTTGGGAATGCCTATGTGATTGGAAAAAGAATGGTCAGACTTGAGAGATTCATAATATCATTGCAAGAATCATCTTACTTCTCATAATTAGTTAGCTAGATAGATAGACCAAAACCTTGTGAGCTTTTAAGCCTATTAGACTGACACATTTGCATCAATCTTATTTTTTTCTTTCATGTGTGATAGTTCCTCAATGAAGTGTGGCTCTTGAAATTGACTTGGTACTCTTTGAGGCTTTTGTGACAAATGCAATGAAGAAATGATTTAGGCGTTCTTTTCATATATTTTAGCCTCAGAGATTTTTCTTTTATATAATATTTCCCTTTGTTTAGCCCATTTGAGCCCTAAAATCCTTGTTTCTTTGCTAACCTTACATTATAAACCTGCAGCCTCCTACATGATTTACCCAAGCTTGGATAAGGGGAGTTTCTAAATTCAGTTGTTATTGTAAGTTTGTGTTATAGTGAATAAATATTGTGAAAAAAGAAGAAGAGGAAGACAGAGGTTATGATACTGTAAAAAAAAGAGTTTGAAGATCAAAGAAAAGCAACTTTGCTCTGAAAATATGAAATATACATGGAAATGTTACAGTTGCATTATTTGAGTTTAATATGGAGGATGATATAGTAAAAAAAACAAAAATGTAGTTGGAGTATGATGTTTAATGTATAAATGGAGTTTGTTGTGACTGAAACATATTAAGTCATAGATTTTTGCTCCCTTTAGCTTGGCTTCTTTTAACTCCACATTCCTAAATATTATCCCTACCCTTTAACCTTAGCCACGTTACAATCTTTTTAAAGTCCTTTTGATCTTTATGCATTATGTCACCATCCAAGTGGAAAATTGAGACGACAGTCAAGTTTAAAGGAATATACTTTATTTTGAGTCGACTTTGTTATAGGTTTGAGTGAATAATATTTAACCCTAGACACATGAGAGTTGAATGTTTAATTCATATCTGTGAGGGTCTATCTATTGAACTTTATATGTATACTCAAGTGTGAATGCATGGTAATTAATTATGAGTTGTGAAGAAAAATTTAGCATAAAGTGTTGTGAGTTTTGATGGTTGGTCGTTCAATAACTAAGAGTATAGCATTCCTACTAACATTTTCTCTAACGCTTTTCTTATAACTAACATTAAAGAGTTTTAGTTTCTTGTATTATGAATAACTAATCTAGTTCTTTCCAATAAAGAATTTTGAAGTGGAAGTATTTAGTATATCATAAAAAATAGTTGCATTTAGTTTTTAGGTAACATATAGTTAGTCTTAGTAGTATTTTGATCGAGGGCGACCAAAAGCTAAGTGTGGGGGAATTTAATAAGTGTTAGATTCTATATATTTTTATTCCCTAAGTGCATCTTTTTAGATGACTTATATATGTTATTTTGCTTTATTATTTACATCTTATTACTATAGGTTAGTTTTCATTAATTATTTATTTTGATTGTTTATTGGGCTTAATTAATGGATTTATTTTGTGGAAATAATTAATGGACTGAAGACGCTCACTACTATCCTATTGTTTGTGTATCAATAGGTCAAGTCATGTGTAATCCAACAAGAGGTCTTCTATGCCTCACTTACAACCCACTAAAAAGCCCATTTGAAGAAGGAGAAAAAGAAACCAAAAGGCTTTGGCTAAAGGTACTGCAGTACACATGGAAAACCAAAGACATATGAAAGAAGTGATTTCATTCTTTGGAAATCACGTGGAAGCTAAGCAAAATAAGGAGAAAAGAAGATAGAGAAGAAATGAAGAAATCTTCTAATATCTCATCTCACGGCAGAAGGAAGATCAAGAGGAATAGAAAAGTTTCCTATTCAACCTGTTGTACATCATAAGAATGGAAGGAGATCAAATTACTCCAATTTCCTTTCTCTCTTTCACACAGATAATCCTACAAAATCAGTCCCAAATTATCATTCATCCAATTTTGGGAAGTTTCCAATGGTCTTTGTTTTGGCGTGAAGGGAGTATAAATTGGAAGTCAGTTTTCCAATCTAGGGTATGCAAGTATAGTCAGAAAATAAGGAGAGTACTACAAGGGAGTTTTGTGAAGCTGTAGTAGCGGAATCGGGTGTTCGATTGAGCGAGAAGACTACTGTTCACGGAGGTTTGATACGACGGCAAATACTCAGTGAGCTTAAGTGATATTCTCCTTATATTGTTTCTCTTAATTTTGTTATTAGAATTCTCAATTCAATGACTTTGTAGTTTGGTTGATTTTTGTATTAGTCGTATGATTTTAGATTAATTATATGAATTCAAGGTTTGGTTTAATTTTCGTATTACATTGAATTTCAGTTTACTATCGTAATTTAAGCATGATTTGCTATCTTTTTGTGTTTGGGTTACAATTGTTTGCTAAGTGTATAATTTGGCCTAGTTTAAATTATATACTATTAGTAGTACTAATCTTAATTTATTTCTGCGAATGGTCTGAATTAAGGTTAGAGTGTAATTCGATAATATTCATGTTAAACTTCTATTGGATTAATGTGAATATGATTAATGAAGTCCTACTCCAAATGCTTCTAGATTTCGCCATTGTAGGTTGCGATCATACTTACAATGTAGAGTCTAGTTTAGAGTTAGTATCGGCCTAGTTCAGTACTAATTGTTAATATGAAGGATAGGGAGATTTTGCTATCTTAATCTCTACAATTAATCGATTATACCAATTTTGAGTTTATTAGTTATATTGGAAATCATGACTAGTTGCTTAAAACTATTGCGGTGGTTATTTTCGGACTTGCTTGTCATCACTTGTAGATAATAGATTAGTTTTACTTTTACTTAGTTCTATAGGTTACTACAATCTTAAATCCCCCCAAATCTATGTATATAAGTAAATAGCTGTATAATCTCGCTTATTTGTGTGGATAGCGTTTTTCTTAGTTAAACTTTGAATTAAGGAATTTAGTAGTCTCTCTGTGGGATCGACCCTTTCTTACCCTTTTCTACTTGTGAATATTTTTGAGGTCTAAGAATAGGTTTTTAATTTTATTCGGTAAACGACATGTATCAAATTTTAGCGCCGTTGCTGGGGAGATTTTTTTTATCTTAATGTCAAAGTTTAAATTATCTTAGAAATTATACTTGTAGATTTATTTTTTTTTTTTAAAAAAAACTTTGCCATCTTGGTTTGTCTAGTCTAATTGGGCGAGTTGGATATTTCTTATTATATAGTATGTTTCCTGATCTTTGTTTTTGCGTACTATGTGCTTGGTTGTTTCTTTCTTGCTCATTGACTAGTTTAACTTTTGCATGTTTTTTTTAGAAGTTGTATAGCTACTGTTCTATTTTTACTAAGGTAAGGTATTGGCATACTCTTACATAGAATTTACATCTTCAGTTTTGTTATAGGATTAGCATTATTCGTGCAGTAGTGCTTAGATAAAGTAATATGTTATCTATGCCATTGTTTATCATGTGGTTTAAATCTGTGAGCTTGTATAAGTAGTTGAACTTTCCATAGCTGCTTGCATCATTAAAGTCCTCTCTAGGTAAGCTAGAGTAATTCATGAAAGTGCACTTTTATGCTATCTCAACTTTTACATTAGCAGTGACTAAGCATCATGCTTAAGACTATCCAACCTGCTTGTGGTCTGTTCATATATTTTCAGATGTAAATTAAAGTGTTTGCTCAATAATCTACTGAATTCTAGTTCAAGGAAGATAAACTTATATATGTTAGATGGGTCTAATAAGTATCCCTTGTTTCTTGGCCAAATTTTTGCAAGGTATAATCTTGTTTAGCCCAATCTTGCTTATTTTAAGCTAATGTTATCTTTGATCTAGTAAGTGAAATATTATGAGCAGTACATCCTTGCGTCTTGCTAAAGTTCTTTATATAAAATTGACTTATTGTCTAATTTACCTTAAATCCAAAGTTTATCTTTTGTAGGATGTAGATTATATGCTAGTATTCTAGTCACCAGAACTCTAGTTCTTTCACGAGTTCTCTTTATCTAGCTATATCTAGTTGATTTCCATCATGCACATAACGTTTATGTGAATTAGGTAGTATTTATTCATGTGCTTAAAAATTGAGCTTACCTTTAAAAGTATATGCTGCCAGTTTCACGATTATTGAGTAAGCTTGGCATGTAGACCTAATTTATGTTAATAAGAAGTTAGAAAGATTAATGGCATATACCACTAGATATGTGTTGAAGCTCCTGAGAATAATGGTAGCTTCATCAAATCTGAAATCAATTTGTTCACAGCTTCACTACCTAATTTGTGATAATTTATTCATATGTTTCTAATGTCATAAGTTTAACTAATCCTTAGTTTGTAGTATGTAGTATGTAGTGTTTAATGTATATACTTCCATGTTAGAACTAGCTACCTAATGTTTTTGTAGCTTTGTGACTCAGATGATTAGTGGAATGTATAGTCTGCTAGTCTAGTGACATCCTATAGTGCAGTATAATAATATATCAATATCATATGTGTATATAATTCTTTTGTATGATATTAGCTTGTTCAGCTTCTTGCATTATATTTGCTGGTAGTATATTTGTCACCTTAGCTCTCTACACCATAAGACTTCTAATGCAATAAAAAGTGGATGTCATTACATCTTACTAGTGTGTGAAACTGTGTTCCACCTGCAAAAATGAGTCCACTGTTTGAGAAATCATTTTTATTTCAGAGCACTTATAGTGACTCCGCCCTTCTAAAATGAGAACCACATCATAGTACTATGTTTTATTTTTTCCGTTCCGCATACTGTAGAACGAGTTTTGAATCTGAATGTGTTTAAAAACATGGATAAATTGTTAACTTCATGATGGACATACTTGATGTGCTCAAATTGTGCTGAAATGTGTTTTATAAGTAACTTGCTGCATGTATGTAAGTTACTGTTCCATGCCTAAAAGTTGCACTTATTTATATTCCAGAACATGTTCTAAGTCATATGTCTTAGGAGTTTAGTCTAGCACTCTAGCTACTTTAAATACACTTTGTGTCATAGTGAAGTCTAAAGTATGAAATAATGATGTCAGAACTTTATGCTAAAGTTTAGAGTAACAAAAAAAAAAGTAATCAGTGGACATCTACCATTTGCAATCCCACAACTTATCCTTAACACACTGCTTTAAATTGGAAATTTAAGTATGAAAAAGAAGTGGTTTGTATAGTAAGACTTCAATCTGAACTTTAGTGAACGAGATCATAGTATTAGAGAAGCACTACAAAACAAAAATTGTTGCAAATACTACTGGAGTCAAGTTCAGTTTCATTGCAGTCATGCTTCCTCTTGTTTAGCTACTGATTATTAGAACTTGATTTTGAAAACCAACTGAACTTAAGAAGATGAACTATGTGCTTAAGAAGTAAATTAATGGACTTACCCATCATGTTTATAAAAGTAAACAAGCTGATTTTCTTGAGATGTAAACTGGGCAGCATGAGTATACTTGAGTAAGTTGTCCTGCCTACTCAGACACTTCGCTTATTTTCGCGCTTTAAGTTATGTGGGCTCTTATGGTTCATGTAGTTTTCAAGTAATCTGAATTTCTACTATTTCTGTCTGCAAGTTATTACCTGGTAATATTTATTCTTTATTCGATATATTGAGGAACTGAGATGATTATTGTCAAAGATGAACTTCATATTACCACTTTCTACTTCTGTCAGCAGTTTAATTACTCTGCCAACAACCTGTAAATCACTTGGAGTATATAACAATTCTGAATTTTTGTTTACAGTACATGAACACACGCTTACGACGTGAACCATTGTTGTTTGATCCAGAAATTAAGCGGACAGCTAGAAAAACAAGGAAAGAATTCTTAGAAAAACAACGAGAAGAACGTCTTTACATTGAGAACTTGTTTAAAGACGAAGAAGAGATGGGTGATTAAAGAACTTTGAAGGAACTAGCTGCACCTAAGCTGGATGATGAACCACTGGGCATCGTTTTTCCAACCTTGGAAAAACCTTTAAATTTAAACTTAGGTTTTCTCAACCTTTTACCAAAATTCTATGGCCGTGGAGGTGAGGATCCGAATCGATTTCTTAAAGAATTTTTGGTTGTTTGTTCTTCTATGAAACCTGAAGGTATTGATCCTAATCATGTCAAACTACATTCTTTTTCATTTTCATTGTTTGACATAGCTAAAGATTGGTTGTATTCCCTTCCTCCTGGGTCAATTACTACTTGGGATGCACTACAAAAAGCTTTTCTAGAAAATTTCTTCCCTGCAAGTAGAATTGGATCCATTAGGAAGGAAATTTTTGTGGTGTTAAACAACATTCTAATGAGTCATTATATAAATATTGGGAGCGTTTTAAGAGACTTTGTGCTTCTTGTCCCCAACATCAAACTAGTGACCAACTTCTTATCCAATATTTTTATGAGGGTCTTTTGGGTAACGATAAAAATATGATTGATGCGGCTAGTGGGGGTGCTTTAGTTGATAAAACACCTACACAAGCTAGACAATTAATTAGTAACATGGCCCAAAATGCTCGACAATTTGGCTCACGTGATTATGTGAAAACAGTAAATGAAATTGACATATCTTCTGTTAAAACTCAGTTACAGGAAAATGCGCAACAAATAGCCACCCTCACTACATTGATGTCTAAGTTTGTTGGGAATGAATCTAAGGCTAATGTTTGTGGCATTTGTTTTGATTTTTCTCACAATACTGATGTTTGTCCTACTGTGCAATTTGAAAATGTGAACGCATTTGTAATACCCCCTCATGATTGCTTTAAAGGGATTTAGCAGGCTACTCATTCCAACAAGATGCATCTTTCTTTTAGGGAGCTCATTTCCTTAGTTACTCCACAGTTAAGCGTGCATGGCTGGGAGTAGTCCAGGGATGGATGACCTCCTGGGAAGTTTCTCGGGGTGCGCATGAGTGAGGACAAAATGCGCCGGAAGAACTTGTGTTGGTTATTGAGGACAGTTGTTGGCCCTGGATGCGCATTGGTGACAATATACTCGACTCCGTATGGGTCGGGGTGTTACAAATGGTATCAGAGCAACCCTGCGACCGCGTGTTGGGGCGACCCTAAGGCCATCAGGCCGAATATTAGGAGTCCTCAAGCGCCTAGTGGGGGAGGATTCTGGGGCTGCATTGTCATAAGGAGCGACCCAGAGGTCGTCTGACCGAATATCTGGAGTCTCCGGCGATCAGTATTCAGGCTGGGGCGACCCACAGGCCGTATACCGAATATGTGGAGTCCTCAGGCGCAACGAGGGCGTTGCTGTTCTCAAGTGGGGGTGTATGTAATACCCCTCATGATTGCTTTAAAGGGATTTAGCAGGCTACTCATTCCAACAAGATGCATCTTTCTTTTAGGAAGCTTAATTCCTTAGTTACTCCACAGTTAAGCGTGCTTGGCTGGGAGTAGCCCAGGGATGGGTGACCTCCTGGGAAGTTTCTTAGGGTGCGCATGAGTGAGGACAAAATGTGCCGGAAGAACTTGTGTTGGTTATTGAGGACAGTTGTTGGCCCTGGATGCGCATTGGTGACAATATACTCGACTCCGTATGGGTCGGGGTGTTACAGCATTAGGTGGTTTTTCTGGTCAACCCCCAAGAAAATATGACCCTTTTTCACCAACTTATAATGAAGGTTGGAGAGACCATCCAAACTTTAGATATGGACCTAAACCTCAGTTTACTCAAAATAATCCCCAACCTTTTGTTCATCACAACCCTCTATCTCATCCACCTAGCTCTTCTTTGGAGGACATGGTGAAGCAACTTACCACCCAAATTGGCCAAGTACATAACCAGAATGTCGAGTATCAAAAGCAAACTGATTCCCATCTTCAACAACTTGACACCCAGATTGGTCAGATATGTACTTCTTTGAGTAATATAGAAAATCATGTGTCAAGCAAACTACCATCTCAACCTTTGCAAAATCCAAGTAAACAAGTTAATGCAGTCTCACTAGAAAGAAGAACCACAATGGATGAATCTGTAGGACCTTTGAATGAACATGAATATGAAGATAATGAAATGCAGGGAAATAGAATTCTGTTACTAGATGCAATAAAGGTTGTTCCTAAATATAGTAACCTCTTGAATGCTTTCTCACTACCTATAACAAACACAAAGGGGTTGAAGTCTTGAGACCTCTTAGTATACCACCCCCAAAGTGTGAAGACCTTGGATCGTTCTCAATTCCGTGTAGGATAGGTGAGACTATTTTTCGACAATGCGTGTTAGATTTAGGATCTGCAGTAAATGTTTTGCCTCTATCTTTATATGACATGTATAAGATGGGACCATTAAAGTCTTGTACAGAGATACTTACTATGGCTAATGGTAGTAGTGTTCCTTCTGTCGGATTATTAGAGAACATTCTCGTTCAAGTTAGGCACATGTGCTTTCTGGTTGATTTTATTGTTATCAATGTAACGCATAATTCTAAGATTTTGTTAGGGAGACCATTCCTAAAGACTTCAAAAGCATTAATTGATGTTGCTCACGATTGTGTCACTCTTGAGAGTAATTGAGAGAAAGTGAACTTGAATGTATTTGAACAACAAACTGATATAGAGTCAGATGTTACTAATTTGGTTTCTTATTGTCTTGTGCAGCTTGGACCGGAAAATTTGGAGATTTTATTAGATGAGATGGTGAACGATGTAGGACTAGAGCACATGTTCATGAATGCTCTAAATGAAATCAATTTGTTAGAATGAAGATAGAAATACGTTGAGCCAGCGACGTAAACTAAAGGCGTTGCTTGGGAGGCAACCCAAGAATGTTTTTTTTTAGTTTTCTTTATGATTTATTTACTGTTTTTTTTTCATTTTCCTTATTTTATTTGCAACCATGTTCTATTTTCATCTTTGTTTAACTTTACTCATCCCCTCTTGTTTTGTTCTTACACACGCGTCTACACCAACATACAATTCGCAGGAGCTGTGCACATGTTTAAAGCAAGCCACATTGCTGGAACAGTGGAAGAACAAAAACAGCAAAGACAAACACGTAACCAGCTAAGTGTCTTCTTTCCTTACTTTTGCTATCATTGAGGACAATGCTGATTCTAAGTGTGGGGGAGATACAAATTGGAAAATTTTCATTCTTTAGTTGGAAATTTGATTATGTTATCCACAACGTTAAGTGTTGAAAAATTGGGATATGTTCAGTTGTTGTCAAATTTTTTAGAAATTATTTTATTTAGTTACTAAAAAAAAAGAGAAGAAAAAAAATTAATATGCTTTTGTCTGCATCAGTTATTTTTTTTTTTATTTACAATTAAGTTTAAGATTCCACTTCTTAATTTCCTAAGGAATGACTATTAGTGAAAATTGACAAGAAACTCTAATCTAACTTATTTTAAACAAAAAAATATGTTTAAAAAAAAATTTGGGAATGCCTATGTGATTGGAAAAAGAATGGTCAGACTTGAGAGATTCATAATATCATTGCAATAATCATCTTACTTCTCATAATTAGTTAGCTAGATAGATAGACCAAAACCTTGTGAGCTTTTGAGCCTATTAGACTGACACATTTGCATCAGTCTCATATTTTTCTTTCATGTGTGATAGTTCCTCAATGAAGTGTGGCTCTTGAACTTGACTTGGTACTCTTTGAGGCTTTTGTGACAAATGCAATGAAGAAATGATTTAGGCGTTCTTTTCATATATTTTAGCCTCAGAGATTTTTCTTTTATATACTATTTTCCTTTGTTTAGCCCTTTTGAGTCCTAAAATCCTTGTTTCTTTGGTAACCTAACATTATAAACCGGCGACCTCCTACATGATTTACCCAAGCTTGGCTAAGGGGAGTTTCTAAATTCAGTTGTTATTGTAAGTTTGTGTTATAGTGAAGAAATATTGTGAAAAAAAAAAAAAAAAAAAGAGGAAGACAAAGGTTATGATACTGAAAAAAAAAAGAGTTTGAAGATCAAAGAAAAGCAACTTTGCTATGAAAATATGAAATATACATGGAAATGTTACAGTTGCATTATTTGTGTTTAATATGGAGGATGATATAGTAAAAAAACAAAAATGTAGTTGGAGTATGATGTTTAATGTATAAATGGAGTTTGTTGTGACCGAAACATATTAAGTCATAGATTTTTGCTCCCTTTAGCTTGGCTTCTTTTAACTCCACATTCCTAAATATTATCCCTACCCTTTAACCTTAGCCACGTTACAACCTTTTTAAAGTCCTTTTGATCTTTATGCATCATGTCACCATCCAAGTGGAAAATTGAGACGACAGTCAAGTTTAAAGAAAGATACTTCATTTTGAGTCGACTGTGTTATAGGTTTGAGTGAATAATATTTAACCCTAGACACATGAGAGTTGAGTGTTTAATTCATATCTGTGAGGGTCTATCTATTGAACTTTATATGTATACTCAAGTGTGGATGCATGCTAATTAATTATGAGTTGTGAAGAAAAAATTAGCATAAAGTGTTGTGAGTTTTGATGGTTGGTCGTTCAATAACTAAGAGTATAGCATTCCTCATAACATTTTCTCTAACGCTTTTCTTATAACTAACATTAAAGAGTTTTAGTTTCTTGTCTTATGACTAACTAATCTAGTTCTTTCCAATAAAGAATTTTGAAGTTGAAGTATTTAGTATATCATAAAGAATAGTTGCATTTAGTTTTTAGGTAACATATAGTTAGTCTTAATAGTATTTTGTTCGAGGGCGACCAAAAGCTAAGTGTGGGGGAATTTGATAAGTGTTAGATTCTATATATTTTTATTCCCTAAGTGCATCTTTTTAGATGACTTATATATGTTATTTTGCTTTATTATTTACATGTTATTACTATAGGTTAGTTTTCATTAATTATTTATTTTGATTGTTTATTGGGCTTAATTAATGGATTTATTTTGTAGAAATAATTAATGGACTGAAGACGCTAACTACTATCCTATTGTTTGTGTATTAATAGGTCAAGTCATGTGTAATCCAACAAGAGGTCTTCTATACCTCACTTACAACCCACTAAAAAGCCCATTTGAAGAAGGAGAAAAAGAAACCAAAAGGCTTGGCTAAAGGTACTGCACATGGAAAACCAAAGACAAATGAAAGAAGTGATTTCATTCTTTGGAAATCACGTGGAAGCTAAGCAAAATAAGGAGAAAAGAAGATAGAGAAGAAATGAAGAAATCTTCTAATATCTCATCTCAAGGCAGAAGGAAGATCAAGAGGAATAGAAAAGTTTCCTATTCAACCTGTTGTACATCATAAGAATAGAAGGAGATCAAATTACTTCAATTTCCTTTCTCTCTTTCACATAGATAATCCTACAAAATCAGTCCCAAATTATCATTCATCCAATTTTGGGAAGTTTCCAATGATCTTTGTTTCGGCGTGAAGGGAGTATAAATTGGAAGTCATTCTTCCAATCTAGGGTATGCAAGTATAGTTAGAAAATAAAGAGAGTACTACAAGGGAGTTTTGTGAAGCCGTAGTAGCGGAATCGGGAGTTCGATTGAGCGAGAACACTACTATTCACGGAGGTTTGATACGTCGACAAATACTCAGTGAGCTTAAGTGATATTCTCCTTATATTGTTTCTCTTAATTTTGTTATTAGAATTCTCAATTCAACGACTTTGTAGTTTGGTTGATTTTTGTATTAGTCGTATGATTTTAGATTAATTATATGCATTCAAGGTTTGGTTTAATTTTCGAATTACATTGAATTTCAGTTTACTATCGTAATTTAAGCATGATTTGCTATCTTTTTGTGTTTGGGTTACAATTGTTTGCTAAGTGTATAATTTGGCCTAGTTTAAATTATATACTATTAGTAGTACTAATCTTAATTTATTTCTGCGAATGGTCTGAATTAAGGTTAGAGTGTAATTCGATAATATTCACTAGTGGAAAAACAAGGAAGGGCTGCGGTCAAAACAGCCCTAAGGGCTGCGTTTTTGGCCAGCAGCCCTTTCCATAGCAGCCCTTCAATAAATAAGAAGGGCTGCGGTTCAGGCCAAAAACACAGCCCTTCTATGCTGGAAGGGCTGCGTTTTTGGCTTAAACCGCAGTCCTTCTCTAAATGAAGGGCTGCGGTTTTAAGCCTAAACCGCAGCCCTATTTAAGTGAAGGGCTGCGGTTTAATCTTAAAACGCAGCCCTTCACATTCAATTTTTTTTAAAAAAAAATAAATAAATTGCACCCCCCACCCCCGCCCACCCCCGCCCCCAAGACACCCCACCCCCGCCCACCCCAAAGAACCCCCACCCCCCGCCCACCCCCGCCCACCCCCCGCGCCCCAAGACACCCCACCCCCGCCCACCCGCCCCCCCCCACCTACCGCCCACCACCCCACCCACGCCCACCCCATCACCCCCCCACCCCGCCACCCCAACACCCCCCCCCCCCGCCCACCCCAAAGACACCCCACCCCCGCCCACCCCAAGACTTCCCACCCCCGCCAGCCCAAGACACCCCACCCCGCCCGGCCCCTCACCCCCACCCCCCGTCCACCCCCCGCACTCCCACCCCCCCCCCCACCCCCCCCCACACCCGCCCACCACCCGCACTCCCCGCCCGCCCCCCCCCCCCCGCCCCCACCCCCACCCTTTCACTCCCCGCACCCCCCACCCCCCCACCCCCTCTCGCCACCTTCTCCACCCATTGCTACCAGCCACCCCAGAGACCCGCCCAACCCATAGCTCAGCCCGGCCCGACCCACCATGGCGGCCCCCTCACCCCACCCCACCACCACCCAAAACCTCCCTTCGACACAAAAAAAAAAAATCGATCAAATTGCAATAATAATATATGACAAGTTTTTGAACGTAATATAATAATTAACTTTAAATATGTATATATTTAATAATGTAAAAAGTGTACATAGAATTGATGCAAACTAGTAGATGTATCATAAGCAATCATCGCAAATGTGGGACGCCAACTTATCCCGAACTTCATGTAATTCGTCTGTGGTGAAGGCCCTCAAACGTGGTGTGTTATTCATATAAACCTTGCAAAACAACCAAGGAATAAACACATAATATAAGAATTCAATCATTTACCGTACTTAGTAGTTCTAAAAATGACATATACCTTCCCGAAATTCAATCAAAAACAAATGCAAGCCTAAAAATCTACACACTAGTTATATTATACCTTATATTATCATATTGAAAAAGAAAATGGAGTTAAATGAAGCGATAAGTACGAATTGGACGCGAAAAGGCAAAAATTGGCCTAAAATGCCCTTTTCGTTCCCAAAATTCAACCTACAACAATTACAAACATAAAAATCTACACAATAGTTACATTATCCCTCATATAATCATGTTAAAAAAGAATTTGGGGTTAAATGACTCGATAAGTACGATTTGGAAGCGAAAAGGCAAAATTAGGCCTAAAATGACCTTTTCGTTCCCGAAATGTAACAAACAACAAATGCAAGCCTAAAACTCTACACAATAGTTACATTATACCTCATATAATCATGTTCAAAAATAATTTGGGGTTAAATGACTCGATAAGTACAATTTGGAAGCGAAAAGGCTAAAATAGGCCTAAAATGCCCTTTTCGTTCCCGAAATTTAACCTACAACAAATGCAAGCCTAAAACTCTACACAATAGTTACATTATACCTCATATAATCATGTTCACAAAGAATTTGGGGTTAAATGACTCGATAAGTACGATTCGGAAGCGAAAAGGCTAAAATAGGCCTAAAATGAACCGAGAATCAGGTCACATGGCAATGGAATGCCCATCAGCTGGTAGCGGCGGAGATAGTGAGAAGTGTTACAAATGTGGAGAGCATTCCAATGCCATGTGACCTCACTCTCCACATTTGTAACACAGTCCCACCACCCCGGCCACTACTGCCCCCCACTGCACTCCCTCATTGCCATGTAGGCGTAAAATGACCTTTGATTTTCGTTTCCGAAATTCAACCAAGAACAGATGGAAGCCTAAAAATCTACTCAATAGTTACATTATACCTAAGCCCTCCCCCATCCCCCGCCCAAAGACCCCCACCCCGATAAGTACGATTTGGAAGCGAAAAGGCAAAACTAGGCCTAACATGACCTTTTCGTTCCCGAAATGCAACCAACAACAAATGCAAGCCTAAAACTCTACACAATAGTTACATTATACCTCATATAATCATGTTCACAAAGAATTTGGGGTTAAATGACTCGATAAGTACGATTCGGAAGCGAAAAGGCTAAAATAGGCCTAAAATGACCCGAGAATCAGGTCACATGGCAATGGAATGCCCATCAGCTGGTAGCGGCGGAGATAGTGAGAAGTGTTACAAATGTGGAGAGAATTCCAATGCCATGTGACCTCACTCTCCACATTTGTAACACAGTCCCACCACCCCCGCCACTACTGCCCCCCACTGCACTCCCTCATTGCCATGTAGGCGTAAAATGACTTATGATTTTCGTTTCCGAAATTCAACTAAGAACAGATGGAAGCCTAAAAATCTACTCAATAGTTACATTATACCTAAGCCCTCCCCCATCCCCTAACACAGCACCCCCACCCCCGATAAGTACGATTTGGAAGCGAAAAGGCAAAACTAGGCCTAACATGACCTTTTCGTTCCCGAAATGCAACCAACAACAAATGCAAGCCTAAAACTCTACACAATAGTTACATTATACCTCATATAATCATGTTCACAAAGAATTTGGGGTTAAATGACTCGATAAGTACGATTCGGAAGCGAAAAGGCTAAAATAGGCCTAAAATGAACCGAGAATCAGGTCACATGGCAATGGAATGCCCATCAGCTGGTAGCGGCGGAGATAGTGAGAAGTGTTACAAATGTGGAGAGCATTCCAATGCCATGTGACCTCACTCTCCACATTTGTAACACAGTCCCACCACCCCCGCCACTACTGCCCCCCACTGCACTCCCTCATTGCCATGTAAGCGTAAAATGACCTTTGATTTTCGTTTTCGAAATTCAACCAAGAACAGATGGAAGCCTAAAAATCTACTCAATAGTTACATTATACCTAAGCCCTCCCCCATCCCCTAACACAGCACCCCCACCCCCGATAAGTACGATTTGGAAGCGAAAAGGTAAAACTAGGCCTAACATGACCTTTTCGTTCCCGAAATGCAACCAACAACAAATGCAAGCCTAAAACTCTACACAATAGTTACATTATACCTCATATAATCATGTTCACAAATAATTTGGGGTTAAATGACTCGATAAGTACGATTCAGAAGCGAAAAGGCTAAAATAGGCCTAAAATGACCCGAGAATCAGGTCACATGGCAATGGAATGCCCATCAGCTGGTAGCGGCGGAGATAGTGAGAAGTGTTACAAATGTGGAGAGCATTCCAATGCCATGTGACCTCACTCTCCATATTTGTAACACAGTCCCACCACTCCCGCCACTACTGCCCCCCACTGCACTCCCTCATTGCCATGTAGGCGTAAAATGACCTTTGATTTTCGTTTCCGAAATTCAACCAAGAACAGATGGAAGCCTAAAAATCTACTCAATAGTTACATTATACCTAAGCCCTCCCCCATCCCCTAACACAGCACCCCCACCCCCGATAAGTACGATTTGGAAGCGAAAAGGCAAAACTAGGCCTAACATGACCTTTTCGTTCCCGAAATGAATCCAACAACAAATGCAAGCCTAAAACTCTACACAATAGTTACATTATACCTCATATAATCATGTTCACAAAGAATTTGGGGTTAAATGACTCGATAAGTACGATTTGGAAGCGAAAAGGCTAAAATAGGCCTTAAATGCCCTTTTCGTTCCCAAAATTCAACCTACAACAATTGCAAACCTAAAAATCTACACAATAGTTACATTATGCCTCATATTATCATGTTCAAAATGCATTTGGGGTTAAATGACTCGATAAGTACGATTTGAAAGCGAAAATGCAAAATTTGAGAAATTACACAGACCTGAGTTTATGTCTCATGATTTATTGACCTTCCGCCGTTTCTTAGGATCCTCAAGTACATGTATCCCTTCCGTGTGATCTACACGCATATAGTTCTCCGACATATTCACATCATCTTCCACACTATTTTCAGGATAGGTAAAAGGGGGGAGGTCCTCAAATGCATCATATTCTTCCTCATTATCAACATCACCAATACCGAGGATACTCCTTTTACCAGGTACAACAATTGACCACTTATTATCAGCAGGATCAGTTACAAAAAAAACTTGCTTAACTTGTGATGCAATTACAAATGGCTCCTCAGTTTCACGTAGACGACTAAGGTCAACAAGAGTGAATCCGCAAGGATCATCTTTTCTTACGCAACGTCGATTATCGTCAACCCACTTGCAACACAAGAGGCAAATATTAAAAGTACAGTGGTCCAGCTCCCATATTTCTTCTATTCGCCCATAATAATTGCTTTCAGCATGTACAGGCGACTTATCTTTCGAGCTTGCGTATTGTGTAGCTGACGCCACAAGTGAAACACCACTATTTTGTTGCGATGTTGACTTCAGATCTTGACGTTCAATCCAAAACGTATACCCATTAATATCATAACCCTCATAAGAGCGTACAGCTTCACGAGGACCAAATGCTAACCACTTGACTGTTTCAGGAACACTTTCATCCAAATCATTCACTACTCGTTTATGAAACCAATCAATGAAAGTCTTGTTATGCATTTGCGTCAATGCCCTAACTCTTTTTCCAGGATTGCTAACACGTAATTCCTCCATATGTTCATTTAAATAAGGATGGACAGCTGCTACGTGATGCAATACAAATAAGTGAGCTTGTTTACGCTTTTCTACGGAAGGTGTGATCAATTTTGAACCAATTGTGCCCTTGCCCTCAAGTCTGCCCTCGTGTCGGGATGTCGAAAGTCCAACAGGATCAACACTAGCAAAATACTCAGCCACAAAATTACTGATCTCTTCACCCACAACCCCTTGAATTATACTACCTTCTGGTTGTGCAGGATTCCGAACTTTATCCTTCAAAGTGCCCATATATCTCTCAAAAGGATAGCACCACCTCAAAAACACTGGACCTCACAGCTTAATTTCTCGAACTAGATGGACAATGAGATGGACCATAATGTCAAAGAATGCGGGGGGAAAAAACATCTCAAATTTGCATAGAGTTTCAACTACTCGGGCCTGCAAGGAATCGAGGGTCGACGGTTCTAGGACTTTGCTGCATATTGTATGGAAAAATGAACAAAGTTCTGTAATGGTGTGCCTCACATGCTTTGGAAGTATCCCACGAATTGTAATCGGTAAGAATACTTGCATCATGACATGACAATCGTGAGATTTCATACTCGATAACTTCAATTCACCATTTAAGGTAACAAACCGCTTCATATTCGATGAGTAGCCAGTTGGTACCTTAATGCCATACAATGACTCGCAAAAAATCCGTTTCTCTGCACGTGACATCGTGTAGCAAGCTGGTGGCAAATAATTCTTCTCCGAATCCTCCACCTTCTTTTTACTTTTCTGAGTTTCATCATCAACCCTTTCCTCCACTACTTTCTTCTTCCTTCCGTCCCTTTTCTGAGCCCACAACTCTGTTCGAAGCCCCTGTTTTTCCAAGTAAAGTCGTGACGCCTTAACATCTTTTGTCTTGCCCGGAATATTCATAAGTGTCGCAAGAATAGCTTCACAAACATTCTTCTCTATGTGCATGACATCCAAACAATGTCTGACCTTTAGATCTTTCCAATATGGGAGTTTCCAAAAAATGGACCCCTTTTTCCATAATCCCGTAGGTCGATCAACCTCACTAGCAGGTTTACCAAAGATTGTTTCAATGCCCTTCACCTGATTATAAACTTCAGTACCAGTTAATGGTCTATGAGCAACTTCTTCTTCAACCGTCCCATCGAATGCCTTCTTCTTAAACCGATAGGGATGGTCGCGTCTGAGGAGCCTTCGTGTGCGCATATAGACATGTTTGTATCCCTTAAGGTGTGTAGATTTCATGTCATCTACACAAATCGGGCAGGGTTGTTTTCCTCTCGTCTTATACCCAGATAAGTTCCCATAAGCTGGATAATCGTTCATAGTACAAAAAAGCATGGCACGCAGAGTGAACATCTCATTAGCATACGCATCAAATACTAACACTCCTTCGTTCCACATCTTCTGTAAATCTTCAACAAGCGGCTGGAGGTATACATCAATGTCATTTCCAGGTTGTTTGGGCCCCGATATAAGAAGCGACAAAGATCATGTACTTGCGTTTCATGCACAACCAAGGAGGCAAGTTATAAACCACTAAGACTACTCGGCCATGTACTATGCTGCGAACCGAGATTGCCAAAAGGGTTCATGCCATCCGTACATAATCCAAGCCTCGCATTCCTATCCTCATTACCAAATGCCTTATGCACCCCGTTGATACTTTTCCACTCGGGCGAATCGTGGATGCTTGAAGCGCACCGTCTTTCTTCCTACGATCTGCATGCCACCTCAAATTCTTCGCATCTAATTTAATTGAGAACATGCGCTTAAATCTCGGTATTATGGGTAAATACCACAACACCTTAGCTGGTGGTCCTTCACTACCTCCAGCTCCTTCACGCTTGTACCTCGACAATCCACAACGTGGACACTCATGTAAATGCTCATACTCATTACGATAAAGCACACAATCGTTAGGACAAGCATGTATCCGCTCGTACTCTAAACCGAAAGGACACATCAGTTTCTTCGCATAATAGTACGACTTTGGCAGTTCATTTCCATCAGGGAGCATATCAGCTAAAACTTCCAACAACGATGTGAAACTAGAGTCCGTCCAACCAGCTTTCGACTTAATGTTGAACAGTGTTATCACCGCGGAAAGTTTGGTGTACTTTGTACAACCTGGATACAATGGCTTTTCAGCAGTCTCAGACATAGACTCAAAAATACGAGGTCGTTTACACGACTGATCTTCAACCTCGTGTATCATCTCGTCTACCCGATCCCTATCATCATCTGCAAACTCATCATCCAAATTCTCATCCCCGAACTCATCATCCTTCTTTTCTTCACATACATCGTTCATTACTCTAGAGCTTCCTATATACTTCCCCAGCTCACCATGCCAAACCCATACGTGGTATTGAGGCCTAAACCCACGGCGAAAGACATGCTCCCTAACCACATGTATACTACTAACCTTGCTCACATTTCTACAATCGAAACAAGGACAATAAAAGTCGATCGCTCCGAGAGGATGCTTGATATTGTAATGCAGTTGTACAGAATTCCGAGACCCCTTTCACAAACTCAATCGATTCACGACTACCATACATCCAAGTACGATCCATCTCATTCAAGAAGACCTCTAATAATTAAACACAACCATTCATTATAATGCATCAATCATTATTTAAGTACATACACTCACATATTCATATCGCACACGTATAGAGAAATCTAAGATAGTGACATGTTCAATTGTATGCATGCAGCCGAAGGTCCTTATCACTCCAACCTAACCCATCCTTGGACGTCTAATCTCACTAGTGAATGTGTGCCAACTTTTCAATTCTAAGGAAAATCCGGCAGCATTTCCCTACAGTTCTCCAAGTACACAATGTAGATAATTGCTTATCTACATATGTACCCAGAGAACAATGTAGAGAAACGATGAGCCAAGAATTTCCTCAGAATTGAAAAGAAGACACACATTCACCACCTAAGTGAGATCAAACGTCCAAGAACAGTCCCAAAGCGGGGACTATTCAAGACTTACTCCTAATGAGTAAGTCTTGAACGGGTATCTAGGCATATGATGACAATTCAAACAACTTGTAGATTTCATAGCTAAATTACATTGCGTTTTCATACAATCTCATATCAAGAAATATACATACATTATAAGAAATACATATATATATCAATAAATTATCATAACTTAATCAAATTGAATCACATGACAACTTTGTCTCATCAACAAATTAAATCAAACAAAAAAGACAACGAAATTAAACTAGTTACCTCTTAACACCAATGATATGCAATGAAGAGAGTAGAGATAGTTGGAACTTTATTTGCCTTCCTAAGCCTCTTCTTCCTACAATTAAAAAAACCCACATTGCACATTAATCATTTAATTCAATTAAGAAAAACAAAACTAACTTAAAAACAAGATTAATTCATACTTAACTAAGCAAAAAATTGGCTAAACCCAGGTCAAGAGCAATATAATGAAGAAAGAGTAGGGCAGTGGTGGTGGTAGTTGTTGCTGCCGCTTGTGGGTGGTGGCGCTGCGTAGTGGTGGAGGAGCTCCACACCCTAAACCCACTCAAATGGTGGAGAAGAGAAGAGAAGAGAAGCTAAGAGAAGAGAAGCTAAGAGAAGAGAAGAGAAGTGAAGAAAGAGAAGGGTTGTGGTGGTGAAGCAATGTGGGTGCTCCGGCGTCAGGGCTCCGGTGATGGGGCGTTAGGGTTAATGTGCGAGTGAGTGAGAGGGAGGGAGGGGTTTTTCGCTCGTCAAATGCGTCTAAGGGAAGGAAATTTAAAAAAGATGTTTACCTACTGTGTGTATGTGCGCGCAAAACTGGAAATATGGGATGGGATGTGAAGGGCTGCGGTTAGTCCAGAAAACGCAGCCCTTCGTTTATGAAGGGCTGCGGTTTTTGGGCTAACCGCAGCCCTTCATTAGTAGGGCTGCGGTTAGCCTCAAAACCGCAGCCCTTCATACTGCATAAAGGGCTGCGTTTTTGGGATAACTGCAGCCCTTCACTAAAAGGGTTGCAGTTTCCTTGGAAACCGCAGCCCTTCATACAAGAAGGGCTGCGTTTTTAATAAAACGCAGCCCTTCTTGCCCAGCCCTTTCTTTTTTTCCCCCTAGTTATTCATGTTAAACTTCTATGGGATTAATGTGAATATGATTAATGAAGTCCTACTCCAAATGCTTCTAGATTTCGCCATTGTAGGTTGCGATCATACTTACAATGTAGAGTCTAGTTTAGAGTTAGTATCGGCCTAGTTCAGTACTAATTGTTAATATGAAGGATAGGGAGATTTTGCTATCTTAATCTCTACAATTAATCGATTATACCAATCTTGAGTTTATTAGTTATATTGGAAATCATGGCTAGTTGCTTAAATCTATTGTGGTAGTTATTTTCGGACTTGCTTGTCATCACTTGTAGATAATATATTAGTTTTACTTTTACTTAGTTCTATAGGTTACTACAATCTTAAACCTCCCCCAAATCTATGTATATAAGTAAATAGTTGTATAATCTCGCTTATTTGTGTGGATAGTGTTATTCTTAGTAAAACTTTGAATTAAGGAATTTAGTAGTCTCTCCGTGGGATCGACCCTTTCTTACCCTTTTCTACTTGTGAATATTTTTGAGGTCTAAGAATAGGTTTTTAATTTTATTCGGTAAACGACACGTATCATTTACCATCTCCACACCATAAGAATCTGTCATCTGGAGATTGGTAAAAGTGAAGAACACACCCCCAATAAATATTGATCTCAACTTGTCATCATCACTCTCCATACTTCACCTAATGCAAAACCACTTCCTATACATAGGAAGCAACACTGAGGCCTCACATTATGAGGTCCATCCTTCCAGGTTCCTCAGACTTCACATTCTGAAATAACCCTTTGTAGGGCAAAGAATGATACGAAGAACCAGAATCCAAGATCCATGAACCAATTGAGCTCTTTGCACTACTTAGTACCAAAACATCAGAAACATAATCTGTTATAAAGTTTATCGAAGTATCACTCTGTTCATCGTTATCTTGATCCTCCTCTTTCTTTTTCTTTCCTTTATCAGTGTCATTGATATTTTGGCATTATCTCCAATAGTAACCTTTCTCGCCACAACCCCAACACTCAACTTCTGCTTTACCGGCTCTCCCACTGCTCTTGCCCCTTGACTTTCCCCGCTCAGACCTCCCATGTGGTCTCCTCCCTCTGCCCCTCAGCACTAGGGCAGTTCATTTCAGATTATCCAATCTGAAATTTCGGATATCCAAAAATTTCGTATCGGCAAAATTGCGATCCGAAAAAAATCGGATATCCGTTTTTCGGACATCCAAAAAATAAAATCAGAAAAAATAAAAACATAAATTTTTAAAAAAAATGCTAATATGTGTAATAGCAACACAACAAGTTCGCCAAATTCAACAAGAAACTCGAGATTTGACAAGATACCGCAATATTTCAGAGGCATAAACCCGAGATTTATCCCCAAAATTATCTCATTTTATCCATAAAAAACGGAAACTTGAGATTTTTCCCAAATATTAACTCATTTTCTTCATAAACCCGCGGAGAAAAGAAGAGTAGGTGAGATCGGACGTCGCGCAGGTTAGGCGACTGACGAAGTGGCACTGGTGGACTCTTGCTCATGGTAGCCGTCGGTGGTGTGGACCAGGGTGGAATTGAGGACGAGAAGAGGAGAGTCAGAGACACAGAGAAATGAGAAAGTGAGAACTGAGAACTATTCTCAATTGTCATACGGCAGCAGTAAACAATAGTGCATATGCGCAGCTAAATGTGCTAATATAATCTCTTTAAGGTTTAGGCCTAGTTTTTCTCTTTTTATTTATTTTTTTAAAATGAAATTATATCCTTTAATGAAAAATCGGATGTTGTAGTGATTTTAGAGGAGGATGTTAAAGATGAAATCGAATTTTGGAATTCTACTATTGTTTGTTATGTTCTAGGGATTAAACCTCCTGCTAGAATCATCAATGGATTTGTCAGACGTGTTTGGGGGAAGTTGGGAATTGATCGCGTTGCTATGGGATCAAATGGTGTTTTTGTGGTTCGTTTTCATAGTTTGGATGGTAAACAACCTGTTATGGATGATGGCCCAGTCCTCTATGATAACAAGCCTGTTATCATGAAGAATTGGTCTGCTGATTTGGATTTGTTGAATAAAGAGGTGAAAGTGGTTCCAACCTGGGTACGATTTCCAGGGTTAGCCTTGAAGTATTGGGGTCAGGTAGCTTTGCATAAACTTGTGAGTTTAATAGGAAAACCTATTAGGACAGATCGAGCTACAGCTCAAAAAGATTGTATTGAATATGCTCGTGTTATGGTGGAAGTAAATATAGTCTAATGTTTTCCTGAGGAAGTTAGCTTTGTCAATGAGAAGGGTCACATAATGATTCAGAAGGTGGTTTATGAGTGTAAACCCATTATCAGTGGGGATTGTGGTGGTATTGGGCATACTCTGGAGATGTGCAGACAGAAGAAATAAGAGTTGGCTTTGAAGAAATTGAAGCCTAAGCAAATCTGGGTTGCAAAACCAAAACCTGCTGTGGTGACTCAGGGGTCCTCTACTACTGAGGTTAATGGTATTCAGCAGCCTCAGGGGTCCTCTACTACTGAGGTTAATGGTAAGGATACAGAGAATGCAAAAGCTTCTGAAGTAGTGAGGGTTCTAGTTAGCCCTAGTAGGGTGGAGGTTCAGGTTAATCCAACAGAAATTCAGCCTATTGAGGTGCCTGAACAAGTTGTAATGCAGCAGGGAGGGGAATGGAACACGCTTCCTAATGGATAGGATTAGCAGCTGGAATGTAAGGGGTCAAAATAGCCCTCAAAAACATAATGATGTCAAATCCTTTTTGACTCATTATAATATTGGGTTATTTGGACTTCTTGAGACTAGGGTGAAGGCTAGGAATTTCTCAAAAGTCTTCCCTAGGATTTGTCATGGATGGTCTGTCATTACTAATTATCAATATCATGATGGTGGTAGAATCTGGTTAATTTAGTTGCCTTCTGTTTTTGTTGTCAATGTTTGTTCCTATGCTGCACAATTCATCCATTGTGAGGTTTTGCATAGGGCTATTGGTAAGGCTTTTGATGTGACTGTGGTTTATGCAGCTAATGATGATACTGTCAGGGATGATTTATGGTGTGCTTTAGATCAAATTAGTCATAAAGTGAGGGGTGCCTGGATTGTTTTTGGTGACTTTAACAATGTTCTTAATTTGGGGGAGAGAATTGGTTCTGCTGTCTCTTTGGAGAAAGTGGCTCATTTTAGGCAATGTGTTCGTTATTGCTTGCTGCAGGATCATCCCTCTAATGGTCCTTTTTTCACCTGGTCTAACAAACAGGAGGGAGAGAATAGGGTATTTTCTAAAATTGACAGGGTTTTAGCCAACTCTCAGTGGTTTAACTCTTTCAATGATGCCAATGCTATGTTTATTCTTGAGGGTATTTCGGATCATTGTGCTTGTATTGTCAAGATAAATAACTCTATGGTGGTAAAAGCAAAACCTTTTAAATTTTGCAATATGTGGACTCTTGCTGATAACTTCATGTCTATTGTTCAGGAGGGGTGGCAGGAGAGGTTTGTTGGAGTGGCTATGTTTAAAGTGGTGAACAAATTGAAGAAATTAAAGTAGGCTCTTAAAGTGTTGCACACGAATAAATTTTCTAATGTTGAGACTGAGGCTTCTGTTGCATTAACAAAGCTTATGGATATTCAACATAATATCTATCTTGACCCTCACAACTCAGAGTTGCATCATCAGGAGCTTGAGGCTATGCGGGTGTATGATAATTTAAATGCTGCTAAAATGAGTTTTTAGAGGCAGAAAGTGAAGCAAGAATGGATCAAGGGTGGTGATGAAAACTCTGGCTACTTTCATGCTCGCTTGAGGAAGAGAAGACAACAAAGCTATGTATATAGAATCAGAGATTCAGAGGGTATCTGTCATGAAAATCTGAAGGATGTTGAGGGAGTTTTTTTGAATTATTATGAGAAGTTGTTGGGTACAGGGAGTTTAGCTGATGGCCATGTGAGCAATTCTGTCATGGCTGAAAGTCCAAGGGTGAGTGATGAGATCTAACATTTGTTGTGTGCTCCTTTCACTGGTGAGGAGGTGAAGAGTGCCATCTTTGATATTGATGAGAATAAGGCTGCTGGCCCTGATGGATACTCAAGTGGGTTTTTCAAGAAAGCTTGGGTTTGTGTGGGAAATGAAGTCACTTCTGTTGTCCTGGAGTTCATTCAATCTGGGAAACTCCTGAAATAAATTAATGCCACCACCTTGTGCTTGATTCCTAAGGTTGATCAACTTGAAGATGTTAGTCAATTCAGGCCTATTGCCTGTTGCAATGTCATCTACAAGGTAATTTCTAAACTGCTTTGTAGTAGTGATGGGTTTTAAAATATATACCGCAAGTGCACGGTGTCTGTTTAGCAGAAACTGGCAAATACGGGTCGATCCACAGGGAGATGAGTTCTATAGATTTGTGCTCAATTATTTAACTACTTCAAAAGAGAAATTTGATTGAATAATTAATAACTAAACTAGAATAAACTAGAACACAAAAGGATGGAAGTTTATCAAATAATTAAAAACCTAGGGCAATCGATCGGTCCACCATGCTTATACCAATTTAATCACTACAATATAATTCAACAATACTTGGATTGAGGTTCGGATAATTAGAGTATTTCGTTAATCCTACGGTCGGGTCTTAACAACTCTTAGATCAACAAATGCTAGTACGGTCGCTCAACATCATCAGATCTACCAATTGTAACAAACCTCTAATGATATTGCGCAATTACATGAATTAAACAATAAAAACAAATCAATAGGAATTACCCTAATTCAATCCAAATATCGAAGAACCTTAAAACATAATTAAATAGGTATAAACATGGCTTCCCTCACTAAGCCCTAGAAAAAGACTACTCACTCATTATCATGAATAACACAATAAACATAATGTAAAAAGAAGAATTAATCTAAATAGATTAAGTAGAAAAATTACCGAATGATTGAAGAACAATTAAAGAGAAATTGATGAACTTTATAATCTTCCCAAGCCAAGAGTTAATACAAAATTAGAGAGAAAGCTAAGTGTTTTAAACCTAATAAAACGTAGAATAAAGATAGTCTAATACAAAATACTAAAAACCAATTTATAGTTTTTACAAAACCGGCTAAAAAAGGCAAAAATTAACCTTCCCGAAAAACCGCCCGGTTGGGCGACGGTGTTCTAAAATTACGACAAAGAAGGAAATTCGCCCGGTCAACTGGGCAGGGCCGCCCGGTCGGGCACGTAAGCAGTTTTGGCCCTTTCCTCGCCCAGTTGGCCGGGCGAACAAGCCTTGTAGTTTACTAAGTTTTGTGGCTCGCCCGGTCGGGCTGGCCCGCTCGATCGACCGGGCGAGGGTGATTTCTTGCCATTTTCCTTGCAATCTTCATCCAAATCACTCGTGCAATCTCCCGGATCTTCTATGGACCACATGTGACCATTGGACTTTCGTTCCACAACTCAAATTAAGGCTTTAGAGGCCTAATCTGCAAAAAAACAGCTAACAAACGGAAACGAGTCCAAACATATCAAATCACACAAAAAACGAGCTCAAAAGAGCTCAAACCGGTACTCAAAGCTAGGGGAATTGGGTTAAATACTCTATACAAAATAGATACATCAAGTAGATTCAAAATGGTTTTGCCTAGCTTGGTAGACCAATTACAGAGTGCTTTTGTTGAAAATAGGCAGATTATGCACAATATTCTTATCTGTCAAGATATTCTAAGGCATTATAAAAGGAAGAGTCAACCTAGAAGGTGTACTATGAAAATTGATTTGAGAAAGGCATATGATTCAGTGAGTTGGGAGTTTTTTGGGAGAGGTTTAAATTTCCTGATCAATTTAGGCTTTGGATTATGACCTGTGTCACTTCCCCTTCCTTTTCTATCAGTGTTAATGGTGGTTTATGTGGGTTTTTCAAAGGGAAAAAATGGCTCAGGCAGGGAGACCCTATTTTCCCTCTGCTATTTGTGCTCATAATGGAGTATTTTACTAGAATCCTGAAGAAAATGAGTAGTAGGGATGATTTTTGCTTCCATTATAGGTTTTAATCATTGAAGCTTAATCATCTAGTCTTTGCTGATGACTTGATGCTTTTTTGCAAGGGTGAAGTTAAGTTTGTGACTCTTATGGTTAGGGCCCTTAAAGCTTTTTCTAATGCTTCTGGGCTCAGTGCAAATAATGAGAAATCTGCCATTTACATTGGTAATGTATCTGAGGAGATTAAGCTTAGAAATCTACAAGTGACTGGATTCCAAGTGGGCTCCTTCCCATTCAGATACCTTGGAGTCCCTATAACTTCTAAAAGACTTTCTGTTGTGGATTGTGATGTCCTTGTTGATAGGATCTTGAGGAGAATTTTCTGTTTGACTTCTAGAAACTTGTCCTATGCTGGGAGAAATGCGATTGTCAATGCTATCTTGCTTAGTATATACACATACTAGGCTCAAGTTTTCTTGATTCCTAAAAGTGTGCTTCAAAAAATTACCCAGATATGCAGATCATTTATTTGGGATGGCAAGTCTTATCTTTATAAACCCCCTCCAGTGTCATGGGAGTGGGTCTATAAGCCTAAGAAATATGGTGGGCTGGGTGTGAGGGACTGCAACTTGTGGAATACTGCTGCCTGGGGAAATATACATGGCAAATTGCAAGGAAAGAGGATATTTTGTGGATAAGATGGGTTCATAGTGTCTATATTAAGGACACAAATTGGTGGGATTATGTAGCTCCAAGCTCTTCCAGTTGGGCTTGGAAGATGATTTGCCAAGTGAAGAACAAATTCAAACTTGCCTATCAGTATTCTATTAAAAAGGGGTACAAATGGCTCAGAGGTAACATGGAGGGTGTTAGGTGGCATTATTGGGTTTGGAACTCAATTAATATCCCTAAACACTCGTTCATTTCTTGGCTCACTGCTTTGGGTAAACTTAGAACAAGAGACAGGCTTAGCATGGCAGGGATTTGCTCTGATGTCAGTTGTCTTCTATATGCACTCATGGTAATGATTCTTGCAACCATCTATTTTTTCAATGTTCATTCAGTCATCAAGTGTGCCAATGAGTTATGAGGTGGCTGTAGATTCATTATAGTGCCCAGGAAAATCTTTATGTGCATTGGAGGAAATGGGGTTGGAAATTCAGCAACAAACATCAACAGCAGGTGGCTTATGCGAGTTTGGCTGCTACAGTTTATCACATTTGGAGAGCTCGAAACCATGCCTTGTGGAATGATGCTGTGTTGAGACCTGTTATGGTTATCAAGCAAATTCAGATTGATATTTATATACGGGTTAAAGCTAAAATCTTTAATAGATGGAGAGATAGAGAAAGAGTCTGGTTTGCTGCTCTTATGGCTCAAGTGTTCTGAGCCTGTTTGCTTTGTTCTGGTGTCTTAGGAGTTGGTTGTTGTCTATTGTTTGGATGCTTCTGTTGTTTGATTGTTTTTGTTTGTTGGTTTGGTTGTTGCTGGTAAATGGCTCTTGCTAGGTTGTATTTGTTGCTGACGATTTCTTGCTATTTGGTAATATAATCCTTTACATATTTACCAAAAAAAAAAATCGGATGTTTCGGATATCTGAAAATTTAAAAAGATCGAGTCGCATCTGATCCGATATTTTTCGGATATCCGATACGAAATATCCAGAACTCAAAAAATCGGATCGGATATCGGATTTTTCGAATCGGATCGCAGCTCGGATCGATCGGATAAGATCATTATGAACAACCCTACTCAGCACTGTATGCTCCACCAGATGACTCCCCAGAATCCTTACACTGAGTGCTCTCTCTCAACACCAAATCACGGACATCATCCAACTTAGTGCACCCTTCCCTGTGGAATTACTAATAGCAGCAATCATAGTCTCCCACTTTCTAGGAAAAGAGGACAACAAAATCAAAATTTTTACCACATCATCAAAGGTAATTTTCATAGAGGTCAATTGACTAATAATTATACAGAATTCATTTATAAATACAGCAGCAAATTCACCATCAATCATCTCAAGTTTAAACAAATGGCGCATCAGATATACCTTATTCACAGCAGAAGGCTTCTCGTTCATGTCTGAAAGAGTCTTGATCAACTCCGCCGTTGTTTTCACCGATGTCAATCGAACCACACCTAGTACTTTCCAATCCAACATATCCCGGTCTTCATTTTCCATTGCTGCATGTTTCTTTTCTAACAAAGGTTGGTACAGGTCTATCTGGTACAATCCTCCATCTACTTCTTCCATAAACCAAAACCCTTACAATCGAATTTATCAATCCTCACCCTCCGGTCTTCCATTATACCCTTTCAACATGATCTAGCCGCATAACGATTCAACCTAGTTCTGGATATAACTTGTTAGGAATACGTATCGTAGGCACTAACGAACCGAACTATTAAAATATAGTAATATACGGAGGAATAAAAATATTAAAGTAATAAAGAACATAGAAGATTTATTATGGAATACAAAAAGATTTGTTAATCTCTCTAGACTATATAACCTTTCTCTACGGTTCTCTATTCTATCTAGATATAAGAATAATAATCTCACTTTGTATCACAAAATTATAAAGACCTCAAACATATTATACTAGGGATATTAATTAGGAAACCTAGTCAAAGAAGGAAACCAAATTAAACAATAAACTGCGTAAAAGCCTTGAGAAAGCCCCATCATGGGAGCTGAAACCCGCGTGCGCGAGTAACTATCTGCGACCTGTCAACAAAACCTGGGGGCGCGGGTCGTGGCCTGTGGGCTGGCAGCAGCTGCTGTCTTGTGCTCGCTACATGCTGCGCGTGCGGGTTCTCCTACTCGTCGAACCCCGCGGTCTGCTGTCGTATGATACTTTCGAGTCTCGTCGCTTGCTCGGTATACTCACCACAAACATTTACCGCAAGCATATACACACCTCGATCCACAACGACACACACCATCAACGCAAGACTTCTGTTTACCATCTCCACACCCTACCTAACAGAGAGGAGGAGGACCCGTCGGCTGCTGTGAAATTGAAGGGTTTAGAATATGCTTCAATATCTGCGGTTGGCTGTCGAGTAATTAACTTAATTAACTGAGACAATCTGAGGCTCTTAGCCAAGTTTTTTTTCATTTTAAAATATGACAACTTTTTTAAATATTAAAAATTAATGTCTATTTAGTTTGTTTTCAAACAAAAATAGCTTAATTACCTATATATGAGGCTATGTATTGAGATATATTTATTTAATATGTTAATATTATCTTTTAGGCAAGATTTAATTGATTTGTAAAGATAGTTTCCTAAGTAATTTAGTAATACTTCTATTGTATATTTGGGTTTTACGTAAAATGAGAATGACACACAAAAAATTCCTTCAATCAATCAATCTCTCTCTCGCTTATCATGGTATCAGCCTAGGTTATTTTTTCCTTCCTTCATTCATCATCAATATGGCAGGCGGTGATGCTAATCCTCCACCACCGTCCAAACTCGATGCTTCTTCCCCTACCTTGGTCCTTAAGACCGTCCTGGAGACTTTCTCACACCCACCCGTCTACGTGACAACAACTACGACGACTGGGCAGCAGATTTACAAACGGCTCTCGAAGCCCGCCAGAAGTTTTACTTCCTTGATAGTAGTGTTCTCAAACCTGCCTCTCCTTGTACTGTCGCGGACTGGGCTGCTCTCTAGGCTATGCTAGTCTCGTGGGTGATGAATACCATCACTTCCGAAGTCAAGACTTCCCTTCCAAAATTCAAAGACCCGTGTCGTCTTTGGGATACACTTAAAGCACGCTATGCCGTTGCTAATGGACCACGGATCAACCAACTTCATGCTTCCATTGCCAAGTGCGAGCAATCGAAAACTATGTCGGTAACTACGTATTACTCTCAACTTCATGTATTATGGGAAGAATTGCATCGTCATGAACCCTTGATTACTTGTAACTGTTGCACCGCATGCGATTCCGGTGACCGCCATGCTCACCGACGTGAAGAACGTAAGGTACACCAATTTCTTATGGGCTTATATTCTCCTTATTATGCTTAAACTAGGGCTGCCATTTTAGCCCTAGAACATCTTCCATCTCTTGACCGTACTTATTAGATGCTCATTCAAGATGAGCGTGTGCGCCTTGCCACACAACCAGTCGACGCGCCGCCGTCACAGCCACCTGATGCTGTCGAGTTCTCTGTGCGCGCTACTCCTGGCCGCGGCCGTGGTCGTGGTGACCGTCCAGATCGCACCACTATGGTGTGTTCTCATTGTAAAAAAATAGGACACGACGTCGCCACTTGTTTCGAAATCATAGGCTACCCAGCCCATTGGACTGACTCTAGTGGTCGTGGCCGTGGTCGGGCCGCCACTGGTGGGGGTCGTGGACCACCAGCCCGTGCCCATGCTGCTGCTCTTGGTTCGGTCGAGGCTTCTTCAAGTGGTTCTGCCACTTCTTCTTATCTTTTTACGGCCGACCATTGGAAAGCTCTCGCAGGCATGTTCGGTAATATTAAAATCACTGAAAATCGTTTGACTGGTAAGTTTGATACTTACTCTTGGATTCTTGATACTGGTGCTTCTCATCATGTCACCGGTGATCTTAATTGGTTGTATAATATTCATGATATTCTTGCCTGTCCTGTTGGGCTACCTAATGGTAGTACTGTTGTTGCAACTCAAGAGGGTTCTGTTCGCTTATCTCCTACTATTACTCTCACTCATGTGCTTTATGTGCCTACTCTTCGTTGTAATTTATTATCCATCTCTCAATTGTGTGATAGTTTGCATTGTACTGTCCAATTTGATTCTCATATGTGTAATATTCAGGACCCGTTGATGGAGCTGATTGGAACGGGAGTTAAGCGGGATGGACTTTATTACTTTGGCGGCATGGATTCTATTCAACATATCACGGTTTCTGGTGAAGCTTCAGTCTTGATTTGTGCGTGGCATCGTCGTATGGGGCATCCGTCCGCAAAAGTTGTAAAGTTACTTCCCCCTGTTAGTCATCTGAAGGGCAGTTTTAATGATGATTGTGACATTTGTTTCTATGCTAAGCATTCTAGGGATCAGTTTTACCTTAGTGATAATAAAACTACTCGTATTTTCGAGAAAGTTCATTGTGATTTGTGGGGACCCTATAGACATGCTTCTTCTTGTGGTGCACGATATTTTTTGACTATTGTGGATGATTTTTCTCGTGCTGCTTGGTTTTATTTGATGGTTGATAAAACTGAGGTGTTTTCTACGTTCATGTCATTTATTGCTATGGCTGAACGACAATATTCTCAAACCATCAAAATAGTGCAAAGTGATAATGGTACTGAGTTTAATTGTCTTCGTGAATATTTTTCTGCCACGGGGATATTTTTTCAGACCTCTTGTGTTCATACCCCTCAACAAAATGGAAAAGTTGAGCGTAAACATCGGCATATTTTGAATGTCGGACGTGCTTTGCATTTTCAATCTCATCTTCCCATCTATTTTTGGGGTGAATGCGTTCTTGCTGCAGCCCATTTGATTAACCGCACTCCTACTCCCTTGTTACACAATAAAACTCCTTTTGAATGCTTAACCGGAAATGTTCCTTCTTATGATGTTATTAAGGTGTTTGGGTCTTTATGTTTTGCTCACAATCATAACACTAAAGGTGATAAGTTTGCAAAGAGAAGTAGAAAGTGTATTTTTGTGGGTTATCCGTTTGGTAAAAAACGGTGGCGTTTGTTTGATCATGAAAAGAAGGAATTTTTTGTCTCTAGGGATGTAAAAAATTTTGAGGATGTGTTTCCTTCTCCTCATTTCTCGCCCCTATTTCTTCTCCTGGGCCTAGTTCCACAAATCAGTCCCCCCCCCTTAACACATTCCCATGGACCTCCTCCCACAAACTCGTCCCTTTCTTCATCCGGTTTTCCTTCCACCGTGTCTGTTGGGCCGGCGTCTTCTGGGCCTGCTCCTGCTGGATCCCCTTCTATTCATGAGTCCTCTAATTTGGACTCCCTTGCTTAGTCTACTACTCTTGGTCGTGGTTTACGCGCAAACGTGCCTTCAGTTCTTTTACGTGATTATGTTACTCACACTATCACAGTAAAAAGTCCTTCCCCCGCTTCCTCCAGTTCTCCTTGCTCCACAGGTACTCCTTACCCTATTGCACATTATATCAATTGTGATAGTTTTTCTGCAAATTATCGTGCTTTTCTTGCTGCTCTTACTTCCACTACAGAGCCCAGGTCTTTTAAGGAGGCTATGAGAGATGAGAATTGGAGAAAATCAATGCAAGAAGAAATCACTGCTCTAGAGGATAATGGCACTTGGACCATGCAATATCTTCCTCCTAGTAAGCGAGCTTTGGGTAGTCAGTGGGTGTATCGCAACAAATATGATTCTAATGGCCTTCTTGACCGACGCAAATCTCGTTTGGTGGTTCTTGGCAATCATCAACAGGAAGGTATTGACTATACTGAGACGTTTGCCCCTGTTGCTAAAATGGTTACTGTTCGGGCTTTTCTTGCCATTGCTGCTTCTAAGCATTGGGAACTCCATCAAATGGATGTTCAAAATGCTTTCTTACATGGTGATATGGAGGAGGAAGTTTATATGAAACTCCCTCCTGGTTTTGGTGCTTCTGATCCGAATCTTGCGTGCCGTCTCAGAAAGTCCTTGTATGGTTTGAAACAAGCTCTGCGTTGTTGGTTCGCTAAGCTTGTCACTGCTCTTCGTCACTATGGCTTTCTTCAATCTTATTCTGATTACTCACTGTTTACTTACACTAAGGGCTCTGTTCAGATTAATGTCCTAGTGTATGTTGATGATCTCATTATTGCCGGTAATGATTCCGCTGCTTTACTGGCTTTCAAAGCCTATTTGAGTAATTGTTTTCGTATGAAGGATCTTGGTCCTTTACGGTATTTTTTGGGAATTGAAGTTGCTCGTAGCTCTTCAGGTCTTTTCCTTTGCCAGTGTAAGTACACGTTGGATATTGTTGCTGAAACTGGCATGTTAGGCGCCAAGCCTTCTGATTCTCCTATTGAGCAAAACCATAAGCTTGGTCTTGCTACAAGTGCTCTTATTGATGACCCCGAGGTCTATAGATGCCTTGTTGGTCGTCTTATCTACCTTGCTGTCACTCGTCCTGATCTTGCTTATTCAGTGCATATTCTATCTCAGTTTATGCAGGCCCTCCGTCAGGAGCATCTTGAGGCTGTCTTACGTGTTGTTCGTTATCTTAAAGGCACTCCTGGCCAGGGCATTCTTCTTCGTGCTGACAGTGATCTGCCATTACAGGGATGGTGTGATGCTGATTGGGCTGCCTGCCCCATCACTCGGCGCTCTCTCACAGGTTGGCTTGTCTTTCTTGGTCATTCTCCTATCTCCTGGAAGACCAAGAAACAACCCACCGTCTCTTGTTCTTCTGCTGAGGTTCTTTGATTAATCATATTGAATGATATAGGCGTTGGCTCCGGCTCATTAGTTTTGCTCATTGGTATAACTTTGATGATATTATCAATTCGGAGAAGAAGGGTAATGAAAATCAAGGAAAAGTTCTTTCAACAAAATGGAGGTTTGCTTTTAAGCCATTTAATTTCCTCTTCAAAAGAAGATAGTACGGAACAAGTAAAGATATTCACTATTGGAGAGTTAGAGGCAGCAACCAACAACTTCAATGAACAAAGTATTATAGGGAGTGGTGGTTATGGTACAATGTTCAAGGGAAATTTATCGAACAATGAAATTGTTGCAATTAAGAGATCAGAATTTGTGGAGAAGACTCAGATTGAACAATTCATTAATGAGTTAGTCGTTCTTGCACGGATAAAACATCCTAATGTGGTCAGATTAATAGGATGTTGTCTTGAGGTTGAAGTTCCGTTATTGGTTTACGAATTCATCCCCAATGGGACATTATATGATCACATTCATAACAAAGATGGACCTTCTTGGTATTCATGGAGAAATTGTTTGCGAATCGCTATTGACTCTGCTAGTGCACTAGCTTATTTACATTCGAAACCCATAGTTCATCGGGATGTCAAGTCTACAAATATCTTACTAGATGATAACTATATGGCAAACGTATCTGATTTTGGAGCTTCGAGGTTGGTTCCACTGAATCATACGCATCTAACCACAATGGTGCAAGGTACGTTAGGATATCTCGATCCGCAGTATTTTATTTCAAGTCAATTAACAGAGAAAAGTGATGTTTATAGCTTTGGCGTAGTTCTGAGTGAACTCTTAACGAGGGAAAAACCACTTCTACCGTCAACGCAAGCCGAAGACCAGAATCAAAATTTGGCTGCATTTTTGTGAATTGCATGGAGCAAAATAATTTGTTCAATGTTTTGCATAGTGAACTTCTGGCAGAGGCGTCTAAAGAGCAACTCATCTCAATCGCAGAACTTGTGAGAAAGTGCCTTAGTATCAAGGGTGAAAATAGACCAACCATGAAAGAAGTTGTTATGGAGCTTGAAGAATTATGGAGGAACACGACACAATGCATGTGACATGTCAGCAGGTGAAAATATTTGATCAAATAGTACCACTTAAAGAATGAAGATCACAAATTACCAAGATTAACTAATATTTCGTCCTAAAATTATTTATTTGTGGTCACATTCATTATTATATGTTTTTTGTTTTCTGCCTTTCAACCTTTTTCGAGTTAATGGATCTTGTATCATACAGTCATACTCTATTCGAAGGGGTAAGAGATAGAAATTGGGTGCACAATCTGGCTTAGTTGTCATTATTTTTGTGTATTCTTTGGGTTGTTTGCTTTTTTGTATAGCTTGAGTAGTTTTTGGGTTTGGCCTAGGTAGGGCCGTTTAAGTTGTAAATTGTTCGGTGGATTAATACAACTTACTACTCCCTCCGTCCATAATATAGTCTTTCTTCATTTTGGTGGGTGGAACTTTAAAATCTTTGACCAAATATTCTCATTAGTATATACAAAAAAAACCTACTCATGCGGGATCTTGTTAGATTCGCCTCAATGTGTACTTCATAATATCAACTTTTTATATTCTTTTTTAATACGAAATTAAAGATATTAAAAGTCAAAGTTACGTCTTGGAGACCGTGCAAAAAAGAAACAAGGACTATACTATGGGACGGATGGAGTACTTACTTAGCAAAAAAAAAGAAGGGTTAAGTGATATAAACTCCCCACATATGGGTGAGTGCGGAATACCTCAAGCTTCGGATCTAATTGAACCTTGTTTGGTACTAGTATAAGAGATATACACCCTCTAATTTGTTTAGTAAACTTTTGCAATTGTTGATGCATAATTTTGACCATGAATATATTCAATTGTCAATTAGTAAAAAATTAAGAAAAATTGATATTATAAAAATATAATTTGAGGCAAATCCAAATAAATCTACATGATAAAACATTTTACATATATTAGTGAAAAAATAAAGTCAAAGTTTGTTATATATACTTCCTCCGTTCCATAATAAGTGAAACACTTACTATTTTAGAACGTTTCAAAATAAGTGAAACATACCTTAAATGGAAAAAAGAAAGTGACAAAATGACAAGAGTACCCATCACAAACTTGTGTGGTTTGCTTTTCTCTCTCCTCCTTTTGATAATGAGAAGGGTATTTAATGACTTTTTGGCTTTTGAAAGTGATGTTTATTAAATCTTGTGCCCAATCCCTATGTTTCACTTATTATGGAACGGAGGAAGTATAATGCAAAAGTCAAAGTATAACAACTAAATAAAAACGGATGAAGTATATATTTATATATGTATGACACAATTACCTTAGCTTTACAAGCTTAGATTGTATTCTTTTTTAGTTCTTACATCTTACAAATATTCAAATACAAATAAAGTAGTCTTACAATAATGAAAAGATAAATACAAAAAGACAGAAATAAAGCTTTCCGATAGTAACCAAGGGTTGACGAGAAAAATCCGGAGGAGAAGGCGTGGGTGGAATAAGGCCGTCTGACGACACATTAAAAAAAGGTTCAACATCATATCTCATCTGGCAACTTGGCCCTTTAATTTGTCCCCATAATCGGCTATCACTCGCACATAATTCAACCGTGAAATTTAAAGCATCCGTTAAACACTCCTTGCATTGCGCACTACTAAGATCAGGAGTACATTGCACCAAAAAGTAAAATTCTCTTTGTGCTATGTAACTCCCATTCTTAACTGCAAAGTACCTCGAAGATGAACTTTCCGAGGTAGCTCCGTCGATCAGCGATTCGAGGTTTCTCCTCACTCCCCCTTTGATTTGGCCGCCGTCGAGGAGGAGCTTAACTCCAGCACAGTTTGTATAGTTGGGGCGCAGCTCCATGTTGGAGAAGATCATGCGATTGGCATACCGTAACATGCATTCCTAGTTTATAGAAGAAAAGCGGGGTTATTTCTTAGGAAACGTAAGGAATAGATAATTGAATCCAAGGAAAATGTTATGACGCGGTCTTAAGAGAGAGTATAAGAAGTTGAAAGTGAATAACTGATAAGTCATTAGAGTAATAAAAAATTGTCCTATAATTTGTAGTTGCTGGATCCAGGATCTTTTCTTTGTGGGTTTGGAATTCAGAGACATTAGTCCAAATTTTAAATTATATATGTAAAAAACAAATGTTATTAATTATGTGAAATATTATTGGATTACTTTCAAATTATAATACTCCCTCCGTTTTCAATTGATGTTCCTAGTTTGACTTGCACTACATTTGTCAATGCATATTTTTAACCATTAGTATATGTAGTTACGTATTAGTGAAAGATAATAAAAATTTAATATCGTTAAAGTGCTCACTAAGACGAATTAAATAAGACTCCACATGACTATGATTTTTATTATATATTGAGAAAAATCTAGAGGATTTTATGTAATTCTAAATAATGTCTAGATTCCAAGTTGGAACATCAATAAGGAATGGATGAAGTATCAACTTTTTATTATTTTTATAAGTTGATAATTGAATTTATTAGTGGTTAAAGTTATAAATGCGAAAGTCAATATGAAATAACTCGAAAAAAGGAGAATATAGTATTACTTTTTAACGCATTTCCAAAAATATCATTTACCATTAATCTTTTTAATTACGTAATAACAAAAAATATAACTAACAAGTCGATAATTTGAATTACACATTAGCATAAATCTATCAAGTCATACATAATCATGTTTTATACATATATTAATGGAGATTAATGGTCTAAATTAACAAAATTTTGCTTGGAGAAAATTAATCGGAAAGTATTTTGAGACGAGAGTAGTAGTAAAGAGATGCAATAATACATATTATTATTGCCTCATATATAACTATGCCCTCTTTGGGGTGGCGATAGCAAAGATCTAAAGCATTCTTGGTGGCATCCTCGACGCAGCCGTGGCATTTTTGGAAGGTAAGATCGTTACGGCAGTCGTAGAGGGCGTAGACTATGTCTGTAACATCGTCATCGGAGCCGATCGTCACGTTGGAGAATAGGTGAGAAGAGGAGAGGGAAGTGAGGTTGGAAAATGCCGTAGCAAGGTTTAAATCGTAAGTGCTGTTTTGCGTAAAATTGCCCTTTGTGTCGTCACATTCCCAGAATTTTGGCCAGAACTGCCGGGTCAATTCTCTACTGGGGGCAATATTAAGGGAGAATATGAAGAACAAAAGTAGATGGAAAATTGTTTGAAGGTTATGAGATGGTGATAAAACCATGTTTTTATGTGTTTAAAGTTAAGCAACTGACCACAGGGTGCCTGGAGAGAAACATAATACTATGTTAAGGAAGGTAGATTTAGCTTCTTTTATTAAATTACTAGACTCATATGTGATTGTTGAGTTGTACCACCTCTTAATGTTGATATGGTATACTACCTCTGTTTTCGTTTACTTGCAATATTTAATTATTTTAATATACTCACCAAAAAGATAAATGTTGCATCTAAAAAAACAGAGGTAGTACTTGAATAGGAAAATATTATTGCAAGTAAATTATCAATTCAAGTAAAATAAAATAAACAAATAAATTTTACTCACAAGGAAATTTTTAGAAATTTTACCTACTCTTTTGATGAATCATTGTATTCTTTTTTATCCGAGTGAGGATAAAATCCAAACATGAGAAAGAAAGAAATAAGAATCTAAACAACAACGAAATGGAAAAGGAAAGAGGAATAATTAAGCGTGAGAAAGCTACATGATCTATAACATAATTATAGTATCTCTTGTATATGTACTTAATTGATTTTTTTAAAATACGTCATAAGGTAAAAAAAAAAAAGAATCTCAAAACGTTAATATATTACACTACTATTTTGGATTTTTTTAGTCCTACTTTGAACCATATACTACTCTTTTTTTTTTACGGAAAGAAGAATATTACTAATAATAAGTCATACGGCATATACAATGATAATCGAGACCAGATAAATACATATTTAAAGAATTACGAAAATTGACACAATGAAACCAATTAGTTAATTTAAAATACTTGAGCACGGCTCCAACTCCATTGCTTCAAGCTTGACGCGAGCTGTGTATTTCTATGTTTTTGCATATTTCCAAGTGGAGACCTTCACAATCTAATTCTATGATATAATTGTCCCGAGTGATGAATTGATGAGAAAACCTACACCCTCATGGTTCCTGATCATCTTACAAATTATTGACATCATGAAAACAAAAACAAAAAAAAAACTCATATAAATGATGGGATGTAAGAACCCACCAAACAGGGGAGAAAAACATTCACAAATAGATAGAAACAAGACAAAAGAAAGCGATAAAAAAAGAAAATAACCCAGAAAAATAAGAAAAAGGATCGGCAATAATCTAAATTCTGAAAGAAAATAGAAAACTCCCAGCCTAAGAGTAAAAACCCTTAGACAGAGAATTGTACGTAGAGGGAGAGAGGAGGGGAGGCAACAAAACAATCGACTCACACACTACTCATATACTAATATTATTGGTTGATATTTTGAAAAGACACGTTGAGACAAATCAAATAATATCCCACAATGACTATATTGTTTTATGTAATTAATTAATACATTATGGTCAATATACTTGTTATTAGTATTAAAAGTTAAAAGGTCTCTATTAAATACAACAATTGGAGTATTAAGAAACAGATGAATCAACTTTATAAATTAGTAAACGTGAAATTTAAGGACCTGCAACTGAAAAAAAAAAAGGAGAAAGTAAGAAGTATATATATCAGGAATAACTGTAATGACGGTAAATATTGACACAACCTGCTAACCCGACCCGATCAACGGGTTTGGGTCAAGGTTGACCCAAAACGACCCATTTATTAAACGGGTTGGGCTAGGGTTGAACATTTTAACCCGAATCCGACATGACAACCCGTTTAACTACAATTCTACTATCAATATTATTAGTTAGTCTTGAAATAATTTGAATATTGTTCATAAATATATAAGATTTATTCTTTGGTTTTTCGATTTGGTTTATTTAGATTAGTATAAAAGACGTAGGTTAACAAATATATGACGGGTCGGGTTAGTGTTAAGTGTTATTGACTCATTTAATAAATAGGTCGGGTTAGGGTTGAGTGTTCAACCTGTTTACTATGGACCCAACACGAATTTGACACGACAAGACCCATCTACCAAAATCTAGGAATAAGTCTCAAACTTTACAAAGTTTGACCCCAAATGGGACAATATTTTTTTTTTAAAAAAAAAAACTCTTGTTTAGATTGTGGGATGCAAGTAACTCCAATAGTCGTTGACCTAGGAAACGTACCGCATTATTTTATTCACTTCTCTATCCTAAGGTTGACCAAAACTTAGCTGTACATATATATGATATTAGGTTACAACAAATCTATACCTGTAAATGTAATGTTTTAAAAAAATAAGTACTTGTCTTCTATAGATTAATTAAATATAGACACTACTTTGATTTTAAATATAAAAAAATCAATGCAAATAAATTTTTAGTATAATTACTCACTTTTCTTACTAATTACATTCACTTTCCTTCCTTTCTAATTACAATTATTTATATATATTTGTTTGTCGTCTCTATTAAGTGCATTATTTAATAATTTTAATCCGCGCTAAAAAAAATAAGAATAAATAATTGATTGTTTCTCTTCAGTTTCCTAAATATGTGTCAGTATTATCTTATATTAATAGCGAAAGTTGTGCATTATTATGACCATCAACCTTTGTTTTCTTATTTTTGCTATTATAAGCTATCATAACCTCTAAAAAGAAAAGGTTTGACACATAAATTGTGTACTCGCGTGAACTTCAAATTAAAATTAAAAATTGTCAAAAATTAGTTAATTCGATACATTATTCACCCAAGCTAGGAATGGGTTAAAAAAACTAATTATAGTAAATAGGAAAAATGAGAGTCAGTTACTCATTAGATTACTAGAGTTTTTAGCATGAGGTTAAGGGAGGGAAAAATACTAACAGGAAATAGGTTAAATGATTTCCTTGCTTTGTCATTCAACCATAAACGTATTTATACAAAGTACAATGGGAGGCTAAGCCTACAGCCACGAGGCTAAATACACGGCTATACAAAGAATAGAAATAATAGGCCCAACACAACTAATACAATTAATGCCCAACACCCACCCTCAAGATGGAGCGTGCGGATCACAAACGCCCAACTTGCGAAGGAGGTACAAAAATTGGCACTTGCCTAAAGCTCTTGTAAAAATTTCAGCGAGTTGTTCATGAGTAGAAACATGACTCGAAACAATGAGACCATCTTGAATGGCATCACGCACATAATGACAGTCAGCTTCGATGTGTTTCGTACGCTCATGAAACACAGGATTCTGGGCAATATGAAGAGCAGACTTACTGTCACAAAAAAGACTCATGGCACGAGGATAAGTAATGCCAAGGCTAAGAAGAAGAGCCTTAAGCCACTTTAACTCAGACGTAACAGCTGCCATAGAGCGATACTCGGCCTCAGCAGAGGAAGGAGAAACAGTATGTTGTTTCTTAATCTTCCAAGAGATAGGAAAAGTTTCCCAAGAAAACCAACCAACCACTACTACAGAAATCATGATTTGCGTCTGATTATTTGCGTCGCACAGGAGAGCAACTGACGCAAAAGGATCATGTGCGTCGAATCCCGCAGAAACTCCGACGCACATAGCTTTGCAAAATTATATAAACATGTTTTGCGTCGCACGTACACCCGCAAACGACGCAACAAGGGCCCCTATGTGCGTCGGACCAGAGTACCCTATGACGCAAATGCCGTACATTATATTTTATAAAATTGCATGCATGTCATCTGCGTCGGATGGTAAGGTGGTCCGACGCAGATAACCCTGCATGCCCAGGCCAGCCAAAGTTAATAGTAGTCATCTGCGTCGGACCATAGCCCCATCCGACGCAGATGACTCTCCCCAAACATTTGCCTATTTGCTTGCCCTATTTGCTGGCCTGGGCAAGCAAATTATCATGCTATGAGTCATCTGCGTCGGACCATTGGCCCATCCGACGCAGATGAGTCTTATTAATATTTTTCGTATCCCGCCCATCAGTTGGGCCAAATTCACAAACACTCACTCACTCTTCTCTCTCTCTCTTGCACTCCTCTTGCCGTCGTGCCGTCGAATTCACACACTCACGTCGCGCCGCCGCTGCTCCGGCATCTCCCCTTGCCGGCGACAGACGCCTCTTTCTCTCACTCACTCTCTCTCTCTTGCATTCCTCTTTATCTCACTCACTCACTCTCTCTCTCTCTTGCACGCCTCTTTCTCCGCTGCTGAACGTCGTCGCCGCGCTCCCCCGCTCGTCGCCGTCGCTCGCTGTCGCACCGCGCTCCCCCGCTTCTTGCCGTCGCGCCGCCGCTGCTGGGCGTCTCCCGTCTCCGACAATGTATGTTTGATTTTTCAATTTTCTGTCTTTATTTTTTTTACCAATTTCTGTCTTTTTTTTTTAAAAAAAATTTTCCTTATTTTTGCTAGATTTTAATCAAGGAGTTTGTCATTGTATTAGTAGAGTGATTGTAGTTCGTAGTTTAAGATTGAATTTTAAGATTTAATTTAGGATGTTTGTAGTTTAATTTGTAGTTTGTAGTTTAAGATTTTAAGATTATATTTAGGATGTTTGTAGTTTGTAGTGCTCATGAATTTATATAGTTTGTAGTGCTCTAAAATACTCTTAATAATTCTACTTTAATCTTAATGTTGTTTCTTAATTTCTAATTTGTTAATGTCTTAATATTAGATAGTTGATGTTTATGAGTTATGACTTAATCAGTATTTAATTTGTGGATTGGTTAATGCTCTAATGCAGTTGCCATATCCCATCTTCTACTTGTCGGCTGGTGCTCCAAGCTCACCTCGTTGTGCTTGTCTTCGCTGCTCCTTGAGAGCAGAGGTATATATATTATAGCTTTTGCTTTATGTTTATTTGTTTTATTTGTCCCTATAATGTTGAATTATGTGATTGGGAAAGTATATGTGAATTGTTTGGTTATGTGATTGGGAAAGCATATGTTGAATTATGACCAAACTTATATGGACATACCTTAATGCGGTGGGGAGGGAAACCTAAGGAATGGATTGGTTTTTGCTGTTTAATTGCAATGTGTGCATCATTGGCCTAGATACCCGTTCGAGGCTTACTCATTAGGAGTAAGTCTTGAATAGTCCTCGGTTTGGGACTGTCTTTGGGTTTCTTATCTCACTTAGGATGTGAATGAATGTTTGGTTTTCGATTCTAAGAAAGATCTAGCTCATTTCCCTAAGTGTTCTCTGGGTACATATGTTGATAGTTTACCTACTATCTTCATCGTGTACTTGGAGAACTGTAGGGAAGTGCTGCCGGATTTTTCTTAGAATTGAAAACCAAATGTTCATTCACTAGTGAGATGAGAAACTCAAGGATGGGTTAGGTTGGAGTGATAAGGACCCAAATGTTCATGACTGCATTTGATGAGACACTTTGAATGATGTGATCGATTGTGTTCTTGTTTGGTGTCTATATAGTGTATAAATATGGATCGAAACTGGATGTATGGTAATCGGATTTCGGCGACATTTCTACAAGGGGTTGATGAATTTATCAGAGTTGCGTTAGAACATCAATTGCAGAATGGGTCAAATTTAGTCTTGTGTCCTTGTTGTGATTGCAATAACTCTAGGGGGTATCGTGATGTGGATCAAATTAAGGATTATTTGATTCGGCGTGGGTTTAAGAGCAACTATACGAGGTGGACATGGCATGGAGAGTTTTATGATCCAGGTATGAGCTCCACTAGCTTGTGTGATGATTTGCATGTTGATCACATTGATGTTGAGGTTGAGGTTGAGGTTGGGGTTGAGGTTGAGGTTGAGGTTGATTTCGAAAAAGGAGATAATGATAATGAGAATGATAGGGTAGTTGATGAGAATGATAGGGTAGATGAGATGTTGCACAATTTGGAGGATGAAGGAACCGATCGTCCCCATATGTATGATAGTATTTTAAGTGCAGCGGACAAACCTATGTATCCGGGGTGTAAGAATTTCGATAAACTTTCGGGCATCCTCACATTGTTCAATATGAAATCGAAGTATAGTTGGACGAGATAAAAGTCTAAGTGAGTTGTTCGATTTTTTACAAGAATTGCTACTCGAAGGGAATGAAATTCCCAACTCTACCTATGAGGCAAAGAAATTGTTGTGTCCATTAGGTATGGAGTATGAGAAGATACATGCATGTCCAAATGATTGTGTGCTGTATCGAAATGAGTACAAGGATTTGGGTGAGTGTCCAAGGTGTGGAGAGTCTCGGTACAAGATAAAAGAGGATGATGAGGGAGTGAGAAAGAAAGAAACTCCGGTGAAGGTTCTTTGGTATCTTCCAATCATTCCGAGATTTAGGCGTTTATTTTCGGATGAAAATAATGCTAAATTATTAAGGTGGCATGCGGACAAGAGGAAGAAAGATGGGATGCTTAGACATCCGGCCGATTCTCCGCAATGGAGAAATATCGACCGAAAGTTCCCGGGTTTTGGTAAAGAACCTCGAAATCTTAGGCTTGGACTTTGTACGAGATGGGATGAACCCTTTTGGCACACTAGGTACCCAACATAGCACTTGGCCTGGTTCTACCGACCATTTATAATTTGCCCCCCTGGTTATGTATGAAGCGTAAATTTATTCTGCTATCGCTTCTTATTTCGGGTCCTAAGCAACCCGGAAACGACATAGATGTGTATCTTGACCCACTCCTTCAAGATCTGAAATTGTTGTGGGATGAAGGTGTTTCGATGTTCGATGCGTATACGAAAACTAACTTCACATTACGTGCCATGATATTTTGCACGATTAATGATTTTCCGGCTTACGGGAATTTGTCTGGGTATACGGTTAAAGGAGCAAAGGCATGCCCTATTTGTGATGAGTATATGATTGATGAGCGGTTACATCATTGCGGGAAGAATGTGTACCTCCATTATCGTACATGGCTTCCTTTAGATCATCCATTTCGTAAGAAGAAAAAGTTGTTCAACGGAAAAGTGGAGATGAGAGAAGCCCCTGTACCTTTGCGTGGTAATCAGGTTTCTAATCGGGTAAAAGATATTGAAACAGTGTTTGGCAAGCCCTTCAAAAGTGTCTCAAAGAACTTATATAAGAAAAGATCTAAGTTCTGGGACCTCCCATATTGGAAATTCTTAGAAGTCAGACATTGTCTTGATCTAATGCACATTGAGAAAAATGTTTGTGATGCCATTGTCGGAACATTGTTGAATATGCCCGGGAAGACAAAGGATGGAGTTAAAGCTCGGAAAGACATGGCTGAAATGGGAAGACCAGAACTAGCACCTCAGGAGCGGGGACAACGCTATTATCTGCCACCAGCTTGCTACACTTTGTCTAAGAAGGAGAAAACGAGTTTTTGTGAGTCTCGCATAGGTTAAAGGTCCCTGCTGGATACTCGTCAAATTTTCGAAACCTTGTCTCACTGAAGGACTTGAAACTCGTTGGTTTGAAATCTCATGATTGTCATATCTTGATGCAGCATTTATTACCTGTTGCAATACGAGGAATTTTGCCTTCCCAAGTGAGATACACGATTACAAAGTTGTGTTTCTTCTTCAGAACTATATCTAGTAAGGTGATTGATCCTAATACTCTAGATAAGTTGCAAGCTGATGTAATAGAGACGATGTGTCGATTTGAAATGTACTTCCCACCATCGTTCTTTGACATCATGCCTCATTTGATAATTCATCTTGTCCGAGAAATTAAACTTTGTGGGCCTGTTTGTATGAGATATATGTGGCCTTTCGAAAGGCATATGGGTACTCTCAAGGGAAAAGTGATGAATCCGACCGGACCGTAAGCAAGTATTGTCCAAAGAACGATTGCGGAGGAAGTATCCGAATATGTAAGTCGGTATTTAGCACGTGCACAAGCAATTGGATTGCCAAAATCTAGACATGAAGGAAGGCTTGCTTGGTTGTGGTACCATTGGGAGAAAAAGATTGTGCCTTGAGGGAGAGTTGAAAAGAAAAGCGAGAATTTTTGGTGTTAGAAAATCTAAAACAAGTTCATCCTTACTTAGATGAGCACAAGAAGATGCTCGGTGTTCGGTATCCATTGAAGAATGAACGTGAGTTGATGATTGAGCATAATCGGTCGTTCGTTGATTGGTTTAAAGAACGAGTTATGAACCAACTATCTGACCCAAAAAATGATGTATCGAATACGTTGAGATGGTTGGCATATGGGTCAAAGATGCAAGTTCTTTCCTATGAAGGGTATGACATCAATGGTTATTCATTTTACACTAAACGACAAGATGACAAATCCACAATGCAAAACAATGGTGTTACGTTGGGAGCTTTGTCATCGAGTACAAAAGTAGAAACGATAGAACCATTATTGAGAGAATGAAGTCTTACTACGGGTTCATTGAAGATATATTAGAACTTGACTATGTTGACTTCAAGATTCCGCTCTTTCAATGCAAGTGGTTTGATATTCGTCGTGGTGTAAAGAAGGATGAACATGACTTTTTTACATTAGTCAATTTCAAATTAGGTTAGGGCATCATGAAGATTCTTTGATATTGGCATCACAAGCAAAACAAGTATTCTATATGGTTGACCCCGTGATTCAAAATGGTCTGTTGTCATTGAAGGAAAAAGGAGAATACTTGGAATTGATGATGTACATGATGAAGAGGAATACGATAAGCAATTCAATGAAGTCATTGCTCCGTCGGTAGTAATTCCAAGTATATTAGGGGAAGATCCGGACACGAATTACATTCGTCGAGACCATAATGAGGGATTTTACGTTGTCAAAGAAAAAAGTGATTAATAGGTAACTAATGTAATATTCTACAATTATATATTTTATGCTTGGTTAAAATAATTTTCTATTATTTCATTGATGATTCTAACATGTCTTTATGCTTTATGGTTTCGGGTGTAGTGATGGAAGATCACATAATGCATGATGCATCCGATGATGATCGCGGCCACGTTACGAGACCGAGATAACCGATGGAGGTAGTAGGAAGAAAAGAGTGAGCAAGCCTAGAGGTCCTACAAAAGGGATACGTTCCAAACCCGGGGTCCAAAGAGTACTTCGGTGGGATGATTGGATGCGTCCGATTGGGGATCATGTTGGTGCGTACAAGACACATTGCGGCGAAATCGGTAGAAGCAAAGTGTCTATCTTGTACGATAGTTGGGATGATGTTCCACAAGGCCTAAAAAATAGTTTATGGGAAGATGCTAAAGTAAGTAAACCTATGTATTTTTAAAATCCATTCTTTTAATTTTATTTGAATCATGTTTATTATACTAATCGTGTATAATTGGTTCATTTTATATATTGAAGAAAGAGTTTGGAATACAAGAGGATGAGAGGAAGAAACGAGATGTGTTGACTACTTGTGATAAGCGGTGGAGAGATTTCAAGTCAAGATTAGTGAGTCGATGGATCACAAAAACGAGGTTGGGGCCTAACAATGATATGCAACCGTACGTGCTCTATCCTTTCATCACGAAAGGGATTTGGGACGAATTCGTGAAAAAGTGTAGCTCTAAGGAGTTTAAGGTATATAATATGTACGTTACAACTACATAATATGTTATAATCAAATTTTGTTTTTGTGAATATTAACTAGTTACTTGTTTTCATATTAGGCTAAAAGTGAAAGAGCAAGAAAGTCTCAGGCTGCCAACATTCATCCTCATTTTTTGGGTCAAAAGTCATATGCGGAGATGATTCCCGTTTGGAAAGACCAAGGGTATATCCCTAAATCCTCTACAGCATCATCTGTTGACTCATCTACATCATCAATTATTTCCTCCTTGCCGGATCGAACTTTGCCATGGCTTCTTGCTAGATCGAAAAAAGATAAGGAAGGAAATCTTTTCTTCCCTAATGAAGAAACACAAAAGATAAAAGAGTCTATTGTAAGAATTCTTCAAATTTTATGATAAATTCTTGTCTAATTATTCGTATTCTAGAATTCTACTAATCATATGATTTTTTTGAATTTGATGCAGGATGATTGGAAAATGAAAGAAAAGGAAGGAGAGTTTGTTCCAGGTCGGATGGATGATGTTCTATCCCGTGCTCTACAGAGGAAAGACCGTCTCGGGCGTGTGTTAACAGTTGGGGCGTAGCATTGGGATTACATCGGTTTGGGGTGATCCTGATCGGAGTAGTACTGCTCGAAAGGGTAGGGGCATGGATAATGAGGAGATGCAGGAGTTGGAGGCGAGAGTGAGCCAAAGAGTTAGAGAACAGACGATGCAAGAGATGAACTCGAAGATTGATGCTATAGTTCAAGAAAGGTTGATGGCTTTTGCGGCGCAATTTGGTCTTCAAGCACCAAATCAAACAAATCCTCACACTCCAGTTGATCCTAGTAGCTGTCACTCGGGGGGCAATGATCCATTTGTGAACTTGCAGGTATATAGTTATTTTATATCTTCTACGATTATGATATTATGTTTGTAAAACACTTAATTAATGACATTGTGTTCTCATTGTATGTTAAGAGTCCGGTTCCATGTCGTTTGGCAATAGCGGATAACTCGGGACCGATCATTGTAGCTGAGGGTACCGTACAACCGCAAATGGAGTCATCATCACATCCTACGGCCGTGAGAGTGAGTGTTGATGATTTTTTTTTCAGACTACGCAGAAGCTCTAGTTCCACTACCTACTCCATACATCATCAAACTCAGTCAAGCCGAGGGTTCATTCATAGAATGGTCGAAAGAGTTGGTATTTTTAGTCTCAGATAATCAAGTAACTTATGTTTAATATTTTGATTTATATACTAAGAAATGTAAATATATATACTAAAAAATTTTGATTTATATATGCTAAATAATCTTCATTTTGTATACTAAGTAATCTTGATTTATATATGAAATAATCTATATACATATATAATATGAATTAAAAAGAAGTCAAATTGAATTAGGAACATATACCTAAAGACGGTGCGATGAAGAAGAAGAAGAAGAAGAAGAAGAAGAAGAAGAAAATAGTTGGTAGTGATCCTTGCACCGATGAGTCTGCACATAGGCACGTAGATCCTTTTAATGACTTGACACTGGATGATATGGATGATAATATCAAGGAGATGCACCGAATATTTTGCGACAAACCCACAGATGAGCCTTTTCAGTTGCAAGTTCAGAGGGGTACCGTCTTCAACTTTGATAGAGATTATATGATCATTCTCTCACGACAAGATGTTTTTCAACTTCTCACGGGAGCATGGATTAATGTATCCATTTTGCAAGTATTTATGATGTGAGATTTCTCAAACTCTAAACTAATTAACATTGCTATTTATAGGTATTGTTTCTCCTAACTATAAGTGTTTGGATCTTAGGTACTTGGCGGAAGCGATCGAGGAGCATGGAGATAATAATATTGGTTTCATGTGTCCAAGTATGATTTCAGCGACCATGATACGCAATCACTTAGATGACGTGATCAACTACATGGCAAGTTCAATGAAAGCGAATCAATATATGCGTTACATCCTATGTCCGTATTTTGAAAAGTATGTTTTATTTCAACTAATCTTTACTTTGTTTTATATTTATGAACTTGTGGTTATATATATAAAACATCACATTGTGCTTCATGCCTTAGGGATCATTGGATTCTTCTTGTCATTTGTCTATCTAAGAGAACGGTATATATATTTGATTCGATGAAGAAAGATAGATCCTTAGCTATCAAGATACCGTCGAATACGTAAGTTCATAGTTGTTATACATGTTAATAAGTTTACATGCATTTTATGATATTTTAAATAATTTAAAAATGTTTATAGTAATTAATTGTTACAAAATCTCTATATTAGTGCATATACAAAATACACGCGGCTTGAAGGATCAAATAAAGGAACTAAATTGTCTTGGACATATATGCGGGTAAAATTCTTATGGTTTTGTATTTGATACTTTATAATTCTATTTAGGATTTTTTTTCCAATTCTAATATATATCTTAAATTTGGTGTAGTGTGCTCAACAATCGGGAGGAGTGGAATGCGGCTATTTCGTGATGAGATACATGTTTCTAATCATCCGCTACTACTATGAAGCAGAGAATTTGAATGAGGTATATGTATGTTGTAAATTCATTATTTAGACTTATAAAATTTTAAAGTATATTAACTAGTTTAATATATTTCTAGGCTTTTTCGTCAAGTCTTGAGCCATACTCCATACATGAGATCAACGAACTCAAACAACTTTTTGCGGAATACTTTGTACGGGTCGTTAACGCAGCAGACTAAATTTGATGGTTAGTGTATGTATTTGTAGGTTAGCATAATATTTTGTTACTTGAACCTTGTTGGTTGATTGATTGCAACATTGGTTGCTTGAACCTTGTTGGCTGATTGATTGCAACATTGGTTGCTTGAACCTTGTTGGTTCATTGATTGCAACATTGGTTGCTTGATTGAGATGTACTGAAACAGGTTTTGGTTATATATATGCAAACATTTCCCAACGATTTCTTGGGTTGTCCAAATTACAAAGGAGACTGCGTCGAATTTTCTGCTCATAATTATTTACATAATGTTTGCTTAGTTTTGAAAAAAAAAAAAAAAAATAGCTGAAAACAAAAACAAAAAAAGCTGAAAAAAAAAATACCTTATCTGCGTCGCATGCTATACCATATGCGACGCAGATGAAGCCTCATGTGCGTCGCATATGGCCTGCATGCGACGCAGATGGGTGTGTGCGCAGCAGCCAACAGCAGCCTCATCTGCGTCGCATGCAGGCCATATGCGACGCACATGAGGCATCATCTCGCGTCGCATATGGCACGAAGCATGCGACGCGATGAGGCCGCCTGGAGGGCTGCTGTGGGTGCATGGGAGATGGACATCTGCGTCGCATGCTAGTTGTGTGCGACGCAAATCTTCGTTTAATTGCGTCGTTTCGCGTCCGACGCAGATGGCTGTCTTTCATCTGCGACGAGGCCTGTGCCGTCGGACCAGGGTCCGACGCAAATGAGGGTCCCAGGTCCGACGTAAATTATCATTTCTCTACTAGTGAACCCGTCAAGGAACGACGAGTGAGAGGACAATTAGCCCAGTCAGAGTCACACCAACCAGATAACTGTAAATCACAAGAAGCATAAAGAAGAATACCATGACCTGGACTCCCTTTTAAATATCGAACGACGCGAAGAGCCGCGTCCCAGTGCTCCTGACGAGGTGAATGCATGAACTGCGAAAGAACATGAACGGAGTAGGCGAGATCAGGACGGCTGAAGGAAAAGTAGATGAGGCGGCCCACAAGCCGACGATAAGGCTCAGGATCGGCCAGGAGCTCGCCCTTAGCAAGAGCTAAAGTATGATTTTGCTCCATGAGAAAAGAGGAAGGCTTCGCACCAAGGAGCCCAGATTCCTCCACTATGTCAAGAATATATTTCCGCTGGCATAGAAAGAGCCCCTGCGAACTACGAGCAACTTCAACGCCAAGAAAATATTTTAAGACACCCAAATCCTTCATATGAAAGCACTCACCCAAATATTATTTAAAGGATGAAAGAGCGGAAGAGTCATTACCGGATATGATCAAGTCATCTACAAAAACCAGGACATTGAGATGAACAACACCTTTCTGAAATGTGAAGAGGGAGTAGTCTCAATAAGACTGAACAAAACCATAGGTGCGGAGAGAAGTAGCCAACTTAGCAAACCAACATTGAGGGGCTTGCCGAAGCCCATAGATAGACTTTTTCAACCGACAAACCTTGCCTGGACTAGGAGGAGTGAAACCAGGGGGTAACTTCATATAAACTTCGTCATCCAGATCACCATGCAAGAAAGCATTGTGAACAAAAATTTATTTGTTTGCTAAAACCAAAAGAGGTGGTTTTCCATGGTGAGTCAAGTTGCGATTACAGAGCTTTCTCTCGTCTAATTTCTCTCGATGTTCTTCACCATCGTCATGGCAAGGAAAGCGGCAGGGAAAGCTCAAGCTGGAAATTCCGGGAAACAGAAGGAGAAAGCTAGAGGGCCAACATCGGACTCACAAACTTTGAGGACTAGGTCCATGGATGAAGTTTTGGGAGTAGAAGCATTGGATTTTGGGCTTGGAATTGGAGAAATTCTTACACCTAAATCTTCTATTCAACAATTACAACAACAATCTGAAATCAGACACACATTCAATGAATGGCTGCAATCGATGCATAGAAGTGCTGATCGGCAATCCAATGGAACAGTAATAGGTATGCAATCTGTTCCTATTTTTCAACCTGATTTTGAGACACATAATGTCGAACAGTTGGAGAGTATTGATGGAGATGCTAATGTAGATAATGGTGAGGAATCTAATGAGAAATTGATTAAGATTGACATTGAGGATGTACAAGATGAAATCAATTTCTGGAATTCTGCTATAATCTGCTATGTTCTTGGTGCCAATCCTCCTGTTCATGTCATGGAAGGATACTTTAGGCATGTTTGTAAATCTTACAATGTGGATAAGGTAGCAATGATCAAAAGAGGTGTGTTCTTAGTGCGCTTTAATGCCATGGATTCAAGAAATTTAGTGTTGAATGGACATTATTTTTTTGATAAGAAGTCATTGATCATGAAACCATGGTCACCTGATATTGATTTTGTGAAAGAGGACATCAAAACACTGCCAATTTGGGTGCAATTGAGATTGCCTCTCAAATACTGGGGAGAACACTCTTTACACAAGATAGTTTCACAATTAGGAGATACAATTAAGAGGGATGAGGCTACAAGAAACAGGGATAAATTGCAATTTGCAAGAATTCTAGTAGAGATGAAAATTGAACAAGCATTTCCAGATCATATTTGGTTCTTGAATGAATATGGGACGAAAGTGAAGGTGCCTATTGAGTTTGAATGGCTGCCAACTCAATGTGGTAAATGTACTAGATATGGACATAATAGTACAGAATGTAGAATGGTGCAACCCATACAGGAATGGAGGCCTAAGAAGAATCAGAATATTGCTGCACCTCTACCAGTATCAGATAAGGTACCAGAAGCCAGTATACAAAACAAGCAGAAAGAACAGCAAGAGGTGACTAGGAAGACTAAGGAGGTGATAGATCCTGATGGTTTTCAGAAGGCTTTGAAACCCATTAGAGTTAGAGTTAATAGTACAAACATCACTAGTATTGATAACTCCTTTCAAGTTATACAGAATGCTATGGAGGCAGAACCTGTGGTTGAGATTGTAGGAGAGCATGAGAATGAAATGGAAGGAGACAAGGGAGAGGGGACTTTCCCTATCACAAATGGATAGGGTTTTATGTTGGAACGTCCGAGGGGTCAATAATATCAATAAGCAGAAGGCAGTGAAAGATTTTATTCATAGATATGATGTTGGTATGGTAGGCCTCTTGGAGACAAAGGTGAAGGCTCCTAACTTGGGTGCACTTTACCAAAGAGTGTTTACAGGATGATGCTTCTCGTCAAATGCAATGTATCATCCAAATGGCAGAGTAATTATAGCATGGAATAACATCATAAAAGGTACAGCTCAACTGTTGCATTGTTTTGTTAAACCTTGTAGTGGTGGTGATGGATTTTATTGCACTTATGTTTATGCTTTTAATGAAAGAAGTAAAAGAGAGGAATTATGGCAGGATTTGAGAATGTTAAAAACTCATGATCCATGGTTAATATGTGGAGATTTTAATAGTGTAATGAATAGTGATGAAAGAATAGGCTCACTTGTGAGAGAACATGAAATAGCCCCTATGAGAGATTGTATGGGAGAATGTGGGGTGGTTGATATTAAATGTACAGGTTGTTTTTTCACATGGAATAACAAACAACAAGGGGGAGATAGAGTATTCTCAAAGCTTGATCGAATGTTGGGAAATCAAGCATGGCAAGATATGTTTCCTAGTGCAGAAGTAAACTTTCAAGGAGAAGGTGATTTTGATCACTCTCCAGCTATTCTCACAATTCATTACATTGATAGAGGCAGCAAAAAACCATTCAGATATTTCACAATGTGGAAGGGAGATACACAGTTTCTGGAGAAAGTCAGACAGACCTGGTCAATAGATATTAAGGTTCAAAGATGTATAGAATTCTGGGAAAATTGAAAGAAGTGAAGAAGGTACTTAGAATTCTGAACAGAGAAGGATATTCAGAACTCCAAGTTGCAGATTATAAAGCTCAACAAGCAATGATTGAAGCACAGAAGTTGATGCACTTGGATCTAGGGAATATTGAAGTAGCTGAAGCAGAATTGAGAGCTGTACATGAATATAAAGTGAAGCATGAAGCATATTTAGCATTCCTGAAGCATAAAGCAAAATTAGATTGGCTTAAAGATGGAGATGAAAATACAACATTGTTTCATCAGTCTATTAAAGCCAGAAGAGAAAGGAATCATATCTATAACATTCATAATGAGAGAGGAGAGAGGAGAGTGGAAGGACAAGCCTGACGAAGTTGCAGAAGCTTTTCTGGAATATTATATCAAGCTCCTAGGTACAAATATACAACACAGGAAGATGATAATCTCAGAAGTTGTGCAAGCAGGCCCATTGATAACGTGAAGAGCACGAGGCAAATATTGATGGCACCTTACACATCAGAAGAAGTGAAAAATGCTTTATTTTCTATCCCAGGAGCTAAGGCTCCTGGGCCTGATGGATTTGGCTCCTATTTTTACAGGGATGTGTGGAGTATCATTGGAGAAGAAGTAATTGATGCAGTTTTAGAGACTCTTAATAGTGGCAAGATATTAAAGGAATTGAATAATACTACAATTACTTTAATACCTAAGACAAGATGTCCAGAAAATGTCTCAGAATTCAGACCTATATCTTGTTGTAATACACTTTATAAGTGTGTTACCAAGGTATTATGTGGCAGACTCAGGAAGGTATTACCTGATATAATCATTGAGAATCAGGGAGGATTTGTACAAGGCAGATTCATAGTCCATAATATAATGGTCATACAAGATATGGTCAAGCACTATGGAAGAAAGAAGGTAAAACCAAGCTGCTTAATGAAGATAGACCTTCAGAAAGCATATGATACTATCAATTGGGAGTTTTTGCAGCAAATGATGACTCATTTAGGATTCCCTGATGGCTTCACAAAGCTTGTGATGAATTGTGTAACAACACCCATGTTTTCCTTGCTGATTAATGGAGGAATGGAAGGATATTTTAAATCAGAGAGGGGATTGAGACAAGGTGATCCCATGTCTCCACTGCTGTTTGTTATATGCATGGAGTATCTCTCAAGGATCCTCTATAAAATGAGTGAATTGGAACAGTTTAAATTTCACCCCAAATGTGATGAGGTGAAATTAACACATATGTGTTTTGCAGATGATCTTATATTGTGTAGTAAGGGAGAATTTGCTTCCATATATTTAATGTTGAGAGCTTTCAAGATCTTTTCTGACACTTCAGGACTGCAAGCCAACATTAATAAATCTGCAATTTACACTTGTGGGATGGCTGAAGAGGAGATACACAGAGTAATTGATGCATCAGGCTTTTCAAGAAGCTCACTGCCATTCAGGTACTTAGGTGTGCCCATATGCTCTAAAAGGATTACTCAAGCTCAATGTGAATGTATTGTGGAGAAGATGGTAGCCAGAATTAGAGTATGGAGTACAAGGAACATGTCCTATAGTGCCAAAACACAACTTATTAACTCAGTATTACTGAGTTTACATAGGTACTGGGCACAGGTTTTTGTGATCCCAAAAAGTGTGTTGAATGAAGTTGTCAAGGTGTGCAGATCATTTCTGTGGAGTGGACAAGCTTTCACTCAGAAGCCAAAAGCAGTGGCATGGGAAGACTTGTGTTGGAGTAAAAGTTATGGAGGATTGGGATTTAGAAATGTAAGATTGTGGAATGTAGCTTGCTTGGGAAAGTATGTGTGGGCTATTGCTTCTAAGCAGAATAATGTATGGATAAAATGGGTGCATTCAGTTTATAATAAAGGGGGGAATTGGTGGAGTTATACACCCAAATCAGGAGGGAGTTGGTATTGGACTAGAATTTGTCAGATAAAGGAACAATTAAAAGCTTATTTCACTGAAAATGAGTTTAGTTCCCTGCCTAAATACTCAACACAAGCAGTGTATGACAAGCTCAGAGGTGAAAAAGTAAGAGTGCACTGGGATAGAGTGGTTTGGAATAGACTTGCTATTCCTAAACACAGATTCATCATTTGGTTAGCTATTTAAGAGAAACTACAGACAACAGCAAAACTTGCAAAAATAGGTGTGAGTCCTAATGATTTGTGTCTGATATGTCAAGGATGCACTGAAACACATGAGCATCTGTTTTTTGAGTGTCCATATAGCAAAAAATGTCTGACTGAGATTAAGGTGTGGCTGAATATCTCTGTAAGAACTGAAAAATTACAGGTTATCATCAGGTGGGTGAGGAATAGCAGGAAAACGAAGTTTCAGAAGCAGGTTCTGTTTGCAGGGATAGCTGCTTTGGTGTATTATGTTTGGCAAGGAAGGAACAATTGCTACTGGTCTCAATGCAGTCCAAGTATCAGATTTACAGTGAGACAGATTCAGGAATTGGTTAAAATAAGAATAGGAACTGTATTGCCACAAAATCTAGGTAGAAGAGATTACACCTGGTTTATTGCATTGTAAGTAGAGAATGTAAGTAGTTGTTTACTTCCTTTGTCTAACTATGGTCCAACCTAGTTGGTTTGTAGTTTGCATTGGATGGTTAGGATGTATTGAAGTTTATGTGCAATCAAATTTTAATTACTTATCAAAAAAAAAAAAGCATTGTGAACATCCATCTGGTGCAATTCCCTATTTTTAGCAGCAGCAACAGCTAAGAAAGCACGAACGGTAACCATTTTAGCAACGGGAGCAAATGTCTCATGATAATCAATGCCAGCAACCTGATGATTGCCAAGAGTAACAAGGCAAGCTTTTAACCGTTCAACAGTGCCATCATAACGATATTTGATCTTATAGACCCACTGACATCCAAGAGCCTTCTTTCCTGGTGGAAGATCCTCCATAACCCAAGTACCATTATCCTCCATGGCACGAATTTCAGTTTGCATTGCAGCACGCCAACCAGCATCACACATAGCCTCGCGAAAAGAGCGAGGCTCATCACCACTAAGAACATCTGTAATAAAAAGACGGTGGTGAGTAGAAAAATTGTCACAATTCACATAATGTGCTAAGGGATAGGGATTACCTGAGGAGGAAGATGGAGAAGATGAACTAGGGACGGGACTCAAATTGCAGATGTGATTAGTGACGAAATCGCGGAGCAAAACTGAGGAACTTTTCTCACGATGTCCACAGCCTAGAGTAGAGGTAGAAGAGTCGAAAGTAGAGTGATGACCTGAAGAAGAACCGGAGTGAGCAGTATGCCTAGAATCGGGCGCAAGGACAATAGGCCCAGGCGCACATGAGGTAAGACCCTCAGCATCAGACGCGGGCGCAGTAGGCCCAGTGACTGGCGGCCCAGACGAGGTCTCAGCAGGCGCAGTAGGCCCAGGAGCGGGCTGCCCAGACGAAGACGCAGTAGGCCCAGAATGAGAAGGATGAGCCTGAGGACTAGGAGAAGAGGGCAAAACAGCAGGGCCAAGAACAGCTTCATCATCCAGAATAGTAGAAGAAGCACTAACACCCATATCTGTGTCATCACCAAAAGGATCAAGGGAGCCATCAAGGGGATTATCAGTATAGGGAAATTCATTTTCATGAAATGTAACATCGCGGGAAACAAAAAATTCCTCGGTGTCGAGATCAAAGAGGCGCCAACCCTTTTTCCCGTGTGGGTAACCAAGAAATACACACTTTCTTCCCCGGGGAGCAAACTTGTTTCCCTTGGATTTTTGGTTGTGCGCAAAACATAAACACCCAAACACCCGCATTGCATCAAAAGTGGGTGGAGATCCTGTAAGTACTTCAAATGGAGTTTTATTATGCAAAAGAGCAAAAAGTGTGCGGTTTATGAGATAGACCGTGCCAAGAACACATTCACCCAAAAAACGAAGAGGGAGATGAGCTTGAAACATAAGAGCATGACCAACATTTAGAATATGTTGGTGCTTACGTTCCACACGCCCGTTTTGTTGAGGCGTGCCAACACAAGAAGTTTGAAAAAGAATGCCATTAGAAGTGAAGTATTCATGCATACAATTGAATTCGGTGCCATTATCACTCCGCACAATTTTCACAGTGGTGTCAAATTGACGTTCAACCATAGAAATGAAAGAACAAAAGATCTTATGAACCTCAGTTTTATTGCGCAACAAGTAAACCCAAACAGCTCTAGAGAAATCATCTACCAAAGTCAAAAAATAAACAGCATCACACGTGGAAGGCGTACTATGAGGCCCCCATAAATCACAATGGACAAGTTCAAATGCACGACTAGCTTTATTGTCACTAATAGGAAAAGGATCACGCTTTTGCTTGGCAAGTGGACATGCAACACAAGCCTTATTCATACATTTCTGAGTAGAACTAGAACTAATAGCAGGAACTAACTTGACAACGCGATCCGAAGGATGACTCAAACGGCGATGCCATAACTCAAAGTCACTCAAACCCGACACTGTGACAGCTTGAACTGAAGGAATCCGCCGGAAGAAAGAGACTATGTCCCGTCGTTCACCCGCTCCAATCAGGCTCCTCAAGGACAGGCCTGTATAGCACACAAAGAATTAGTGAATTGAACAGAGCGATTATTTTCATCAATTAATTGAGTGACGGAGATTAAATTGCAGTTGAGCTGTGGAACAAACAACACATTGTCAAGAACAAGGTCAGGAGAGAGAATAATAAGGCCAATCATAGTGGTCACAATACGTTGCCCATTCGGCAAACCAACAGGCCAATTCTCCAAAGGACGAGTATGCGTCAAACAAGTTGCATTCCCGGTAACGTTATGAGACACTCCGGTATCAATGATCCAGTCCAAAGGAAGAAACTTACCAGACACACAATCGATGTTGGCAGTTGTGTTTTCGGTATTAATCATGTTCAAGAGTGTTTGCACCTGTGCGGGACTCAGTTCATCCAAGGAGGTACCTCTACTGCCTACAGGAGGAACATCAATGACAGCGTTGGCGCGAGTGCTGGTCCCCTGTCCACGGCCAGCATCAGCAGCAGGCGTGGTTGACGGATTGGAGGAGCAGCGGTCCCGACTTCGAGGGCCCTTCCCTTCGGGATACCCATGAAGCTTATAACACATACTTCGGTCATGCCCCTACTTCTTGCAATAGTTGCAAAACAAACCCGATTTATCAAAACGTCCAGGTCCGCGCTCAGATTGAAGGTGGAAAGCCTGAGATTCTTCTTGAATCGCTTTCCCGCGCGCGATCGAACGTGATTTCTCTTCCTGCAGCAGCTCTTGGTAGGCTCGATCAAGATCAGTAGGAGGATTTTGGGAAAGTAAATTAGAACGAACGTGATAGTACAGATCGTCATCCACACCAATCAAGAATTCGTGCAATTTTTCTTCATCACGATCAATCGCAAATTTGCTCGCAACATTGCAGGTGCAAAGTCCACAAGAACAGGCGTGCAAAGGTTTAAGCCGACTCAACTCGTCATATAAACTCATCAATTTATTGAAGTAATCATCAACATTCATTGTTTTTAATTGTTTACAGCCAATAATATCGCTCCGTAATTGCTGCAGCCGTGGTCCATTAGCACTCGCCAGACACGCTGCTACTCCTCGTGAAGAGAGGCGGAGAAGATGAAGTCTGTGAGTGGTTTGCTAAGCGTGTTGCTCTGATACCATGACAGGAAATAGGTTAAATGATTTCCTTGCTTTGTCATTCAACAATAAACATATTTATACAAAGTACAATGAGAGGCTAAGCCTACAGCCCACGAGGCTTAATACACGGCTATACAAAGAATAGAAATAATAGGCCCAATACAACTAATACATCTAATGCCCAACAAATACAGATCTCCTTTTTAATTCAAGACTTCATATTGTCTCCTTTATTTCAAGTCTCTAATTTTCTCTTTGATATTCTTTAATTTAATTGATACTATGGAAATTCACTTGTTGTTTTCTCCCATCATGATCAACTATAAAATTATCTAAGGTTAAGTTGAACCAAATAAGGATTAATGTCATCTATCCCTAATCTCTAAACTACATTTTTCTAAAACATCATATATTTTCTATGTTTCTTATTAGCTCACCCACTTCTTTGGATACAGAATTTTTGGAGAATTAGTATATAGGTCCTAAAGAGAAAGATAAAGTATTAATTTATCGTGGGCCAAGAGATAGAAGGATATATAGTAACAAATAGAAAAATGATGTTTCATGTAAAAGATAATAATATAAAACTAGTGGGTCCATTCTAAAAATCAGGAAAAAAAAAGAAGTGGGTAAATTAATAAGAGATAACCCATAAAGGAGTGTGTAAACTAATAATTACAGAGGGAGTAGTTCTAATTTTGACATTATAGATAGGTTTTGATATATGGAGCTCTAAGGGATAATTGTATTAAATGAATTTCTTAAAACCAGCTTCTATATATTAGGATTTTATCACAAAAATGTGTGTCAATTAATGTTATCACTGTTTAGTTATTGCTTCATGTTTCCACCTTCAACTTCTTATATATCGTTAATTTATCATATAATAATGTTACATTGATGAAATGTTTATGGAATCAAAAGAACTTGTCTAAATTATACTTCCTCCGTGCTTTTTCTATTGCAATAATAGGTTTGGACATAATCTTTAAGAAAGTGAAAAAAGTGGTTAATTAAGCATAAAGGTTCCCTTTGATTTACTAGATTAGGAGAGAGAAATGAACACTTAATAATGTAAAAGTATACCCCCCTCAAAAAAAAAGTAAAAGTATCCCTATGACAATAATGGTGGGTTAGTGACTAAGTAATCATGGTTTTAGTAAGGGAGTTATTATTTAAAGCGCTTATGAACCATCGTGTAGTTATGATTGAATTCCACACTCTACGACATAGTCCAAAGAGTGTGACGGTAGTGGTTCGGTTTAGCTCGACTTAGATTCTTTCCCGCCGTGTCTAAGCCTTAGTAAGGGAGTTGATTCCCAAGTTTATCGGTCCATATGTGATCCTTAAAAGGATAGTTGATTGTGTTGGTAATGTATTCCATGTTTCTTAGTTACAACATCGTATTAGTAACTCTTCACATGGTGATAGTTGGAGTTCTAGTTGAGACTCTAGATCAATATATCTGTGAGACCCGTAGGGTTGCGAAATGGATAGTAAAGGTTTTGTGGTCAAACCACAACACCGAGGAATTGTCCCTATCTCTTGTTCATGTTATTGTTAGTTACAAGGGCGTAACTTCTTTTTTAGGGAGGTAGATTTTGAGCCAATTGTGTGTTTGGTGCTAAAAGTTGTTATGATTTCATATGTGATGTATACCTTAATGTCTAAAGTATACATAATTCGTGTATGATTAGAAGTTTTATGGTAAATTTTTATGGTAAACCTTGTAATATGTTGCATGTTTTATTTCTTACAGTATGAACATTTAGTTGAAAAGGTTTTATGTCTACAAGGGTGATCAAATGAATTGATCTTTGAGGTGTTGGTTCTACTTGTTATCGTATGAACATTCCTATGATAGGAGAGAGTTTATGATTTTTTTATTATTTTTATGTGTTAAATTTATCTATGAGCAATGTGAAATACAAGTATCTATGAGCAATCTAGTTAGCTAACGTATAGAGTTATTGAGTTGTTTTTAGAAACAAGCGTATAAGTTTGATTATTTGAGTAATACTTTAAGTTTCGGGACGAAACTTATTTTAAGGGGGGTAGATTGTAACACCCCGTATTTTTCTACCTGTTTATTTATATTATTTTAGTTTATAAAAAAAAGTTTCGGGACGAAACTTATTTTAAGGGGGGTAGATTGTAACACCCCGTATTTTTATACCTGTTTATTTATATTATTTTAGTTTATAAAAAAAAATTATTTTATTTCCCTCGTGTTGACCTTACATTAAAAGGAGTCAAAAACTAATTCCTAGATTTTCTAGGTTACCCATAAAGTTGCCAATCTTAATTAGAGTTGGAGAGTTGAAAAAAAAAAAAAAAAAAAAAAAGGGAGATTAAAACCAAAACATACAAAGAACATCATCACAACCACTTTTACCTGATTACCTTCCTCGTAAAACTTGGTCTTCTTCATCCTTTAGTTCATATTCTTCTTTTGTTCTTTTTCTCTTTAAATTCTTGCTTCAACCATTATCACACATCAACCTTGATCCATCATCTCCATCTTCATCTTCGGGTTGTTAGTTTTCAAAGAGGAGGATTGGTTCTTGGGCTAGTGGTTTCCGGGTCGAAAATAGGATCGAAGAACAGTTTTTTTTCGGGTCTTTTATGGTGTAGTTTCACCCTTATTACTTCCCCTTAATCAAGTAAGATTCTTTATCATGTTCTAATTTCAGTTTTAGTTTAATTTCGAATTGGGGTTTTGTTAGTTAGGGTTCTTGAGATAAATTAAATTGGGGGTTTTGATTTTAATTGTTTGGGTGTGTAATTGAATGAATAGGATGTTTATTTTGGTGTTTAGTAGTTAGTTGAGATTAATGGAATGTTAAGTAAACTTGTGTTCAAAGTAATTTATAGTGTATCTCGTATGAATTACCCGTCAGTTCGTAAAATGCAGTTTTAAGCAGTTTCTGGGAATTTTTAGCAAAAATACTATTTCAAAAAAGTTGTTCGTATCGAAATTTTACTCAAGATAGGCTCATAAACCGCTTGATTTGGAGTTCGAATGAGGAAGTTATTCCCATTTTAAGTTTCTGCTGAAATTGATAAAAAGTATAGTTAGTTTCGAATGTTTTAAGTTTCAATGTTTTCTTATGAATGTTTTATTAATGGAATTTTAGTATTAGAGTCAACTCCATCCTTATTATTTGACTATCCAAGTTTATTGCTCAGGTTGCTTCCATTGACCTTTAATCTATGAACTTTAATTTGTGACTTCTTAGATTGTGACAAGTTGAGTTGTTTCCAGTTTAGTGAAAGCCTATTAACTAGCTTGTGCTGTTTTTAGATGAACTGTATGAAGTACAATCTAGTGACTTATACTATATTATTATATTGTAGATTCCGGGTTCGTAAAGGAACCTTTTTGACTTGTGATTGAGATTGGTTGATTGTGGCTTGCTAATAAGGTAAGATTTCATACTAAGCTTGTACAGATTATTTCAAAAAATATTTCATATTGATATGTGATTTATATTGAGTTTGGAATCATTTTTACGATGTTATTTATGGAGCTTTAATTGTTTTGACGATATTTATATCAAAATAATTTATGAGATTATTTAAGAGAATTATATTAACAGGAGGAAGTTCCTCGTGAGATAAGTTTGAGATTATTAAAAGGAGGAAGTTCCTCATTGTTACTAAGTTTACTAAGATTGTATAAAATGTGGGGTTGCCGGTAAGCGGTATTCCTCGAGTATGGAAAGTAGGTTGAGTTAACGGTGTCTCAACAATCTATTTAGTAGTTGGGAGTATATTGATCAATACTCTTGCCAATTGTCTTCCTTCTCGGTTCGTTATCGAGTTAGGGGTATGCATACTAGGGACTTTGGTGTTTACCTTCTAGTGAGCCTAGCTAGCTCATTGGATTTTTACTGCTTCCTACTCACAGATTTCAAAGGAGTTATATTTGAAAGTTTTACAGAATGGTTTAGAAAGAAAGTAAAGTGGATTTGAATTATTGAAGGTTGTCTATTATATTCAAGTTGAATGTTGTACAAGTGAAATGATTTTGTGGAATACTATGTATGTATTCCACCTGCACATTGGATAGTTCAAAGTTGTTATTGGTATGAAATCTTGCTCAGCCTTTTGGCTGATATTACATGTCTTCAATGTGCAGGGTTTGATGGTGACTAGCTTATATTGGGGTGAGAGCGTTGACTTCACCTAGATGTAGATTTATTAAAGTTAAGACTTCCGCTGCAATAGTTTAGAATTATGGTTTGTTATAGGAGTGTATTAATTAATTACATTTCTTTTCAATTGTGATAGTTATTAATGGATTTATGTATTGGTAGTAATATCGTTCGCCTTGCGGTTATTAAATATTTAATAATCGCGGCATAGCAGCTCTTGAATTGTCCATGTTTTGTACATTGTTATGTTTTCTAAAGAAAATGGAAATTCAGGGTTGTTACAGTTGGTATCAGAGTCAACGGTTCGAGTTTCTAGCTAGAACCTAGAGTTGAGCTTAGAGTGGTCCAAGGTGTAGGGCCTTAGGTTTGCCATAGAGGTTAACCTTTAGTTGTGGTCTAAGATTGAGACCTAGAGTTGTGACCATCGGTTTAGAACCTATTGGGATCTCCAAATTCCTTTGTTTTTTTGAAACTATGTTTTTAGGAGAAAGTACCTCTCCCTACATGGATTGTTCATCACCATTAAGACCACCAGCGGCCGGGGTGCATGTTAATGATGAAGAATAATGTACGAAATATTTAATCATTGTTTTGATTGGAAGTTGGATCCATCCCTACCTTGAGGTAGATTTTTGTGACCTCGTAGGTTATGCCTAGAGTTGTAACCTTGAGGTTGTGACCTGAAGTAAGACTAAATAAATGAAAGTATTAAAAAAAAAATTTGAAAAGCCAAGGTAAGATTGAGATATGGGAAGTAAGGGATTACATGTGGCTGTTGTGTTCTTGTGTGTGGTAGTTGTTGTGGACTCCTCTTAAGTGGATGTTTGACTCGATAAAGTCAATGAGTTTGGTAAGTGTGGAACTAGTTGAGTTCCATGTTTGACTGAAGTTAATTTGTGCTTGCTTCCATGTTTAGAATGATTGGCTAGTAAAGGTAAACCATTTCGAGTATATCTGTGTTGGGTTGTGATCTTAAGTTGGTGCATAGCCGAGAGTGTGCTGTAAGTTCAAGTTTGGGTCGCATAATGCGATATTTAGCTCCATTTGTTTATGGGAACTTTGGGGTGACATTTCGTCTTGATGTTAATTTCTATCGTCACCTATTTCATTTAAGTATCTAGGTCGTCGGTTTTATGTTCGCATTAGGACGAACTATTATTGTGGATAAGGGTGAGCCTTATGCCATTCAAAGTGGCACTCCCTTTTATTTTATTTTCTTATGTGTATTGTGGTGTTAGACCCACCCACCTCCCGTACTTTGTCCATCTTTTGGCCTTGAGAATGTTTAGTGATTAACTACTTGATTCTTGAATTGCAAACTGATTGAGTTGTGTGATGGCATGCACGAATTGTAGTTGGTGTGAATTGTTAAATGAAAACCTTACAGGGAATGGTTTGGTTATGTCTTGGATATGCTAGTCTTGTTGACTAAGTGCTATGAATTGACTTGTTAGTGTATGATTGTGTGTTGATGCTATAACAAGAGTTGAAACTCGAGTTGTTAGCTCTCTTGGTCATGCCTATAGACCTTGTTTACGTGAGTTTAAAGTAGTCTAGCGAGTCATGAGATGTCTATCTAGTGTAAGTTATCGTGTTCTGTTGACTTTCATGGAGTACTCGTGGTGAAGTATATAGCTAAAGGAAAAAGGAATTAGTCCAAGTGGGTCGGGTTCTCATAGCATACCCGTGACTAGTCAAAGTTAGCTCATAACGTGTTAAGGGTCAACCGTTTGACCCTGGTAAAGTATTACTGTTTATTTGTCAGTGTCAAGGAGTCGGTTTGAGACCATTATAGAACAACCAATAACTGTCATGCATGTATCTAGTAAGACTATGGAGTGGTAACATATGCAAGGCATAATGTCAACTCGAGTCATGTCGATGGTGGGACGTGTAGTTCCCCATTATGTGATTTGTTTATGTAGTGATCAAGGTCTAAAAACACTAAAATGGTTAGCGAGTCTAATGTAGACTGGTTTAACGAAGATAGTCTCTTCTCATTGAGTTTAATGTTAGGAGTATAAGATGAAGTAATCTAAGTCTTTGGTTTAAAGTCATTGCAAAGTTCTTGATTGGTAGTAACTAATCTTAAATGACAAGCTACAAGCTCCACAGTTTCTTGCACTTGTCTAATGAAATGACTGTAGTTGTGGAGTTATAGTTGTACCATGTTAATTGGTTAAGAACCTCAAGATAGCTTGGTTATAACTTATAACAAGCTCTCCTTTGTGTCACCCTGGGGCGTTAGACGCCCACTTAAAGTTGAATAAATCGTCGTTAATGACCTAGAGGCCATTAGGAATGGTTTAATGTGCGCAAACTCAATTTACTTAAGTCTTGTCTGAAGAATGAGACTAAGTTATTGTAGTGGTCAAAGTGTGTAATTGATTAAGTTTAAAGTTAAGGGTTAAGTGTATCATGTCGCAAGTCTATGACTAGCTGTTTGAGTTGAAACTAATGAATTTAATAGAATCTAAGGAAGTATAGTGGACCATATCTATTTCATGAACCTTGAGAAGTGAGTTTAACTCTTGATTGCTATGTTTGGAGTGTTGAGTATCGGTAGGCAACGGTAATACCACCATTATTGTTGATGGAGTCGTTAGTTTATGTGATTCACGTATCCATGCATGACTTGAAATTTTGTTTCGTGAGACTATAGTGTGTGAACGGTTTATGGTGTGTTATGAATGTGTGTTAGTTTTGAGACACGGTTCTAAAAAGGTGTTTTGTATAAAGTAAGCTTTAGTTTTATGTAAATAGAGCACATCATTTTCTGTAGTACCTTAGTAGCTCGATCTGGTCCTGTTTGGTCAACGAGTAAGTTACCCTACCAAAGGCTATGTGAAATTGTTCAATTTGTTTGTGTAGTGTGTGAAAGTGATTTAAACACGTTTCTCTCGATCTAGAAATGGTTTTTCTACAACGATTTAAGTGAATTTTGAAAAAGTTAAGAATTCGTTTTTGAAAAAGTTTTGAAAGGGGCAAGTCTCCCACGGATTATGAGTCTTGAAGGTCTCTAAATGGAGCTTTCTACAGCTATATAATGTGTTATGAGTACTACCAAATAATAGAAGACTTGGTGTTTAGTAAAGAATATTTGAAATCGTGTTATGTGCTTTAAACTTGTCTGGGTTTCGACCCAAGTAAAGTGTATAGTTGAATGGCCGGCCCCATTGTGGAGGTTTCAAGCCTCCACGCCCCCACTGTCAGGACTATGAGTCAAACCAATGCCGGAGATTCTAAACTCCACCTTTGTTGTCAGGGTTATGTTCGACCCCATTGTCAGAGGTTTCAAGCCTCAACACCCTAGTATCGGAAATATATGCCTTATTATTTGGATTGATTGGATCACCGTCAAGAAATTCTATAAAAGCGATAGAGCTTAGCATGTTGTTACTTCGTGTTCAGAAGACTGTTGTGACAGTAAGAATGATTGAGCAAAGTTTTATTTTTGCAAAACAAGAGTTCTATAATGAGTCTGTTATAATTGGATTCCCAATAAAGAATCGTTTTGAAAGAAAGAAAATAGGTTGTCCATATTCACGTGTAAGGTTATTTAAGTACTATTTGGATGTAAATGCTTAGTGTGCTTTGATGTGATTGTCGTGGTGTCATTGATTACGTGAGAGTCATAAACTCCAAAACACATGCTATGAATGTTTATGGGTTAGGACTCAGCCCAATGTTGATGCGACTGTTGAAGTATTTTGTTTTGCCATTTGTGGTATGCCTTGGTGATTGTGAGTGTTGTAATAACTTCAAGTTGAAGTTCTAGACGTCGAGTTGTGAATTGTTTTACGTTTTTTTCTTTTTTGGCGAGTACGCCCAACCATGTAATGGTGAATTCATATTGTATGAGTCTTTACTTCTATTTTTAGAAGAGAGATAGTACTCTCAGTTCGGGTTAGTTGTTGCTCCGCGAAAGCCTTGAGTACTGGATTTGGGAAATGCTTTTATGTGTGGTGATTGTAACAGGTTTAGAACATCTTTTCTCATCTCGAGTTGTCCATCTTACAAAGGAAATTTCGCCAAATTTTCGAGAAAATCCTATGTTATTATTTAAAGCGCTTATGAACCATCGTGTAGTTATGATTGAATTCCACACTCTACGACATAGTCCAAAGAGTGTGACGGTAGTGGTTCGGTTTAGCTCGACTTAGATTCTTTCCCGCCGTGTCTAAGCCTTAGTAAGGGAGTTGATTCCCAAGTTTATCGGTCCATATGTGATCCTTAAAAGGATAGTTGATTGTGTTGGTAATGTATTCCATGTTTCTTAGTTACAACATCGTATTAGTAACTCTTCACATGGTGATAGTTGGAGTTCTAGTTGAGACTCTAGATCAATATATCTGTGAGACCCGTAGGGTTGCGAAATGGATAGTAAAGGTTTTGTGGTCAAACCACAACACCGAGGAATTGTCCCCATCTCTTGTTCATGTTATTGTTAGTTACGAGGGCGTAACTTCTTTTTTAGGGAGGTAGATTTCGAGCCAATTGTGTGTTTGGTGCTAAAAGTTGTTATGATTTCATATGTGATGTATACCTTAATGTCTAAAGTATACATAATTCGTGTATGATTAGAAGTTTTATGGTAAATTTTTATGGTAAACCTTGTAATATGTTGCATGTTTTATTTCTTACAGTATGAACATTTAGTTGAAAAGGTTTTATGTCTACAAGGGTGATCAAATGAATTGATCTTTGAGGTGTTGGTTCTACTTGTTATCGTATGAACATTCCTATGATAGGAGAGAGTTTATGATTTTTTTATTATTTTTATGTGTTAAATTTATCTATGAGCAATGTGAAATACAAGTATCTATGAGCAATCTAGTTAGCTAACGTATAGAGTTATTGAGTTGTTTTTAGAAACAAGCGTATGAGTTTGATTATTTGAGTAATACTTTAAGTTTCGGGACGAAACTTATTTTAAGGGGGGTAGATTGTAACACCCCGTATTTTTCTACCTGTTTATTTATATTATTTTAGTTTATCTTATTTTAAGGGGGGTAGATTGTAACACCCTGTATTTTTATACCTGTTTATTTATATTATTTTAGTTTATAAAAAAAAAATTATTTTATTAAATATATTTTATTTCCCTCGTGTTGACCTTACATTAAAAGGAGTCAAAAACTAATTCCTAGATTTTCTAGGTTACCCATAAAGTTGCCAATCTTAATTAGAGTTGGAGAGTTGAAAAAAAAAAAAAAAAAAAAAGGGGGAAGATTAAAACCAAAACATACAGCAACATCACCACAGCCACTTTTACCTGATTACCTTCCTCGTAAAACTTGGTCTTCTTCATCCTTTAGTTCATATTCTTCTTTTGTTCTTTTTCTCTTTAAATTCTTGCTTCAACCATTATCACACATCAACCTTGATCCATCATCTCCATCTTCATCTTCGGGTTGTTAGTTTTCAAAGAGGAGGATTGGTTCTGGGGCTTGCGGTTTCCGAGTCGAAAATAGGATCGAAGAACAGTTTTTTTTCGGGTCTTTTATGGTGTAGTTTCACCCTTATTACTTCCCCTTAATCAAGTAAGATTCTTTATCATGTTCTAATTTCAGTATTAGTTTAATTTCGAATTGGGGTTTTGTTAGTTAGGGTTCTTGAGATAAATTAAATTGGGGGTTTTGATTTTAATTGTTTGGGTGTGTAATTGAATGAATATGATGTTTATTTAGGTGTTTGGTAGTTAGTTGAGATTAATGGAATGTTAAGTAAACTTGTGTTCAAAGTAATTTATAGTGTATCTCGTATGAATTACCCGTCAGTTCGTAAAATGCAGTTTTAAGAAGTTTCTGGGAATTTTTAGCAAAAATACTATTTCACAAAAGTTGTTCGTATCGAAATTTTACTCAAGATAGGCTCAAGAAACGCTTGATTTGGAGTTCGAATGAGGAAGTTATTCCCATTTTAAGTTTCTGCTGAAATTGATAAAAAGTATAGTTAGTTTCGAATGTTTTAAGTTTCAATATTTTCTTATGAATGTTTTATTTATGGACTTTTAGTATTAGAGTCAACTCCATCCTTATTATTTGACTATCCAAGTTTATTGCTCAGGTTGCTTCCATTGACCTTTAATCTATGAACTTTAATTTGTGACTTCTTAGATTGTGACAAGTTGAGTTGTTTCCAGTTTAGTGAAAGCCTATTAACTAGCTTGTGCTGTTTTTAGATGAACTGTATGAAGTACAATCTAGTGACTTATACTATATTATTATATTGTAGATTCCGGGTTCGTAAAGGAACCTTTTTGACTTGTGATTGAGATTGGTTGATTGTGGCTTGCTAATAAGGTAAGATTTCATACTAAGCTTGTACAGATTATTTCAAAAAATATTTCATATTGATTTGTGATTTATATTGAGTTTGGAATCATTTTTACGATGTTATTTATGGAGCTTTAATTGTTTTGACGATATTTATATCAAAATAATTTATGAGATTATTTAAGAGAATTATATTAACAGGAGGAAGTTCCTCGTGAGATAAGTTTGAGATTATTAAAAGGAGGAAGTTCCTCATTGTTACTAAGTTTACTAAGATTGTATAAAATGTGGGGTTGCCGATAAGCGGTATTCCTCGAGTATGGAAAGTAGGTTGAGTTAACGGTGTCTCAACAATCTATTTAGTAGTTGGGAGTATATTGATCAATACTCTTGCCAATTGTCTTCCTTCTCGGTTCGTTATCGAGTTAGGGGTATGCATACTAGGGACTTTGGTGTTTACCTTCTAGTGAGCCTAGCTAGCTCATTGGATTTTTACTACTTCCTACTCACAGATTTCAAAGGAGTTATATTTAAAAGTTTTACAGAATGGTTTAGAAAGAAAGTAAAGTGGATTTGAATTATTGAAGGTTGTCTATTATATTCAAGTTGAATGTTGTACAAGTGAAATGATTTCGTGGAATACTATGTATGTATTCCACCTGCACATTGGATAGTTCAAAGTTGTTATTGGTATGAAATCTTGCTCAGCCTTTTGGCTGATATTACATGTCTTCAATGTGCAGGGTTTGATGGTGACTAGCTTATATTGGGGTGAGAGCGTTGACTTCACCTAGATGTAGATTTATTAAAGTTAAGACTTCCGCTGCAATAGTTTAGAATTATGGTTTGTTATAGGAGTGTATTAATTAATTACATTTCTTTTCAATTGTGATAGTTATTAATGGATTTATGTATTGGTAGTAATATCGTTCGCCTTGCGGTTATTAAATATTTAATAATCGCGGCATAGCAGCTCTTGAATTGTCCATGTTTTGTACATTGTTATGTTTTCTAAAGAAAATGGAAATTCAGGGTTGTTACAATACCCCCCTCAAAAAAAAAAGTAAAAGTATCCCTATGACAATAATGGTGGGTTAGTGAGTAAGTAATCATGGTTTTAGTACGATCAATAATGTCAACTAAAGTTATTTTTTGTACCAAAAGTGGAATTGTTGCAATAGATATGAAACTACCCAGAATGGTAATTATATTGTTGTAATAAAAAGAACAGAGTAAGTACTCCCTCTACTTTTTTTTATTTGCTACATTGTTGTTACGCGTTTTCAAGACGTTTTTAACCCTTAATATCTTATTTCGTTTAAGTAAAAATTATAAAAATTTGATATTATGAATATACACATCGAGACGAATCTAACAAGACCACACGTGACTATATTTGTAAAAAAAATCAAATTAATCGGTCAAAGTTAGTGGTTCATTTTCCAAAATTACAATGTAGCAAATAAAAAACGGAGGGAGTATATTGTTAACCTTTAAGGCTGTGTATATAATCCCAAAAATCAAATTAAAATAGTTTTCAATGAACAAAGGGGAGAGGAAACTTAGCTAAGAGTTATCTTTCAATAATGTTATAACATTAAACAGAAGAAGAAGAATACAAATATGAATATTTCAATTGAAATTAAACATCGACTTCCATCACTAGTCGTTAATTGTGGTGACCAAATGGGAGGAGAAGCCATGGAAGGTGTAGGGCTTGAGGATATATTAACGAAACGTTGTAGAACATCATATCTCATTTGGCAGCTTGGCGCGAGGTGATAACTTAACATCAAGCTAGAGTTCGCACATTCAAGCGTATAATTCAATGCATCCATTAAGCACTCCTTGCATTCCTCCCAACTAATATCAGGAGTACATTGCACCAAACAATCTACTTTCTGATACTCAAAATAACTCATTTGTTCCATTGCAAAGTAGCGCGATGAATTTTTCGATGTAGCTTGAGCAATTAGCCCTTTGAAGATTGGCTCAATGGTTCGATTCAATTCGCCTCCATCCGGTATACTGATCTGACATTCACGATAGTAGGGCTCGAGCTCCATCTTGGCGAAGATCGGACGGTTAGCATAACGTAACAAGCATTCCTGCCATAAAGAGCAAATTGTTTATTAACTCATTAGAAGAAAAAAAATTACAGATCTTAATGTTAACATGATGACTCACATGTGAGTTTATCCAACACTGAAGAAAGAGAGAGATTAGAGGATGACTAACATATAAGCTTGATGATGATATCTTGAAGGATTGAAGTTACTACTTGGATATATATTTCACCTACTTTGGCACTTTATAATGTAATGTGATGATAACATATACTTTAATAGTTTAATTCAATACTTCCTTCGTTCATCTTTATTTGCATTGTTAGGATTTGACAAATTTTTCAATGAGAGCGAAAAAGTAGAAAGGAAAACAGTTGTCGTTATAAGGAAATAGAGAAAATCTTTTATATGAGGCAACAAAGGGGGGACGGGGAAGTACCTCGTAAGTGGCTTTGGCCTCTTTGGAGAAGCAAAGCTGCAAAAGATTTTTTGCAGCGTCCTCGACGCAATCGTGGCAAATTCGGAGTGGGAGATCATTTCGACAGTCATATAGGGCATACACTTTGTTGGTTGCTTCATCATCTGAGCCTGAAGTGAAGGTGGAAAAGGTGTTAAAAGAGGAGAGGGAGGTAAGATTTGAGAAGGCATTTAGGAGGTTTAGGTGGTAGGGGCTATTTTCAGTATAGTTTGCTTTTGGGTCACATTTCCACCCCAAGAAGATAGGACTTTCTAGACAAGTTGTTGGATTAATGAGATATAGAGATGTTGTGAAGAGGAGGAGAAGAGGGGAAATGATTTGCCAGGCCGCCATTGATATTTAGCTGATAGAATTATGTTAATTCTAGATGACTGTTTAAAGAAATTTTATAACGATTGAGAGGTCATTCACGTAAATTTCATGACCAATATACTAATTAACGAACTAAACAAGCAGGTAAACAACCCCGAATCTTAATATTCTGTCCATGATTTGTTTTCTCATAATTTGTGTATTACTTATGTATCAATCTTTCTTTTTGTTTGATTATAAATTTATAATAATATTATTTTAGAATTTTATTCTAGAAAGGTGGACCATAGTAATAGTTATGACAGATGTGAGAAAGAACAATTAATCGAATGCAAAACAAAGATAAATCACGCACAAATTTAACGTGGTTCACCAACGGAGTGTTGGCTAAGTCCACGGACAGAGAGATAACTGATTTATTGATGTGGAGGAATAACAGAATTACAGATGTGATTATGAACTAAATTGTCGAATTAACGATTTAGGTTAAAGGCCTATTTATACCCCGACTCGAAATCGCTTCCCCCCGTCCAAACAAGTCCCGCCCGGTTGCCCGGGCCATATCGCCCGGTCGGGCGCGCAAACAGTTTTGACGGTCTTTATGTCCGGGCACTCACCCGGTCCCTAGGCCAATCCGTCTGGGAGGGCGACTCCGCCCGGTCGGGCGTGACTCCGCCCGGTCGGGCGTGACTCGCCCGGGCGACCGGGAGAACACTCGATTCCCCCGAATGAGCCGCATTTTCACCATATTCAAGGCATCGATCTTACAAATCTCCACCTTGACTTGAATCTTCTCACAACGAACCATAAAAAACAGATAACAGACGCATTGAACACAATGCCCAGATTCTCCTTACAACCATATTTGCCCCCGAAAGACAACCAGATCAGATTTGTTCCTTAAGGACGCCAGATTAGCCCCTAAGGGCCCCAGACTTGCCCCAAAGGGCAATTAACAATCACGAACATTGAGCAAGTTCAAACAATGTTGAAACTTGCTCTGCAGAACCGGCTTGGTGAACATATCAGCAGGATTATGAGCAGTACCTACTTTCTTCACCTTAACCCTTGTCTCACTCCTCAGGAAATGATACCTCACAACAATGTGCTTAGTCCTCTCATGATGAACTTGATCCTTGGCTAAGCATATTGCACTTAAACTGTCACAATATACAATGGCCTGATCGTGATGCAAACCAAGATCACTGACTAGCCCCTTTAACCATATTCCCTCTTTAGCAGCTGCTGTCAATGCCATGTACTCTTCCTCAGTACTAGACAAAGTAAATGTAGCCTGTAAAGTTGCCTTCCAACTAACAATAGAACCACCAAGAGTAAACACATAGCCAGTCATAGACCTTCTACCGTCAACATCTCCAGCATAATTAGAATCAGAATAACCAGTAACTAAACACTAAGTATCAATAAATAAGACCAACATCAGACGTACCTCTAAGGTAACGGAAAATCCTCTTGACTGCCTGCCAATGCTCCTTACCAGGATCACCCATGAACCTACTAACAACACTAACTGCATGTGCAAGATCCGGTCTAATGCAGACCATAGCATACATCAGACTCCCTACTGCACTAGCATAGGGAATCCGACTCATGTACTCCTTCTCCTCAGCAAACTTGGGTGCAAAAGCAACAGACAAATGATTATTGGAGGCACTTGGAGTATCTATAGGCTTAGCTGTTGACATGCCAAACCTTGACAAAATCTTCTTAATGTAGCCTTTCTGTGACAAAAAAAGCTTCCTCTGATCTATTTCCCTATAAATCTCCATCCCCAAAATCTTTTTCGCAGCACCCAAATCCTTCATCTCAAACTCAGCACTGAGAAGACCCTTCAACCTCTTAATATCATACTTGGACTTTGCAGCTATAAGCATATCATCTACATACAAGACCAAATAAATCAATGATCCATCATCCAGCTTGTTGTGATACACACAACAGTCATACAGACTCATGTTGTAGCCCAACTCAATCATATAGCTGTCAAACATGCTATACCACTGTCTAGGAGACTGCTTTAGCCCATACAAGGTCTTCTTTAGTCTGCAAACATAGTCTTCCTTTTCAGGAACTTGGAACCCATCTGGTTGAGTCATATAAATCTCTTCTTTCAACTCCCCATGTAGGAAAGCTGTTTTCACATCTAGTTGCTCAAGTTCAAGATCCTGATGTGCAACTATTGCTAGTAGCACCCTGATGGAAGTGTGTCTGACCACTGGTTAGAAAATCTCATTATAATCAACCCCTTCTCTTTGAGTGAACCCTCTTGCAACAATCCGAGCTTCATACTTGACCCCCTCAGAAGGTAAGGTCCCTTCCTTCTTCCTGAAAACCCATTTGCAGGTGACAATCTTTCTCTCCTTAGGACGTTTGACTAGCTCCCAAGTCTGATTCTTATCCAGAGACTCCATTTCATCTCCCATAGCAGCGAGCCATTGAGCAAACTCACTACCTGAGACAGCTTCTTTGTAGGTGGATGAGACAGCTTCTTTGTAGGTGGATGGCTCATGAGTATCTACCTCCACCTCCTCAGCAACCTGCAGTGCATAGGCAACCATATCCTTAAAACCATACCTCCTAGGAGGTTCCACACCAACTCTTCTAGCTCTATCGAGTGTTATGCTAGTTCGATGTGCTTCAGATGAGGCTGATTGATGACTAGAAGATTCAGATTCAGTGGCACCATGTTGATCTTCTCCACCTTGGTGTTGTGATTCACTCTCATCATGAGTGACTTGTAGCTCCATCTGGTTATCAACATTACTACCAACAGACACCACCATGGACTTCATAGTGGGGTTAAGCATAGAATTTTCATCAAATATTACACTTCTACTAAGTATAACTCGACTCTCAGAAGGTGACCAGATTCTATAGCCCTTAACTCCACTCCCAAACCCCACAAATACACCCTTCTTAGCTCTAGGTTCTAATTTACCCTCACTTACATGATAATAAACAGTACAACCAAAAACTCTCAACAAAGAATAATCTACAGGCTTACCAGACCATGCCTCATAAGGTGTTTTACAATCAATACCAGTGTGAGGTCCACGGTTGATCAGATAGCAAGTTGTACTTACAGCTTCTGCCCAAAAGCTTCTAGGTAACTGATACGCCCAAGTTATACGTAGTATTTACGTTATTTTGGGTGCACTTTGCTAAGGAGTTCGTTTATACTTGTTAATGTTTGCATATATATTATCCTTAGCGGAAGTTCGGAGTTTTGTGAGCTAGAATGGTGTTAACGTCTTATGTTCCGAGCTTTTATGGTAAAATGGGTTTGAGCGATGTACTTGGAAGTGTTCGAGAGGCTCAACAACATTGTGCCATTGCCATCTCACCAACAACAACCAAACTCCACCGCAAGCCTACAACAACAACCAAGCAGCACCGCAAGCTAACAGCATCGCCAAAGCAGCACCGCAAGCTCGCACAGCCAAGCCCAACCAGCGCACAGCAGCTCGCGACCCGCGATGGAGCTCGCGACTCGCGAGCCCTGCCCTCGCGACTCGCGAGCCTTGTCGTGACCCGCGACCTGCTTGTCCTGCCAATGCCCAGCCAATGTGTGCGTGATGTCAGTCAGCTCGTCGCGACTCGCGACGCTTTTATCGGTTCATCGGCCACGTTTTGTGCGGGGTTTAAAAGCATCCCATAACCTATTTTCAAGAGGATGACGGAGAGGACGAAGAGGAGAGCCGAAATGTAGGATTTGGAGCAGTAAGCTTGAGGAGAGAGAGAGGATACTCCTCTCTTCATCCTTCCTTCTTCATGCTCCTATTTTCCTCTTTCCTTCTTCATTTCTCTTTGTTTTTCATTTCCTAGTTTTAGTTTTCATTTTCTAGTTTAGTTTTTAGGGATTTCAATGTTGGATTTAGTTTATGCTATCGGATTGTAGCTTGAACTGTTCTTGAAGAAGATTTACATGAAGCTTCAACCGTTATTGTGAGATCTTTCCTCTCTATCTATTTTCCTTGATTATGGTTTAATTTCTATGATTGTGTTCTATGATTATTGCATAATTATGCTAGGAACGTTACTAGTTTGATTGTGTAATTAATCTAATGCTAGATTTAAGAATAGAATCGGATTATTTTATTCTTTTATCTATTTGTAGCAAACTAGGGAGTAACTTAGATGCAGATCGTCTTGGTTATTTCTTAGGGAAATTGAATCAACTGTTGAATGTTTATCGCTTGTATGACATTAGCAGGTCTATTGGTTCTCTGTGTTTATTGCTGCTATTGGATTGAACTTAGACGCTGATCGGACTAGGTTATCCTTTAGTTAGGGTTTTATAGTCACGCTGATCGTGCTATTCAACTAAGAATAAGGAGAATGCGAGATTAATTCTCAACAATAGATAATCATGGAAATAATTAGAGTGGAGGTCCAATGATCGATAATGAATTGAAGTGGATGTTTATCGGATTCATGATCTTCCTATATTGATTTCTCATTTTATTTAATTATGCTAGTTAATTTTAGTTTGTTTATAATCTACATGAAACCCCCCTTGTTATTAGGTTTCTCGGCCCTTAGCTTAATCTAGGTATTGGATCCCGCTAAATATAAAGCTCGTCCCTGTTTCCCAGTGGATACGACCCCTACTTCTATTATACTTGCTTAGTGTGCATGAGAGTAGGAGAAATTTCATCTTTGGTTAGGTGTACACGGCAAACGCCTACCACCAAATTTTGGCGCCGTTGCCGGGGAAACGGTGTTACTTGTTTGTATTTAGCGTGATTTTTGGATGGTATTGCTTGTGCTCTTTGTTTTTAGTTGACACTCATAGCACTGACGATGCATTACAAGAGTTCTTCTCAATCAGTTTTGCAGGTACTTGAAGTGGAGATTGACATGGAACCACCTTTGTCACACATGGAGCACAAGCCCAATGATTGAGCTTAAGGTACTATGTCGAGCTAACGACTTTAAACAACAGCGCTTCTCGGGAGGCAACCCGAGACCCCTCTTATTTTCTTTCTTTTTCCTTTATTTCTCATCAAATTTCCACCACCACAATAAATTTTCTTTCACCCACCGCCCACCCACTAAAAAGATCCACAACCAATCTTAATCCACTTGGAACCAAAATCCACAAAAGAAAACCCGTTGGGAAGAGTTCAATAGCTAGGAGTTGGTAACACTAGAGGATTGAGATTGTTAATGTATCTTTTCGATCTCTTAAGCTAGGTGCAAATCTCAAAAATTTAAAGATTTGAATTTGTCATTTGTTTGAGTGATTCGAGGGAGAGGGTTGTGAGTTGATTTATGAGATTCGAGTTGGTGTTGTTAAGAAATTTGAGTTTGACGGATTGTTTGTCATGAGTTTTGAGTATTCGATCTTCGATTTACCCGATTTTCGATTTTCCCCCCCATTTTCAGTTTACTTTTTCTTCTAATTGTCGTCACATTGAGGACAATGTGTAGTTTAAGTAGGGGGGAGGGTATTCTCATTCTCATGTATCTATGTTGTATTTATTTCAATTTGAAAAAAAGAAAAAAAAAATGAGAAAAAAAAAATATAAAAAAAAATGATGATGAAGTGAATCCCGCTGAGTTGAAAACCCGCAAGGGCGGGCGACTCGGGCAAAATTGTGGGCTCGGATAGGTCGAAAATCCGAAAGGGCGGCCTATGCAAAAAAGGGCTAGTTGAGCGGGTGAGTTTTGTGAGCCGGAAAAAGAAGAGAGAAAAGAAAAAAAATGTGAGAAGCTAGGATGAAAACCCGAAAGGGCTCCTAGGCAAAATGAGAGATTAAGAGAGAATTATGTATTTGGAAAACTCATTTGCCGGAGATGGTGTCATAAGGTGGAAAGCGTTTTCGGGTAAGGTTGGTGAATCCATCCTTGATTTTGTGAAGTTTTGTTTTGGCTTTCACATTCTTTTGGTTGATTGTTTGTTTTTGGGAGTAAGCATGGAATTTATCCCTTTTTATCTTTGTTCCATGGCTTGCTATTTTAAGTTAGTTGTTGTAGTAGTAGATCATCTTTTGGAGGTTTGGGAGAGCTGATAGTTTAGTGTGTCATGAGCTGACATTTTGATGTTTGTTGGCGTTGCTGGTTATTGTTGTTGTTACGTCTTTATATATTTCAGGTGAGCTTGAATCTAAGTGTGGGGGAATCATCGTCCCTTACGTTTAGGTTTTGAGCGGATGTTGTTAAGATGTGATGATGATGATATAGTTGATGGAGAGTGTAGTTTGGTGTCGATAGCTTGGGTGATGATTTATTTGGTGATTCTCACTTTTGAGTTTACTCGAGGTCGAGTAAAGTTCAAGTGTGGGGGTATTTGATACGCCCAAGTTATACGTAGTATTTACGTTATTTTGGGTGCACTTTGCTAAGGAGTTCGTTTATACTTGTTAATGTTTGCATATATATTATCCTTAGCGGAAGTTCGGAGTTTTGTGAGCTAGAATGGTGTTAACGTCTTATGTTCTGAGCTTTTATGGTAAAATGGGTTTGAGCGATGTACTTGGAAGTGTTCAAGAGGCTCAACAACATTGTGCCATTGCCATCTCACCAACAACAACCAAACTCCACCGCAAGCCTACAACAACAACCAAGCAGCACCGCAAGCTCAGCAGTACTGCAAGCCAACAGCATCGCCAAAGCAGCACCGCAAGCTCGCACAGCTAAGCCCAACCAGCGAAGCAGCAGCGCATAGCAGCTCGCGACCCGCGATGGAGCTCGTGACTCGCGAGCCCTGCCCTTGAGACTCGCGAGCCTTGTCGCGACCCGCGACCTGCTTGTCCTGCCAATGCCCAGTCAATGTGTGCGTGATGTCAGTCAGCTCGTCGCGACTCGCGATCAGTGTCGCGACTCGTGACGCTTTTGTCGGTTCAGCGGCCACGTTTTGTGCGGGGTTTAAAAGCATCCCAAAACCTATTTTCAAGAGGATGACGGAGAGGACGAAGAGGAGAGCCGAAATGTAGGATTTGGAGCAGTAAGCTTGAGGAGAGAGAGAGGATACTCCTCTCTTCATCCTTCCTTCTTCATGCTCCTCTTTTCCTCTTTCCTTCTTCATTCCTCTTTGTTTTTCATTTCCTAGTTTTAGTTTTCATTTTCTAGTTTAGTTTTTAGGGATTTCAATGTTGGATTTAGTTTATGCTATCGGATTGTAGCTTGAACTGTTCTTGAAGAAGATTTACATGAAGCTTCAACTGTTATTGTGAGATCTTTCCTCTCTATCTATTTTCCTTGATTATGGTTTAATTTCTATGATTGTGTTCTATGATTATTGCATAATTATGCTAGGAACGTTACTAGTTTGATTGTGTAATTAATCTAATGCTAGATTTAAGAATAGAATCGGATTGTTTTATTCTTTTATCTATTTGTAGTAAACTAGGGAGTAACTTAGATGCAGATCGTCTTGGTTATTTCTTAGGGAAATTGAATCAACTGTTGAATGTTTATCGCTTGTATGACATTAGCAGGTCTATTGGTTCTCTGTGTTTATTGCTGCTATTGGATTGAACTTAGACGCTGATCGGACTAGGTTATCCTTTAGTTAGGGCTTTATAGTCACGCTGATCGTGCTATTCAACTAAGAATAAGGAGAATGCGAGATTAATTCTCAACAATAGATAATCATGGAAATAATTAGAGTGGAGGTTCAATGATCGATAATGAATTGAAGTGGATGTTTATCGGATTCATGATCTTCCTATATTGATTTCTCATTTTATTTAATTATGCTAGTTAATTTTAGTTTGTTTATAATCTACTTGAAACCCCCCTTATTATTAGGTTTCTCGGCCCTTAGCTTAATCTAGGTATTGGATCCCGCTAAATATAAAGCTCGTCCCTGTTTCCCTGTGGATACGACCCCTACTTCCATTATACTTGCTTAGTGTGCATGAGAGTAGGAGAAATTTTATCTTTGGTTAGGTGTACACGGCAAACGCCTACTACCAGTAACCCAGCATTAGAGAGCATGCACCTCGCTCTCTCCAACAATGTCTGATTCATGCGTTCTGCTACCCCGTTCTGTTGTAGGGTATTCCTGACAGTATGATGGCGAGCAATGCCTTCATTCTTGCAGAACTCATTAAACTCAGACCAACAGAATTCCAGACCATTATCAGTACGCAGCCTTTTGATCTTCCTTTTAGCTTGATTTTCCACCAATGCCTTCCACTGCTTGAAATTCTGGAAAGCCTCACTTTTATGCTTCATCATAATTACCCAAGTCATTCTAGAATAATCATCGATCATTGACACAAAATACCTGTGACCTCCAATAGATTCAACTCAGGAAGGACCCCAACAATCAGAGTGAATATAATCAAGTGTGCCCTTTGTAGTATGCACAACCTTGGCAAACTTGCTGCGATGAAGCTTCCCAAACACACAATGCTCACAGAACTCTAGATCCTGCACCTTGTGCCCACACAGAAGATCCCTTTTTTATAGAATTTGCATCCCCCTTTCACCCATATGTCCAAGCCTCATATGGCACAACTTGGTCATATTCTCCTTGTGAACCTCAGATGATGCAACAGCAGCGTAACCTGTCACAAGAGACCCTTAAATACAAGGTACCATTTTTATTACCTTTCAGAACTACCTTCGAACCCTTGTAGACACTCATAACTCCACCTTCACCTTGAAAACTGAAACCTCTACTGTCAAGAAGACTCAAAGATACCAGATTCTTTGTCATCAGTGGAACATGCCTAACTTCGTTCAAGGTACAGAATGTACCATCATGAGTCCTCAACCTGATGGAGCCTATTCCAACTACTTTGCAGGCAGCACTGTTGGCCATAGAAACATTGCCCCATCTATCTGCTCATAAGTTGAAAACCACTCCCTGCAGGGACTAATATGATACGATGTCCCAGAATCAAGAACCCACACATCCCTATAATGTGACTGGTTATTAGCAACTAAGGCCAGATCTTCCTCAGAATTACCATTAGTTTCTGCCAGAGCAGCAGAACCTTCATTCTTGTCCTGCTGCTTCTTTTTCTTAGGACATTCATTTTTCCAATGCCCTTTTTCCTTACAGTAATTACAAATATCATTAGGTTTAGGACCCTTAGAATTCGAATTTTTATGCTTCGATTTCTTTTTACCACATTTTCCTTGTCCCTTACCCCCAGTAACAACTAATCCAGATGTCTGGTTTTCTGTACTAGAACCAGATGCCTGGTGACGGACTTCTCTAGTATGAAGAGCATATCTTACTTCTTCTAATGACAGACTATCTTTCCCAACAATAAAAGAATCCACAAAATTCTCATACGATAAAGGCAAAGATACTAACAGAATTAAAGCAGCATCCTCATCATCTACTTTAACATGAATATTACGAAGATCTAGTAAGATAGTATTCAATTTATCTAGATGGTCCCTCAGAGACATACCTTCCTGTATACGCAAGCTGAACAGACGTTGCTTCAAAAGCAACTTGTTGGTTAGAGATTTCGTCATGTATAGACTCTTTAACTTCAACCATAGACCGGCGGCGGTTTCCTGCTCCGCGACCTCAGTAATTATGTCGTCAGAAAGACACAACATAATCGTTGAATGTGCCTTCTCCTCCAGAACGACCATCTCAGCGGTATTTGAATCCGATGACTTCTTTGCCAGCGGTGCCCACAACCCCTGTTGTTTCAGTCTAGCCCACATCTTGATATGCCACAGACTGAAACTGTTTCTCCCAGTGAATTTATCGATTTTCACATTCATCCCAGACATCTTTCTCACTCGGATCGAACACAAAGCTCTTGATACCAATTTATTATATGACAGATGTGAGAAAGAACAAATAATTGAATGCAAAACAAAGAGAAATCACGCACAGATTTAACGTGGTTCACCAACGGAGTGTTGGCTACGTCCACGGACAGAGAGAGAGCTGATTTATTGATGTGGAGGAATAACAGAATTACAGATGTGATTATGAACTAAATCGTCGAACTAACGATTTAGGTTAAAGGCCTATTTATACCCCGACTCGAAATCGCTTCCCCGCGTCAAAACAAGTCCCGCCCAATCGCCCGGGCCATATCACCCAGTCGGGTGCTCAAACAGTTTTGACGGTCTTTCTGCCCGGGCACTCGCCCAGTCCCTAGGCCAATCCGCCTAAGCGGGCGACTCCGCCCGGTCGGGCGTGACTCGCCCAGGCAAGCTCTCGATTCCCCCGAATGAGCCGCATTTTCACCAGATTCAAGGCATCGATCTTACAGTAATAGTGACAGTCAATATAATATAATAAAAGGGAACCTATATTGTGACACGGAAGATTTTGATTCAAAAGAATCTCTATTGTATAAGCCAATAGGGGAGGGAAATGGTGTCTCCCCTCTGAAAATATTAAATTACCCTTAATGATTTAATGGAGTGGAAAAAATTACAAAAGAACAATTTAAGTACCCTTTCTCATTTCAACTTGCCATTCAAGTTAATTGGTATATGCATCAAATATTTCAATCAAAAAATTAAATGGACAAAATATCTTGACCTTTTTTTAATAAGAAAATATGGCATACATGACGTCCACCTGAAAAGTCTGAAACATTTACGACCTTTGATACTCTTTAATTTAGTCAAACCAACTCATTATGTTTATTCTTTTTGTTCAAGATTCATTCACAAAAAAATTATTATTAAAAATCACTGACAGCCTTTGTTAGTGTTTTACATTAGCGAATTATTATATTCATATTCATCTAACTAATAATCTTTCACATTTTAAGTGTTATTGTAAATAAAGTACAAATGGAGTATATAATAGAACAACAAGTTTTGAAATTAACGCACGCATCGCATACATATAAGACTAGTGCTTCAATAAGCTAAGAGTACCGTTAATTTATTCTATCCAAAGAAACTGCTTGTCCTATATGGCAAATGACGTGATACTACAAATAAATTAGGCTATGTTCTGTTCAACTTATTTTAACTTATTTCAGAAAAAATAAGATAAGATAAGATAAGATAAGATAAGATAAGATAAGATAAGATAATATAAGATAAGATCAGATAAGATAAGATCAGATAAGATAAGATAAGATAAGATAAGTTCAGATAAGATAAGATAATGGTTCAACTTATCTTCACTCATTTTAGAAAAAATAAGATAAGATCAGATAGGATAGGAAAAGATAAGATAAGATAAGATCAGACTAAATAAGTTGAATTAAACGGATCCTTAGCTAGCATAAATAACCCATATTTGTTAGGTTTGTAACTGATTCAAATTCTCATTTTCTTTTTCTTTTTTTCTTTTTTTTTATTTTTTGGTGAAAGACTCATTTTCTTTTTTGGGTCACTCAAACTTGTTTCATATTGTCTAAAGATATAACTCAAAATGATAAGATAAACTATATAATCAACTCCCCTTGTACAGCTAAGTTCTGGTAATGGTTATCAACCTTCTTAGCGGGCAACAGATATACAAATTCCACATTTCCACGTCGAAGAGACGAAGACAAGCATATAGAATATCTTTAGGCACCAAATGAAGATATTTATACACGGTCTAACAACATTAATTATTTATCTATCTCTTAACAAGCCTAGTGAATCTCAACTTAATGCCAACTAAGTACCCCTCCGTCATAATAAAATTATTTATATTATAAAGATAAGATATCTTAAATTTATAGATTCAAACTAATGTAACAAGACTTCACATGATAATGTTTAGCTCTATATATTAATGAAAGATATGGCCTGAGTTAATGAGCTTTATTTGACTTTGGAAAAGCAATATGGTGTAAAAACTGATTGATGAAGTATTAATTTTATGAGGAAGTATGGGCGCATACCCGGTATGGGCCAACAGTGTCCATACCGGGGTATGTAGGTAATTTAACAGAAAAGACCAAAAAAAAAAGTTGACTTAATGGCAATTTAGACAACTCTGATCATATAAGAGAGAAATCAGATCAACTATTATATGAATCAGATCCACTATAATGTGAATCAGATCATATGTAAATTAGTGTCCATATCGGGGTATGCAAGTAATTTGACTGAAAAAGCCAAAAAAAAAGTTGACTTAATGGCAATTTAGACAACTCTGATCATGTAGGAAAGAACTCGAATCAACTATTATATGAATCAGATCAACTATAATGTGAATCAGATGAACAATAATGTGAATCAGATCATGCACGTATGCATGTATGTAAGTAAAAAACCAAAAAAAAAAAACCAAAAAAAAAAAATACAGAAAAAGTTGCATTTATTTACAACTTTGCCACGATATGGACACTGTTGGTCCATACCGGATATGCGCCTATCAGCGCATAGGACATTGGTATGGTCAAGTACGGGAATAGAACGTGTACAAGAATCAAGATGTCAGTTTAAAAGATAAGAGGACATGCATACGGATAAATATTATTTAAACATATTAAAATGCTATGGGTACCTTACTGCCTTTGCAAGAATAATCTTAAGGGGTGTTATTGAGAACTGAAGTTCTATGACTATGTTCAGTTCACCTTATTTTTGCTTAGATCAGATCAGATCAGATCAGACCAGATCAGATCAGATCAGATCAGATTAGAAAAAATAAGTTCAGATCAGATCAGATCAGATCAGAAAAAATAAATTCAGATCAGATTAGATTAGATCAGATAAGTTCAGATTATGCTTATATTTAAAAACTTATTATTATTGTTATTATTATTATGATTATTAGTATTACTAATGCTATTATTGTTATTGTAATAATTATTATTATTGTTGTTGTTGTTGTTATTATTATTATTATTATTATTATTATTATTATTATTATTATTATTATTATTATTACTACTACTTTATACGATTACTATTACTATTAATATTACTATTTACTAGTACATTTGTTCAAAAAGATTATTATTATTGTCGTTGTTGTACTTATTAATTATTAATATTGGTAATTATTATTAATGTCGTTGCTATTATTATAAATGTCATTGATATCACTATTTGAAGCTATTTTTGTTCAAGAAGAAGAATGTTCTTTTGGTATTTGTACGTGTTCTTTTTTATATTTGTTCTAATTAATAATTTTGATATGTGATGTTCTTTTTGATGTTGTACATGTAACGAACATGACAATAGTATATGATGTTTATTTTTTATAACAATTTTGGTAGAATAATATAAATTATATATTACTTGTTTATATAAAACATGAGTAGCATGGGATAACCTAATGGTGTTGTCATCACGTTCAAAAAATTTCCTATAAAGGATTTCAACTTATCTTTAAAAATAAAGTTTATATAGAACAAGACAACGATATAAGAAGAATATTTAACCATTTTGTTTAAGATTATATGATTATATATATTTATAGGTTTATTTATAATAAAAAAGAACAATTTATTGATATAACAAAGAACATGTTGTTAATTAAATCCAAACATGTCATCAATATAAAAATAACATCTATCTTTTATTTTTAAAATATGTTCTTTAAATAGATCTTGTATGCTCTTTCAGTATATGTTCTTTTCATTACTATCGAAATTCTTATTATTAACGGACCTTGAACATGAACAATATGTTTTCTTTACCATGAACAATATGTTTTTTTTACCTAAAATGTGTGTTCTTTTATTTTTAATTTTCTTTGGGCCCCTTTCGGGAACGTCATGGTAAGATGAATTTCCTCTGAGCTACCCTCGCACAGGGTCACTCACCCAGATGAATTTATATTATTATTATTTTATATTATTATTATAAAATTATTATTATTATTATTATTATTATTATTATTATTATTATTATTATTATTATTGTTATTATTATTATAATATTATTGTTATTATTGTTATTATTATTATTTTATATTATTATTATTATAAAATTATTATTATTATTATATTATTATTATTATTATTATTATTATTATTATTATTATTATTATTATTATTATTATTATTATTATTATTATTGAAAGTTGTGCATAGTTATAAAATGATAGTAATAGTAATACTAGTAATGAAATACAAAGTAATAATAATATTAGTAATAATATGTTTTGTAAAAGATAAGTTCAGATCAGATCAGATCAGGAAAAAATAAGTTACGATCAAATCGATCGAGTTAGATAAGTTCGGATCGGTAAATTTCGGGGTGACTAAACATAGCCTATGTAGAGGTGTTTATTGCAAACTTTCTGAAAAATCCGGCAATCATAGTGGTTTGGACTTTGAACTCTGGAGATGGAGACTCAAAGTACCTAGACGTGGTTCCCAATAATATTGGAACAGTAATCTAATTTAATTGGTTGTCTTTGGACGTTGAATGTTAAAATTAATCGCTAATCAAATTCACTATAGCATATTTAATTTTAAAGTCAATAGTTTTGTTATATGCCCAAATACATGCAAATACTAATTAAATATCTCATTGAAGCCTCATCTACTCCACGATTGTCTAATATGATTGCCTGATTGGGATTGTAATCAAAGCGTATCATGTGTCATGCCTGAAGCCGACCCATTTAGCTAATTAAAAACTAATAAAGAATTAGAGGGGTTGTTAATTAACAAGTCAAATCAATACCCTATCTCTTTCCAAAATGAGTGCTTCAATTGGGTGTAATATGTTATACATAACTAATTGTGTAACATGCATAATAATATATTCCAATAAGAATGATATAAACTATACAAATAATGACATAGATTTCATGTCATTTATTTCATGTCATTTGAGTTCTTTTTACAAAAGAAGTGATGATTTATGGGTTATTACAAAATCAAAATTGATTAAAATAGAAAAATAATTAGTTTTACAAATTCCCATTGCCAGTACATGTTGATCAGTACTGCAACATAACATTATCATAAGACATACATGAGCAAAACAGCCCAAAATATCCAAGTAACCGAACAAAACAAAGCATGCATATCTTAGTACTCTCGCTTATAGTACTACTACTCTCTACAATAATTCCAACATGGTCTATAACACCAATGACCATGTTTACTGCCCCGAACATCACCAAGCCCGGTTGCCCACGGAAGTGCGGCAACCTCAACGTTCCCTACCCATTCGGGGTCGGCTTGGCGTCCGGCTGCTCGAGAGGTATGTGGTACGACATCTTTTGTATGACTTCTTTCGATCCTCCGAAAGCGTTTCTAGCAGCAGCTCATGATAAAGGTCGAAATGCGATGGAGATCCTGGACATATCTGAATCTCACATTCGTCTTAGGAACCAAATTGGTTACAAGTGTTTCAACTCAACGGCTGAAACATCCCCTCTTTCCTCCTACTCCATTGACTTCAACCTCTTTACAATGCGTGCTCCCTACGGTGTATCAGGTACGCCCTATCTAGCTTTTTACTTTACCCACTCGTAATATGTAACTTAAAGTTGGAAAGCTTTGGCCATATTCAATAGTCTACTCTTTCTATCCCTTAATCGCCCTTTCATTTTTTTATACGGTTTCAAAACACATCCTTGATTGCTCGTATCTTCAATTTTGTATTACTAAAAGTTGTAAGAGATTGAAAATTTAGATATACACATTGAGACGAATCCAGCAAGATCCACATAACTATATTTCTTATCAAATATTAGTGAAAACTTATAGTCGAAGTTTTTTTTTTGACAGGAAGTTATGATCGAAGTTTACAAAGTTTACTTTTGAACAAATAACGACAAGCTTATTAAGGGACGGTGAAAGTATTGTCAGATAAAATATATCGTGTGAGATCTTGTTGGAATCGTTTCAATGTAAAAACTAAAATGGGACATATTTCAAATCTTTACCAGAAACTAACCTAACAAGATCTTACATTAATATATATTTATATAGATAAAAATTCATGGTCAAAGTTTTTTAAGTGTAAGTGTGTAAACCCTAAATAATGTATTGAAACAATCTTTTATGGACCGAGGGAGTAGCATGCACTTTCATATTATTGGGAATTATAACTAGTTACTCTTTCTTCATAAAAGAATGTTAAATTTGATTTTCACAATCTACAATGCGTTATATCGCCAATCAATATCTCTTAATTACATAATAAAATTATCAAATTTTGATATATTAAAATTATAACTGAGGTACATATTGTGGCATTTATATTGCTGACAAGTTACAGTAAATAATTTATTAATTTTGAGTCAAAGAATTAATCAAAGAGACTAAGGGGGAGTTTGGTATGGCGTCTTTAGGAAAGGGTAAGGGAACTATGTAAGTTGATTCCCTTAGTTGTTGTTTGGTAGGTGTATTCAATCATTCCCTTTACCCCCATGAATACCCCCTAACTCCTCTACATTGATTCCCCGCCCCTACCCAATGTATCACTTACCCTTTCTCTCCTCTACTCCATGGTCACCTTGACAATCACCACATTGCCACCACAACCATTACCCCTCCACCGAAATCACCACTGTCAATCCGAAACCCCCAGCCCAGCCACCAAAATTCTCGACCAGCCATCCGAAACACCTCTCCACCGTAAAATTTAGCCCAGCCACCGCAAATCCTGGCCCAGTCACCGCATAAACCATGGCCCAGCCACCACCGCAAATTCTAGCCCAGCCAATCCAAATCTGATGCAGCAACCTGAAACAACGCCACAACCCACCAAAACTAAGTAAGTACTTATGGAACCCCATTCCAAAACCTGAAAACACCACCAAACTAACTGGAAACACCACTCATCACCCGAAAACACCACCCCTCCCACCCAATAACCACTGGATTCACAAAAGAACGAAGGAGTTGAGGGGAAATTGGGCGTCAGAGGCGGCGGGGAAGGGGTTGCGGTGGCAGCGGATGAGGGGGAAGGGACAACGACGGAGAAATGATAAATTCTAAGAGAAAGGGTGGTGTTGGTGGTTGTGGAAGGAAAAATGTGTGGTGATGGAACTTTTAGGGTTTCCCTTTGATACTTCTAAACAAACAACTTATGAAATCTAAGGGTAAACTTTTCCATTCTCCTAGTAACCCTTTCTCTAACCCTTTCCCTTTCCTCTAACAAACCAAACGCCCCCAACTATTTGAGACGTGGGCAATAGCTTTTAGTAGGGCATTGTTGGATTTTTGATATACGGTGTAAATGAAGAATAGATACGTTGATTAAGAGAGAATTAGGGGGGCCCTCTTAGGCCCACATCCAATGGAATATGGAAAGAGAATGGTGAGACACAGGGAGGTAGTGATGAGAGGTCAACAACACATGGTCTCGGTACGGTAAAAAATTCATCTAAACTAACATATATTTGTGTATTGCCCAAAAATATATAGGAGGCTAAATAAGAATGGATAAAACTTAGTTGACCTAGTGGGTAATTTACCCACTATTAATATCATTTAATATAAGGTGGAATCCAACTCAACATTAACAAATTTTAATGGTCATAGACGTGACTCTGAAACTGCAACAATCAAGGAATTTCGAGACAAAAGGAAATGTGTGTAGCAATTTTTAGTAACCACATAGAATATATTAAGTTAGGAGGAGTATAGATATTGTTTGCGAAAGACCATTGGGAGCTAATTTGGAGTTCCAAGTGAAGCATACGATTCAAAAGGCAAACTACAACAAAGCTACTCTTCAATTATCATGTAAATTTGATTGAACGAAAAGCCTTTTTTCCCTCCTAATTTTCTCTCGGCGCAGGTTTACTAACTTGCACCGTAGCCATGGCCAGAAAATCTGGAGGTCTTGGAAGGAAGGTTGCGAAGCATAGAGGTCCTTCATCGGACTCTCAAGCGCTTAAAACACGTTCAATGGATGAAATCATGGGAGTAGATGCTTTGAATTTTGGGTTCTGTGAAGAAATTTTGACCCCGAAATCGTCGTTACAGAATTTAAAGCAACAATCGAAGATTCGCCATACTTTCAATGAGTGGTTGGAATCAATGCATTGAAGTTCAAATTCTCGAACAATTGCTTCATCGAATGAGGAAGGTATGTCTGTAATTCCAATTTTACAACAATTTGAGGATGTTGTAGATGAATTGGAGGTTAATCTTGATAAAACTATTCCAGAACCTGTAATTACTGAAAATTTGGATGATGATATAGTTAAAATTGATTTAGAAGACATTCAAGATGAAGTTGACTACTGGAATAGTTCTATTGTTTGCTATGTAATTGGTGCGAATCCACCACTCCCGGTGAAGGAAGGATTCATAAGGAGGGTTTGGAGACAATTCAATGTGGAAAAAGTGGTGTTAGTGAAGAAAGGGGTTTTCATTGTTCGTTTTTCTGCCATGGATACTAGAGATAGGATTCTTGGTGGTGCTTATTTTTTTGATAACAAACCTTTAATCATGAAGGCGTGGTCAGCGGATATGGATTTTGATAAGGAAGAAGTTACAACTCTTCCAATCTGGATTCAGGTGAGGGTTGGATTTAAGTACTGGGGAGAAAAATCTCTATTCAAGATTGTCTCTAAACTGGGGACGCCATTACAGAGGGATGAAGCTACTAAAAGAAGAGAGAAAGTGCAATTTGCCAGGGTGTTAATAGAGGTGAAGATGAAGCAAAAATTTCCTGACAGTTTATCTTTCATGGATGAATATGGTGAGAAAAGAGATGCATATATTTCTTATGAATGGAAGCCTAGTGAATGTACCAATTGTCATAAAATTGGACATGGAGTTCAGGATTGCAGGATAAGGAAAGGAAAAAAAGTGTGGGTGCAAAAAGAATCTGTTAAGGAGCCAGAGAAGGAGGGGCAGCTAACCAAGAATTATGTTGATTTGGAGGGTTTTCAGATGGCCCTCAAGCCAATTAGAGTCAGGCAAACTGTGAGCAAACCAATTATAACTCAGAACACTTTTGTTGTGTTGGACAAGGGAGATGATCAAGTTGGACATAATGAAGAAAATGTGGATTGTGATCAGGAAAAGGGGTGTAATGAAGTGGGGAGAGAGGACTCTCCCACACCTAATGGATAAAATTCTCTTTTGGAATGTTCGGGGGATCAATCTAGCTAAAAAACAACTTGATGTGAAGAATTTTATTCTTCAACAGAAGGTGGGGCTAGTTGGTCTTCTGGAGTCTAAAGTAAAGGCTTCTAATATGGGAAGTCTTTACCAACGGATGTTTGGAGGTTGGTGTTTTACTACTAATTTTGCTTTCCATGATGGAGGAAGAATTATTGTTGCTTGGAGACCTGAGGTTTTTAGGGTTAGTTTGCTTGGTGGGTCTAGTCAAGCTATGCATTGCTTGGTAGAGCCAGTTTGTGGTTTGGAAAGCTTTTATTGCACGTTCATTTATGCTTTTAATGACAACAATAAAAGACTAGATTTATGGAGTGATTTGAGTATGCATAATACAAGGAAGCCTTGGATCATTGGAGGAGATCTTAATTGTGTAATGAATGTAGATGAACGGATTGGAAATCCGGTTAGAAGCAATGAGATTGATCATATAAATCTTTGTATGCAAGATTGTGATATGACTGATATCAAGTCTACTGGAAATTTTTTTACCTGGAATAATATGCAACAAGGAGGTTCCAGAGTTTATTCTAAAATTGACAGAGTTATGGCTAATTTTGCTTGGCTGGAAATTTTCAGTACTGCAAAAGTGGGTTTTTTAAATGAAGGATCTTATGATCATGCTCCTGGTTTATTAACTGTCTACCCTAGACAAGAATCAGGGAAAAAGCCCTTCAGATATTTTTCGATGTGGGGATTAGCAGATAATTTCAGTAATGTGGTGTCCAATGCTTGGAACACTGTGATTGAAGGAACAAAAATGTTTTCAGTTGTTCAAAAACTGAAGCATGTGAAGAATGGGTTAAAAGAATTGAATAGAGTTGGTTTTCAAGATGTTCAGGTGACTAATACTATTGCTTTTCATGCTATGCAGCAGGCTCAGAACTTGATGCATCAACATCCTGGTGATTCCTTGATTGCAGATGCTGAGTTATTAGCTGTGGAGGAGTATAGAGTTAAACACCAGGCTTATATTGAGTTTCTTAGACAGAAGGTAAAGTTGGCTTGGAGCTTAGATGGTGATGAAAATACTAAGCTTTTACACCAAAGTATCAAGGCTAGGAGGGTTCATAATCATGTTTCTGCCATTTATGATAAAAATGGGATGTGGCAAGATACTCCTAATGAGGTTTCTCAAGCCTTTTTAGATTTTTATCAAGATATGCTAGGTACAAAATGTGAGACAAGAAGGCAGGTGGTTCAGCAGATTGTTGCCAGTGGGCCTGTTTTAAATGCTGATCAAAGAGCATATTTAGAAAGACCATATTCTGATGTGGAGATAAAAGAAGCTTTATTCTCTATTCCAGGAGATAAATCTCCCCGGTCACGATGGGTTTGGGGCCCGGTTTTACAAGGATATTTGGGGCATTGTGGGTCTGGTGTTTTGGAAGTCTTTTTGGATTTTTTTAGGGAGGGTAAATTCTTGAAGGAGATTAATGCTACATCAATTACTCTTATTCCCAAGATCAAATGCCCTAATAATGTGGAGGAATTTAGACCTATCTCTTCTTTGTAATGTTCTTTATAAGTGCATTACAAAGGTCTTGGCTAACAGATTAAGAGAAGTGCTTCTGAAATTATCGATGAAAATCGAGGTGGTTTTGTTCATGGATGTTTCATTGTTCATAACATTATGATAATTCGGGATATTGTGAAGCATTATGGGAGGAAATCGCTAGCCCCAGGTGTCTCATGAAAATTGACATCCAAAAGGCTTATGATCTTGTTGATTGGACCTTTCTAGAGGAAATGATGAAGAGTTTGAATTTTCTCGAGCATTATGGTAGCCTGATTATGGAGTGTGTTTCAACTCCAAAGTTCTCTCTCATGATCAATGGTAGTCTTCATGGGTATTTCAGTTCAAAGAGGGGTCTGAGACAGAGGGATCCTATCTCCCCTCTACTCTTTGTGATCTGTATGGAATACTTGGCAAGAATTTTGAAAAATATGGAGGCTATGGAACAGTTGCATTACCATCCAAGATGCAGAGGTACTAAGCTTACTCATTTGTGTTTTGCGAGCGACCTTATCTTGTGTTGTAAAGGGGATTTTAATTCCATTTACATCATGTTACAAGCTTTCAAGCTTTTTCGACACTTCGGCCTTAAAGCTAATATTCAGAAGTCCTCCTTTTATAGTTGTGGTATGAGTGAGGTTGATGTCCAGAGAGTTCAAGCTGTGTCTAGCTTTCAAAAGAGCAATTTGTCTTTTAAATATTTGGGGGTCCCCATTTGTTCTAGGAAGCTTAATGTGGCTCATTGTGACATTCTTATTGAAAAGATGGCTAGTAGAATTAAGACATGGAGTTCTAGGAACTTGTCTTATATGGATAGGGTGCAGTTGATTAACTCTGTCTTATTGAGCATTCATCAGTATTGGGCCCAAGTTTATGTTCTTCCAAAAAGTGTGTTGTTTAGTATTGTCAAGATTTGCAGGGCCTTTTTGTGGAGTGGGCAGAGATACACAGATCAGCCAGGGCTGGTTGCTTGGTCTTCCTTGTGTTGTGATAAAAATAGAGGAGGTTTGGGTTTTAGAGATGTTTATTGGTGGAATGTTGCCTGTATGGGGAGATATGTCTGGGCTATTGCCACAAAGCAGGACAATGCTTGGATTAAATGGGTGAATTATGTCTACATTAAAGATGACAGTTGGTGGGAGTATAGTCCTAGACGAGGGGCTAGGCGATGCGAAACAAGTTTGTGCCACTAAAGAGTTGTTGAAACGGGTGGTTTCTTATGCTTGAGTTATGCAATGCTCGGCATTACTCTGTCAAGGATGTTTCTGACAAGCTTGTTCGGCAACAAGAGCAGATTCATTGGAATAATTTTGTGTGGAATAGGCTAAATATTCCTAAACACAGATTTATTTGTTGGTTGACTATGCTAAAAAAGTTGCAGACAAAGGTTAAGTTGCATAGATTTGGGTTGGCAGATAATGCTACTTGTCTGATGTGTCAAATAAAAGATGAATCACATGAGCATCTGTTTTTCAACTGTCCATATAGTAACGAGATGTATTCGAAAGTGAAAGATTGGTTGCGAGATTAGTCATGGCGGTAATAATCTTCAAAATCTGCTGAATTGGATCAAAAATAGTAGAATGTCTAAATTCGAAAGAAATGTTTTAAATGCGACTTGGGGGCGGGGTCTATTTGGTGTGGCAAAGTAGGAATGAAGTGTCTTTGGAATCGAAACTCCCTACGGTTTCTCACTTATTTCGATTTTGAAACATCTTTGTGAAGATGAGAATTAGTCGATTCTTCCTAGAAAGTTGGCTAGAAGTGATAAGGAGTGGTTTATCAATTTGTAGATTGTTTAGGTTTGTTGTGTTTTTGTTTGTGTGGCTTGTTCTTTGCTTTGTTTAGGTGAGGGGTCCCCTCTCTTTGTTACGGTAGTTTGCTTCTGTTGCTTACAGGAGGTCTTGGTTGTATTTGGTTTCTTGATCTTAATATATCTTCTCTTACTTAGCAAAAAAAAAAAAAAAAAAAAGGAGGAGTATAGATTTTTAGAGTAAGACAAGGTCAGGCATGTCAAAAATTATACGTGTAACATATAGTGACCCCTATTTAAATATAGTCACCCTATTTTTTTTTTACATAATGACCTTTTTTGTAACATACTCCCTCAGTTTGTTTTTTTATCCTTCTCACTTTAATTTCCTGTATACGTCCCTCAATGTACCTCTTTAAACTTAAATATCTTTCATTATATATTAGTAAAAATATAACGATTGAATATTAATAAAGTACTAATTGAGATGAATCAAACAAGACCCCACATGACTATATTTTTCCTTATAAATTGAGAAAAATTAAGAATATTTTTTCTTTAAGTATGAATAGTGTCAAGATTCCAAGTGAGAAAGATAGAAAAACAGAGGGAGTATACTCTAACTCATAGTTAAAGTATCCGCTTAGACATAGTCACCTTGGTGGCTTCATCAACATATAATTATTGCTTGTTATAGATACTTTTCACAAATAAAGTCACACCTATGTACATTTACTTTTATCTAATCCTTATTTTTATCATATTGACCCTTGTTTAAAACATAATGACCATTTTTTGAGGCAGTTAATTAGGCATCTGCATGAAGCACTAGAATATATGTCATAAAACAAGGTCGCTATGTCAATATAGGGATCACTATGTGTTTTGCATATAATTTTTTGGCACGCGTGACCTTTTGATACACAGTAATTTTAATGTGAGCCCAGATCCATGCGAGAACTTTAGCTGATTTTTTGTAGGACGTTGCTAAAATAGTTTTTTGGACACCACTCATAAAAATTTTGTATCTGCCACTGCATGCAGCCTCCGCAAACAAGCTATTCGGTGTGGGGTGCCATGACATCTCCAGATTCTCTGGAAGCTCCGAAGCCACTCGTTTTCCAACTTCCAAGAATGGAGATACCTCATGTAGAAGCAATTGCAGCTCCGAAGCCAAAGACGTGGTTGCCGGGCAATGCGAGGGCGTAGGATGTTGCCAAGCAGCTATTCCCAAAGGATCGAGGTCTTATTCGGTTAATCTTGATTTCGAAAGTAACCACACAACAACCACATCTTACAACCCTTGTGGGTATACATTTGTGGCAGACCAAGAAAGTTTCAAATTTCGCGGGATTTCAGATCTTGATGACCCCAATTTCATAAACAGGACAATGTATGAAGCTCCTTTGGTGCTAGCTTGGGTGATACCCAATACTACATGCGCCAATGCTCGACGTGATCTCGAAACTTACGCATGCAAGGAGAATACTACTTGTGTAGATGCGACCGATAGTGGCATCGGAGGGTATCGTTGCAGTTGTCGTAGGGGCTATGAGGGACATCCTTATCTTTCTCCTGGTTGCTCAGGTATATATGACATCTACTGACTAGTGGTAAAGTTAGCATTTCACACATAACGCGACATGACTAAATTAAACAAAGAGGAGGTTTAAAGTACATTTACTGATCAGCTTGTTAATTTTTTTTTTGGCAGATATAAATGAATGTGCTGATGTAGATAAAAGTCCCTGTTCCATGATATGCACTAATACTCCAGGAAACTACACTTGTTCTTGCCCATCTGGATATACAGGTGACGGTAGAAAAGATGGGACGAAATGCCAGAGGCCATTTCCTGTTTTGCAGGTTGGATTAGGTAATTAAGCAACAACTTTTACCTCATGCCAATACAAGAAACAATGAGATTGTCGACCCAAATATCATTAACGATTGCAATAAGAATAAATATGTAGTCGCGAATCACAGTACTACTTGCCAACGTTGAGCATATGCAACGCGTCTAAGCAATACCAAACAACAATTACTTATATATGATATGACATTAATATTGCTTTGTCATATTATAGTACCTGTACTAGAGGCAAATCCAGATGGATTGATATCAAACCCATTATTTTTGGCTTGTAGCACGTTGCATGCATGCACTTTCATATCTTCTCAATTTTTAGTAAGTTCGGTGGATATCAAACCCATATATAGCTCTTAATGGCACTAAAGTATCATTAACCCCATGATGCAGGTGTTGGATTTGGCTCCTTATTTTTACTCATTACTGGAAGTTGGCTATGCCTGGCAAGTAGAAGAAGAAAGCTAATGCAAATGAAAGAGATGTTCTTCCAAAGAAACGGAGGTTCGTTGTTGAAGCAATTAATTAACCCCAGCAAACAAGATAACATGGAGCAAATAAAGCTATATACCATTGATGAATTGAAGGTTGCCACCATGAATTTCAAGGATGAAAGGATCGTTGGTCGAGGTGGTTATGGTACAGTTTACAAAGGATTCTTAGCAAATAATGAAATTGTTGCAGTTAAGAGATCAAAGTTCGTGGATGAGGATCAAATTGAACAATTTATTAACGAGTTGATCCTTCTTGGACGAATAAGACACCCTAATGTGGTACGACTTCTAGGATGTTGTCTCGAGGTAGAAGTGCCATTACTAGTTTATGAGTTTATCTCCAATGGCACACTATATGATCAAATTCATAATAGAAATGGCGCTTCTTGGTATTCATGGAGCAATTGTTTGCGGATTTCCATGGATTCGGCTAATGCTCTAGCACATATTCATACGGTACCCATATTTCATCGAGACATTAAGTCCCAAAACATTTTACTAGACGATAGTTATACGGCAAAAATATCTGATTTTGGAGCTTCAAGATTGATTCCATTACATGAAACTCATTTGTCCACGGTGGTCCAAGGTACACTAGGATATCTTGATCCGGAATACTTTTTTCAAGTCAATTAACAGAGAAAAGTGATGTGTATAGCTTTGGCGTAGTTTTGGCCGAGCTCTTGACAAGGACAAAGCCAATTTTGCCGGAGAGGCTAACTGAAGAGCATAATCAAAATTTGGCAACATACTTTGTCAAGTCTATGCAACAAGATAATATTTTCAAAATTCTAGATTCTCAATTGGTTGCAGAAGCAACTAAAGAGCAACTCACCTCGATTGCAAAACTTGTGGTGCGATGCTTAAGTCTTCAAGGTAATGATAGGCCAACAATGAAAGAAGTGGCAATGGATCTTGGAAAATTATGGGAGCAAACAACGTACTTGTCACCGAGAAAGAGCCAGCCGGCCACCTGAAGGCACCATGGCCCCTCCCTGATTTGTCTACAAACAGAAGTGAGAAGTCCTACATAATTTTCTTGATTGATAATCTTAGGATTCATGAATGTCAAGGTAGACCCTTTTTTCTTACACACGGAGATTTTGTTTTGGAAGACAACTAACAATGCACGATTAGCTTGTCTGATTAAAAAAATCTCATCTGTGAGGCGTTTATGGTTCCATTTTTTGACTCAAATATTGCCAATTTTGTTACCTATTTTTCACTCATCAAGATGTTGTACGTTTGAAGAATGTCTTGCTAAAGTAGTTTCTAATTCCTCAATATACTTCCTATATACTTTAATTTCTTAGAAAACATATATGGATTTTCATAGTACTGTCTCTTGACACAAAAGCTTTCTTGCTTACGATGTCTCTTAATAAACTACTGTTTGGAAGAAAGATGCAAGAAAAAGTAAACATGGACAATAATATCATTGGTCTAATGAGTTGATTCAAAGACAATTAAAGTGTAATCGTTTACGTATCATTGTCTATAAGACAACTTGAACATGAACAGTAATAGTAGTCCAGCATACAAGTTACAACTTACAAGTAGCTAGTCCGATCCACTATTAATTTGCGAAAGCTACATGCACATGAAGGTCTTGGAAATTCTTGTCTTCCTGTCGAACTTGTGTTGAGGATATCTAGATTCTTTTGAGGTGTTACCCCATTATGATAAGAGGCGGCAGTTGAAACATATAAGAGGCTATCAACTGTTAGAAGGTATCAACTGTCAAAAGGTAGCATTAACATGATATGTTGCCTTTGAAAACGTACGCACTTCTATTGAGTTGGTGTCAGGGTGATGTGTGAAAACGTCAACCTAATAAATTGTAGATATTTTCAGAAATTTTTTGCCGGAAAATACCTGTCAATCTTTCATTATGTAACAAAGTATCGTTTACAGAAATCTTCTGAGAATAATTGTCAAATTAATTAATACCTTGTTACATTTAAGGTCAAAAAAAGCTAGTATATATACCTTGTTTTTTTTTGTTATTTCTTATCTGATTTTTTTTTTTATCAGTGGACATGCATCTTTGCACACTCTTTTAGTCTTTTCTCTGCTAGTGTGGGATATAAGATATAATACAACTTTTTCCGATTAAAAATATTTATATATTAAAGCGCAACATGTATATGCAAGATTTTCTAAATCAATAAGACATTAAATTATCAAGATAAATTTATTTTCCATAATACCTAAATAAATGAAAACTTGAGGTCGACTCTAGCATCATGGTATGGATTTCACGTTGAACTTTTCAATTCGTTGACAATCCACGCATTGTCTTATATATATCTTCCTCCATTCTAAAATAAGTGAAATACTTGCCAAAAAGCTCCACATAAAAGAGAAGTGTTTCACTTATTTTAACGAAACGAAGAAAGTATTTGAAATTGATCTTGGACAATTATGAAATAAATTAGACATATATCACCATTGTGTCAAATAATACTTAAGATCGAGAAGATCTTATCTAGACAACTAAGAAGGAATCATAATTGATGTGATGTGGAGGACCACTGTTTGAGTTTGTCGTAGCACACGTACAAAAAACTTCCAACAATTAACCAACCATCTAGATAATTAATAAGCACATCATTAATCTTCTAAATGCACTTACAAGAGACTGGATGAAGTGTTGTAAAACTCGAATCAGCTAGAGAGAATACGAGAAGATCTTATGGTATATGAGTATGTGAATAATGCATTGACAAATGGGTCGGTATAATGCAAATTTGGATAACATGATAACCTAGGAAAATCAATCAAGTAACAACTAATTGATTATAAGAATCCCTCTCATAATCTAATACTAATTAATCAAATAGTGACAAAAGGTGGCTAAGTTTAAAGAGGAGTGTAAATGGATCACAAGCACGTGCTCACACTCACCATGAACCCCACTTTGTGGGACAAAGGCTTTTCCTTTCACAAACTTCCAAAACTTTGATGCTTATTCTCTTACAATTCTAAGGTTTTCATGATCACTTTTGGTGATATACCATTGACGAGTATGTATTTAAGGCATATACCTTTAATTAGATTATGTAATTTGGTAATCGATGTAATATATTGGTCGATGCCCCCAAAGTTTAAATCCTAGATACACCTCCGGCAATAAATAGAGAATTGTATTATTTGTCTATTTGCATAATGACTTGCATTGGTTTTACACGGGAAAAAATCCCTTGATTTTAATCATACTATAATGTATAATGATTGTACATAGACAACAATAATCATGCGGTTGTAAGCTCATGTTAATTGATTGAATCACTAATCAACTATTTAGTACCCCTAATGAGTGAACATAGACAACAATCGTGTACGCATACTCCACCCAAGTTGATGATGAAAAGTCTTATTTTTGTTTAACTAATCAATAAGAGCTATATAGATACTCCAATCTAACGACGAAAAGTCTTATTTGTTAGCTAGTCAATCAAGGTTATGTAGATACTCCAAAATATAGTATTGAAAGCTGCATACACATGCGCTGTTGTTCTTACGTTGAATTCTTGTATTTTGTGTTGAAATATTTGTGAAGGAATCATTAGATTCTACTTGGGTTCGTTCTCACTCATAAGTCATAACAGTCGAAAAAGTATAAGATAATAAGAATCCTCTTTGTAGAATTTTTAGAGGAGAAAAAGAGAAACTTGGAGAGAATTAAAAAGACTACATTTTTATATATTTTTTATACGTAAATGAATAAACAAACGATGCTTTAAATAGGCGTCCAAAGACTACTAATAACATCGCCATTATGTGGCCGTAATTCTTTATCCCACTAAATAGACAATTATGTAGACCACTACTTGTTAGCCCACTAACTAATTATTAGCAATTAGTCCTAACTATTAGGAAAACTATTTGACTAATTTTGGTGCATAATCCAACACTCTTGTGTGTTAATAGAGGGTGTGGGATTATTTTGATATGGTTACCCCATCTACACCTGATCGACCTCTTTCATATACACTTTTTTGGGATCAAATTCTACGATGCGGTCTTCCTAGTAATTTTGAGAAAGGACGAGTTCATACTTTCTCCGTTTTAATTTAGTTTACTTCACTTCACTTTGGAGAAGCCCAGGAGAAAGCCCAAAGTATGAGAGATAAAGCGAATAGTGAGGGAGGGAAACTAAAAAGTGGGTTAAATTATTAATAAGTGGATAATATGGGTGGAAAAGGAGGAGAAAGTAGATGAGACGTATTCTACCAAAAAATAGTAAAAGCCACAAGCATACATAGATTAAAAAGAAACGGACCAAAAAAGGAAAGTGGGGAGATTAGGCCTTGTTTGGTCCAATTGTAGGAAAGGAAACGGAAAGGAAACAATTAAGGCAGAAGAATGGATTCAATCTAATCCATTCCTTTGTTTGGTTGACTGTAAAATTTTGAAGGAAAGGTGATAGACTCATTTGATGCTAAAACATGATAACTAAAACTGCAGAGTTCTACAATCTATATATCAATCGCTAATTTGAATCTAATACTGTTCAAGATGAAGCCTAAAATATAACTTAAAGAAAAATAAAATGGAAGAATTAAACAAAAGAAATTATGAAAAAAGGAAATTCAAGCAAAATTGAATTGCAATCTAAAAAATTCAGAAATTGAAGTTCAAAAACTGAAAACCTATGTAAAAATGAAACCCTTAAAATTCAAAGGAAATTGATTCAACTATATGAAAACCGATTTAAGTTTTTACAAAGATTAAAAATGAAAATTTTTAATGAGAAAATAAAATTCCAAAATTACATATTTACCTTGCTTAAATTTGCCCAGAATATTGCAATCAATGCTTGCTATCCATGAAAGAAATCAGATGGGAGAGGAAGATGACAGAGAAAGAGGAGACTCGCAAAGTTGCTTTCCTTTTGGCTTATAGGAGGTAACATGCTTATTACCACTCGAAAAAAAGAAACGCGGGGAGGGGGAGTTTGTAATGGGGAGGGGATGCGGAGATACTGCTCGTGGGGAGGGGGTGCGGAAATCGCGGCGGAGGGCGCTAGGCGGGGGGTGGTCAACGCCGGAGGGTCGGCGATCAACCCTCAAATCTGGCCAAAGGTTGTCTCGTGCCAAAAAAATTAATTTAAGGTTGTGTTTTGCCATAATTTTTTTAAAATGTTGTCTTTCGCAAAAAGTAATTTTTAAAAGGTTGTTTCTAACAAAAAAACCCTATTATATATTGGATGACAAAATATTTTTATTATGTTTGTGGGTTACTAATAAAGAGTTAGAAATGCATATATATGTTGTCAAGTTTTACATTTTGGTTGGGTACTCGGATTATTTTCACCTTAGTGTTGGGTTTGTGGAGTTTGTGCAAACTCAAGGAGGAAGGCTCGGCCCAAGGCGCGAGGAAGCGAGGCCAGCGAAGCACGACCCAGCCCGATGCGAGGAAGCCCCCACCCAGCGGCCGGGCGGGCCACCATTGGGCTCGGGCGGGCGGCGGAGCCCGGGCGGGCGGACGGGGGGCCGGGCGGGCGTACCCGGCTCGGGCGGGGCTGCTTGGAAGCTTTGTTTACGCCTCGAAGGCGGTTTGTAGCATGCTTGCACCCAGGCGGGCGACCCACCCCGGCGGGCTGCCCCGGCTCCGGGCGTGCGGTTTTAGGAATCCTCGAAGGCAGAATGTGGGTTTTGGCTTGAGCCCGGGCGGGCTGTATGGCTCGGTCGGGCGCTCGACCGGGCAACCCAGATCTGTCGGGAATTCTTGCGATTCTCTGTTTTAATCTCGACCCTTGATTTGTATTAACCCCCTAAAAGTATATAAACTCCCTTCTTTCATGTTTTAGGTTATCACACACACAAAGAGAGATCAACCTAGGGTTTAGTGAAAGAGGAGAGAGAAAATAGCATTAAATCCTCCATTAATGCTTGTATTGTTCATCCATTTTCTTCATTAATCAAAGGTGCTTGCTTGGTGGGTTTTTTTTCTCCGGTGCTCGGGTTTTCCCACGTTAATCGGTGTGCTTTTCATTGCTTTCTTATTTGTTCTTAGTTTCATTAATTTCCATTGATTGTTGCTTAGTGGTGATTACAAGTAATTAGTTGGTTTGCTTAATCTAAGATTCAACAATTGGTATCAAGAGCTAAGGTTTTAACTTGGGGGAAAGTTGAATTAGATTTGTATGCAAAACTAGTTACTTGTTGATTGGAGTTCAAAGTTTTTTGCTTTGTGGATATAAAGTTGTGATTTTTTGAACTTGGGTTGTTATTCAACAATGGAGGATGGAAAGGTGAGACTTGAGAGGTTTGATGGGAAAGATTTTGGCTTTTGGAAGATGCAAATAGAGGACTATTTGTACCAAAAGAATCTCTTCCTACCACTTGAAGGCAAAAGGCCAAGTGGTATGAAGGAGGATGAATGGAAAGTGCTTGACCGACAAGCTCTTGGTGTGGTGAGATTGACATTAGCCCGGAGTGTGGCTTTTAATGTCAAGGATGCGAAAACAACGGCGGGTTTGATGGAAACCTTGTCAAGTATGTATGAGAAACCATCGGCTATTAACAAAGTATACTTGATGCGTCGTTTGTTTGACATGGAGATGGTTGATGGTAGTTCGGTCGTCGAACACATCAATGAGATTAATTCGATTTTGGGTCAATTGTCTTCGGTTGATATTAAATTTGAGGATGAAGTGAAGGCATTGATTTTGTTGTCTTCTTTGCCCTTGTCATGGGAAACTATGGTGACCGCCATTAGCAACTCCTCCGGCAAAGAGAAGTTGAAGTATGATGATGTGAGAGACTTGATTTTGAGTGAGAGCATTCGAAAGAGAGAATCCGGTGAATCATTGGGTGGTGCTTATAGTAGTGAAAGTAGGGGGAGAAGGAATCAACAAAGAGGTAATGCAAGTCATGGAAGATCGAAGTCAATAGGGCATGGGAAATCGAATGGAGGTGCTCATGTGGTGTGTTGGGGGTGTGGTGATGAAGGGCATTTGAAGAGGGATTGCCCAAAGAGAGGGAATGGGAAAGGGAAGAAGAAGGTTCAAGAAAGTGATGAAGAAGATGCATCAACTAACATGATTTCGGAGTACGATTCCGATGTTTTGATGGTAAGCATGGATGATCCGGAAGAGTTGGTGGGATGCTCGGGATCATGGGTCTTGGATTCGGGTTCTTCTCATCATTCCTCACCATGCAAGGAGTTGTTTCGGAACTTCAAATCCGGAAAGCTTGGAGAAGCCTATCTTGCGGATGGCAAGGTAGTGCAAGTCATGGGGCAAGGTGATGTGAGTGTGAAACTCACTCATGGTGGCTTGTTGGAGTTGAAAGATGTCAAGTTCATCCCAAGGTTGAAGAAAAGCTTGATATCGGTGACTCAACTTGCCAAGTCGGGTCACAAGGTTGTGTTTGATGGTGGCTCTTGCAAGATTGTCAAGGGAGCTATGGTCATAGCTCGAGGGACAAGAAATGGAACACTTTACACCATGGGGGGGCACAAGAAAGGAGCCCGGAATTGGGGTGAGAACTTCATGGAAGGTGTCGTTTGGTCGGGAATCTATCGATAGTGGGCCAAGGGATGAGAACCGCGGTGAAGTGGTATCCCGGTGGCAAATTGACCGGTAGCGCACAAGGTGAAGGGCGGCACACAAGTGTGATGTGCCTGGAAATCCTAAGTGGAGCAAAGGGTGTTTTGTTCAAGTGGGAGCAATGTGAGGTTGTTTCTAGAACAATGAGAAGCTTCTTTGGCTTAGGTGATTATTGTTTTGTTGGGGTTGGTTTATACCTCAATGTGCTTCTTTGGTTGGAAAGGAAGTGGATTTCTCTTGGTTGAAGAGGGAGAAATCTTCATTTCGTTGTGGTGCCTTTTAGATGAACCGACCTCCGGGTTAGGAGGGTGTGTAGGTTTGTGTAGGGATGTTACAATGAATTGGAGATGGTGTTGTTGAGAATCAAAGTCGGTGTAGACTTTGATGTCTTTGTATTGGAGTTGGTGCTAACTTCAATGTATTTTCTTTGATGTAGTGGAGATGTGATGTCATGGAGGTGCTTAGCCTAGGTGGGAGCATGGTGGTAATGCTCGGGTTTGCATCTAGGTGGGAGCATGAACATGATGGTTTTGGATGATGATGTCTCATATGGGGTTTGTATATGGTGTTGCTTATGGGATTGCATTGGTGGTTTGAAATCTTGGTTTGCCCAAATCTCCAAGTGGGAGATTGTTGGGTTTGTGGAGTTTGTGCAAACTCGAGGAGGAAGGCTCGGCCCAACGGCGCGCGAGAAGCGAGGCCCGGCGGCACGACCCAGCGACGATGCGGAAGCCCCCCAACCCAGCGGCCGGGCGGGCCACCATTGGGCTCGGGCGGGCGCGCGAGCCCGGGCGGGCGGACGGGGGGGCCGGGCGGGCGTACCCGGCTCGGGCGGGGCTGCTAGAGAAGCTTTGTTTTACGCCTCGAAGGCGGTTGTAGCATGCTTGCACTGCACCGGCGGGCGGCTTGGTGGCCGGGCGGGCCTGCCCCAGCTCCGGGCGTGCGGTTTTAGGAATCCTCGAAGGCAGAATGTGGGTTTTGGCTTGAGCCCGGGCGGGCGGTCCTTGGACCGGGGCGGGGCTGTATGGCTCGGTCGGGCGCTCGCCCAAGGCAACCCAGATCTGTCGGGAATTCTTGCGATTCTCTGTTTTAATCTCGACCCTTGATTTGTATTAACCCCCTAAAAGTATATAAACCCCCTTCTTTCATGTTTTAGGTTATCACACACACAAAAGAGATCAACCTAGGGTTTAGTGAAAGAGGAGAGAGAAAATAGCATTAAATCCTCCATTAATGCTTGTATTGTTCATCCATTTTCTTCATTAATCAAAGGTCTTTGCTTGGTGGGTTTTTTTCTCCGGTGCTCGGGTTTTTCACGTTAATCGGTGTGCTTTTCATTGCTTTCTTATTTGTTCTTAGTTTCATTACTTTCCATTGATTGTTGCTTAGTGGTGATTACAAGTAATTAGTTGGTTTGCTTAATCTAAGATTCAACACTTAGTATGTTAGATCAACCATTTATTACCTAAACATTATAATAATTTAATGTTTCCATCAAGCTAAGTTCAATGATCCACAAAGTTAAACTTAGGTAAGTATTCCTAAGTGTATGTAGTATTACTCGGACCACATTTTAATGTAGGTAAGAACATCATCATAGAAAACATAAAAGGTTGTTACCTAACTCTCATTTTGCACGGGAAACTTTTTTGCTCTAAGGCTGGGCTTTTATTTCAAATAGCTTTATATTCTAGAATTACATATTGCAATTACTTGGCGCATAATAAAATCGAAGGTATAAACTTGTATTAATGCTCAAAGTTAGTAAAGAAGTCGATTACATACCAATTTAATTTGACCATATCACTTCTATACTATAGTTGTTAATAATTTGTTTTACATACATTTTATCTTTTGTTTACTTTTTTTGGTGTGCAAAAAGCTATAAGTTATTGATGTAATATACATAAAATTAAAACCAAAATTTAATTTGGGTGGACATGAATAACATTCGCGCTGCTAGTGATAATGATCGAGAAGCTGTTGATTGCGATCACCCCTAATAATCCGTAGCGTGTACGCATACGGCAGATTCCATTAGCCAAGTTGAGTAAAAAAGTTGACAATCTGTTAATTTTGTCAATTAATTTTAGTGAGGTGACATGTTTGATTACCTCTTTTTGGATGACTGGATGGATGGATTATGAGATTGTCCAAGAATCTTGTCATTTAATCAGATACTACTTCTCTATGCAACTATGCAAGGCTGGATTCTGCTTGTACACTCCTACCATTATCTATAGCCTATAGGATTGATATGCAAGGCTATTTATTGAGAATTAGGAGAAGATAGAGGAGAGGTTGCTCCTCGTAATTATCTCCCCCTCTTGACAGGAGTTTGATTTTTATAAGGAGTATGTGAGGATCAAGATTTAGGATGGCCATTTAATTTGTAGGCTTAATAAACTTGAGATTGGGACGTCTGGCGCAGCACTATATGACTCTGGGAAATAAAAGCAATATTATAGGGATGATCATATGAAGTAAGTATAATACCCTTCATTCTAAAATATAGTTCCTGTTTCTATTTTGGGAGTCAAATTTTAAAAACTTTTGACCAAATATTCTCATCAATGTATACAAAAAACGTGTTCATGTGGGATCTTGTTTGATTCCCCTCAATGTACATTCAGAATATCAACTTTTTTACATTTTTTACTAATACGAAATACTCCCTCCGTTTTTTTTTAGATGTAACATACCAAAATGGCACGGAGATTAAGAGTTAAAAGATTAAGGGATTTAGTGACCAACAAGTCCATGTGATTAAGTTCGAAGTCAATTTAAATAAGTAGCTAATGCCCATGTCTTCTTGCAGTACTTTACGAGGGAATGAGAGTTTGCAGCCAAATTTTAACTTTCCCTCCAACTTTTTCAAATGTCATTCAAATTTAAAAACCATACATTACAACAACATGCCACTTATATAACGGGTTCCAACTTTTTTTAACAGACAACAAACTCACTCAAACTAAAAAAAAAAAATTCGAGGTTCATTTACATTGAGGAATTGTATTCCATTACAAAAAAAAATAGGGGAAGAGAAAATTCTTGAGAGAAGACACTGTAGCTTGAGGAATGTCATGGATGTCATGTTGGAAGATGAAAGTGCTACTCCTACTACAAATGATGGAGATACTACTGTTGCTGCTGAAGATGATGATGAAGGATTCATCCCAGAGGAAGAGATGTTGTTGCTTGAACTAGGACTTCAGGTAAGTGAGGATGAATATGAATCTGATGGAGATGATTATTTTGATTACATGGAGGACCTTGAATCTGAAATATTAGCACACTTAGATGAGTTAGATGAACAAAGAGTTTTGCATGATACAACAAACTTAGTTGGGTTTAAAAGAAAAAAACCAGAGTTAAAAAATTGTCAAAGGAAACAAATTGCAGTAACACTCTTGCAGAAGTCTGATGAAAACTTCAAGTTACCCAAGGGTCTTATGAGCAACCTTGCACAACAATTTAGTGTTTGTAGACAGACAATTGGTAGATTATGGAAAGCAATAGTTCCACAAGTTAAGGAAGGGACCAATATCAACATAAAGAATGGGAAAAGAGGCACAGTAGGCAGGAAACCAAAAGTCATTGATATTGAGCAAATTAGGGCTATACCAAAACGACAAAGAACCAACTTAAGAACCTTTGCTGCTGCCTTAGGTGTTAGCCCATCATTCATTCATAGACTACTTAAACGGGGGGTTTTAAGAAGTCATAGCAATGCCATCAAGCCAACATTAAAGGAGCACAATAAAATTCAAAGAGTTCAGTGGGCATTATCCATGATTATTCCTAGGAATGTCAACCAACCACCAAAATTCAGAGATATGTACAACTTCATACATGTGGATGAAAAGTGGTTTTTCATGAGTAAACTTACCCAAAGGTATTACCTCTTGCCAAGTGAAGAAGATCCAGAAAGACATTGTCAATCTAAACGATTCATACCCAAGGTGATGTTCATGTCTGCAGTTTCTAGGCCATGGATTTCGGACAATGGAATTTGTGATTTTGATGGCAAGATGGGAATATACCCATTTGTTGAAGATGTTGCAGCAATTAGAAATAGCAAAAACAGAGATGCGGGAACAATAGAGGTCAAAGCAATACAAAGCATCACCAAGGAAGTAATTAGGGGAGCATTTATCAATCAATTGATTCGAAAATCAAAAGAAAATGGCCACCAAATGCATGCAAGACTATATGGCTTCAACAAGATAATGCACGACCTCATATAAGTTCGTCGACCACGATTTCGTGCAAGCGACTACTTCGATGGATTTAACATACAATTAATTAACCAACCAGCAAACAGTCCTGACCTGAATGTGTTAGATTTAGGTTATTTTGCAGCTATACAGAGTGTGCAATACCAAAAATGTCCAAGGGACATTAAAGAACTTGTCACAGCAGTGGAGGAAGTATATGAAGAGTATGAACCGAGAAAACTAAATCACACATGGTTGCACTTGCAAATGGTGATGACAGAATTGTTAAAAGTCAATGGCGGAAACAATTACAAAAACCCTCATAAAGGCAAAAATAAATTGGAAAATCGGGGTTTGTTGCCAAGAAGCTTTCTTGTTGAAGATGAGTTGATTTCTCAAGCCACAACATTTTTAGAAGATGGGTATATATTTGGAGCATCAGCAAGGGGTGGAAACAGAACATCAACAAATCAAAATAGGGCCGAGAATAGTAGTCAAGTAGTGGCCTCAACATCACAGCATTAGAACCATACATTGGGCGTGAAAAAGTAGTAATCGAATTCAACAACTTTTGATGCAGGTTTTATAAACTTTTTGTCTATGTACACTTTTTGTGCAAGTTTTATCAAATTTTAGTGCAGCTTTTATCAAGTTTATGGGTTTAGTATGTTTGTAGATTCACTTAAGAAATTGTAGTGACATTATACGCCGTTATGCCTATGTACTCCGAATTTTTGTAATGGGGTTTGTGGAAATCATGCTTATGTAATCAAACATTTTGTAAGTTAGAAAGATAATTATGATATGTATTGAAGGAGCTCCAATTTAATCACATTTGTTCCTTAGTGATCTCTCGATCAATCTTCATTGAGATGAATTAACCAAATCTATTACAGATCACATGAACATCTCATACGAAAGCTAAACAAGAATAACCATTTCACATAGCACATAACAACAATACCAACATTTCCATTACAACTACAACACCATTATCAACAAATACCATCATACACCAGATTCTAAACATCTAAAAAAAGGGGAAAAATGTAGAAATACTTAGCGTTCTCAATCATGCAGCATTTGCTAATCAATGGTCCTTTGGAGCCTTTCCTTTCGACTTTGCACTTTGCCTCCTCCACTCCTCATCATTTTCAGAAGAGTAGATCCAATACCTCATGGGTTCCTCGTCACTTTGAGAGTTACCAGTAGACATGATACAAAGACTAATTAAGCAAATAGTTTGTACTCCTACATGCAACAATGACAAACACAAATCACTAAAATTAGCAAACACCCATAAATCAAAATCAAGAAATACCCATTAGTCAAAATACCATCAAGTCAACACATGTAATGAACTTAATCCATAAACAGAATTTTGAAAAAGTTAAATAAAGCAATAGTACTCATAAGTTTCCTCCCTCGTTTTTACTGGAAAAAGCTACTCCATAAATCAAAAAGAAAAACTACTCCATATTGGTTTCTCAAAATGTTGAGGAGGGAATAATTTTAACTTACGGAACTCTCAAAGTGGCAAGATCCAATAATCGAACAATCTTCGAATTAAAATAAAACCTAAGTACAAAGAAAACCCAGAATCGACAACTACCCATAATCAACAAATACCCATAATAAATTAGGGAAATCAACAATTACCCATAATCAATTGTGTTTAAACTAGAAAAATCAACATATCCCACTTTATTCCGATTGCGTTTTGTACTGAACAAACAAAATGTTCATAATCAGATGTGAGTAAAAATTAAAGGGAGTATAACGAACGCAAAATAGGAAAAACAAGTAAGCATTTCAATTAGCTAGATCCAAAAAATCAAACCAGTTCGAAAAATACGGAGTAGAAAATAGAAATACAAACCTGTTGTTCGTCAAGCAATCCAGAGAAAGAGCTCCATTGTAGAGAAAACAAGAGAGAGAAAATGGTGAAGCACGGTAGTGAAGAGATAGAAAATTGGGGAAGATTGGAAGTTAGGGTTCTAATGAATTTCTTAGATCTGTAGAAGAATGTGTGGTTAGATAACCTTTTGATATGAATGTGTGGTTAAATTTTGATGAGGAATAAAAATCTGGAGGGAGTAATTATTTATTGAGAGATGCATTAAATATAATTTGACAGATTAATAAAGGGTAGTTTAGTTTATTAAATAAGGGTACAACAGTCCTTTCACTATAAAAAACTTTCTAAAAACAGAAATGTTACATCTATTTTGAAACAGCCAAAAGTAGAAAGTGTTACATCTAAAAAAAACGGAGGGAGTAGAAGATATCGTAGGTCAAATGTACGTCTTGGAGACTGTGCAAAAAGAAACAGGAACTATATTTTGGGATGGAGGGAGTAATATATACTCAAAGAGGACACTATCAATTGGGTCATAGTCCCCACATACATACTACTCCCTTCATCCCAATTTACGTGCTTGTTTTCCATTTTGCATGGGAATTAAGGAGCTTATCATTTGATTTAAATATTTATAGTATTTGCATTAGAAAGACAAGTATCTGCATTGGAAAGATAAATATTTTGGATTGGAAGATACAAATATTAAATGTGGTTACAATTTTCCATGTAAAAATGATGACAAATATTAAATGTGGGTCGTGTGGCTACAAATTTTCATGTAAAAAAGAGCATAAAATAAGAATAAATTATCATTTCAAAAATAGATAGATGAGAAACAAGAAGAATATTTTGGAACACCCAAAATGAAATACAAGCACTATAAATTGGAATGGAGGGAGTACAAGAGTACTTTACATATTATTTATTGACTTTGTTGCGCCGCACATTGCATTCTTCAATGCATCCTCTTCCATTGGGAAAAAAAATGGGTCAACAAACCACTACAAATAGAAACAAATAAATAGTGGAATCCAACTTATCAGTTTAATTATTTTTTTAATTCTTTATTTCTAGTGGATTAAGGCTCTGTTCTTTTGACCGAATAAGTACGAACGAACCGAACTAAAATGAATAAGTCGAACTTAACGGGCCGAATGAAATGAATAAGTCGGAGCCGAGTCGAACGGGTCGAACTGAATGATCGATCGATCGATCGATCCGAACCGAACGAATTGAGTATTATTAATAATTACAAGTAGAGTAATATTTTTATCATTATTGATAATGATAATAATTAATAATAATTAATAATATTAATGATAATGATAATAATAATATTAATATTAATACTAATAATATGCATAATAATAATATTCTTATGAATTGAATAATAATAATAATAATAATAATAATAATAATAATAATAATAATAAAATAATAATAATAATAATAATAATAATAATAATAAAAATAAGAATAATAATAAAAATAAAAATAATAATAATAATAATAATAACAATAACAATAATAATAATAATAATAATAATAATAATAATAATAATAATAATAATAATATAAGAATAAGAATATAATAATAATAATAATAATAATAGTAATAATAATATTAATAATAATAATAATAATAATAATAATAATAATAATAATAATAATAATGATGATAATAATAATAATAATAATAATAATAATAATAATAATAATAATAATAATAATAATAATAATAATAATAATAATCAATAAGTTGTAGCCGAAATCGAAGCGAATAAGTACGGCCAAGCGAATCGATCGATCGAATCGAACGATTCGAACCGAACCGATCGAATCGAATAACCGAAGCGAATTTTCATTTATTCAGTCCAAAAGAACAGAGCCTTAGTAGTAGCATTACCCCTTCCATTGATAGTAGCATTCAAAACCTTACCTCATCTAGATGATTAGGAAAATAGTCCCCCTATATCCTATTAAATCAAAATTTTCAACAAATTACTCCTCTAACTTCTATCATATTTTTTTTAAAATTAAATAACCATTAATAATCAAACGATAAATTATCTTCTGAAGCTAAGTGTCATGATAAATGCATAGAGTATTGTGGGACAATACCAAGGATGAAAAAGGTATCTGAATAAATAGGATGTTATATTATTGTATAACTAATCCCTTTATTATCTTCTATTGATTTCTTTAAAAATTGGGAAATGCAAGAATAGGAGGGAGATTAATACTCTACCCACTAGATAGATTATCCACTTAAAAATAACAAATAGACAATTAAAAAATAATTAATTCAACTAAATTAAACTTGAAAATTCACCCATTATTAATAAAATATAATGTAAGGTGGAATCTAACTTAAGATTAATAATAATTTTCTAATGATCTATTAGAAGTAGATAGCCCACCCAGTGGGTAAATGTAGTTATGTCGTTGAACTTCACTAATTTATAATATTTATCTATAATGGCTAGTGGGTCGACAAAAATCTACTAATATTTCAAAATCCTACAAAGAAGACAAAGAAGATAATTTACCGCGCCGAGATGGGCCACAGCCACAGGGGTTGGGCGCTGGCAGCCTTCCCCTGTGGATTCACCTATTAGGCTATTACACTGTACAAGGAATAGAGTAGAAAGGGACACAAACAATGTAATAGCCTAATCTATTCAAGAGTACCCTTTAGCCTTGTACAGTAGAAATTTCAAAACAATAATAAGGAAATTTACAACAAGAGACTTTATTTGGTACTCTCTGATTTTTATTAGAGTACCTCCTAATCTTTGTTGTTCCTTACTGTTTTGAATTTTCATATTAGAACAAATTTAACAAAATTTTACATGGTAGGAGTAATGTTTAGGGATATATATTAGTATTAATAGACAATCAAAGTTAATGAATTTTCACTTTGAACGGCTAAGAGGTACATCTTATATGACATGTTTTTATGAATATATTATAAATGGGAAAAAATCTTATCCACCTTACATGACATTGCTTTCAAAAAATCAAAATACTATGGCGGCAAAAAATTTCTAGTAAGATAAACTTTTTAAAAAGTTCTTCATCCGTTAAACACTTATGTTTTTAAATTATTTTAAAATAAATAAAATATTACTTTATTTGACATATAATTCACTTTATCTCTCTCTTCATCATATCATATGAGTTCCTCTTTTTATTTCTCTCATCCTTATTCGTGAAAGACTGCATATGAAACCCTCCCACCGTAAGATAGACATCATATATCTTACCATTTACAAAGATCCCAGTTCTGTATGTCTCTTCTATTCTTAATCCCGGTGCCTACTCTATATTTCATTTATCACAAGTCACAACCGCAAAAGTATTACTATAAAACTCCAAAAAGATTCAGGCGTATAAGAGAACAGCAAGTGTTGCTTTAGCTTCGCTGATTCAAATTCTACTAAAGTGGACCCGCAACAACTAATCTAGGTAAACACACACCTTAGCCGTCCAAATTTTTCAATCTTTCATCACAACCGTAGATATACTAATCACCAAAATTTGTCACCACAAAAAAGGCGGCTGATTCCCTTACTTGATGACTTCACTACTCCCCAGAATCTTTCCTACAAATACCCCCACCAAAATTCCTAATGCACCACTTCTCTTATTTTCTCTCTTTTTTTTTTTAAATTTTCATAACGGTTCACCGAAAATGATGATCCGCTACACCTCCTGTGTACTGTTAGTGTTATTCCTTCTCATGAGCTCGCTCGTTGATAGCCGTCTGATGTTGGACAACCTCATCAGATGGCCGTCTGATCATCCTTCAATCTTTGATCGTATTCATTTTGCGAGCGATGATGTTGATGATGATTCAGTAGGGACTAGATGGGCGGTTCTGATTGCCGGGTCTAATGGATACTGGAATTACAGGCATCAGGTGATTTTTATATTTTCTTAGATTATATCCCTCTGCTTTTTTTTTTTTACTTGCTACATTATGAGGGTGCGGTTTTCAAGATATTATATAACCCTTAATATCTCTTATTTCGTTTAAGTAAAAATTATAAAAATGTGATATTATGAATCTACACATCGGGACGAATCTAACAAGACCACACATAACTATATTTTTACTTATAAAAAAATTAAAATAATCGGTCAAAGTTAGTGGTTCTTTCCAAAACAACAATATAGCAACTCAATAAAAGCAAAGGGAGTATCATACATGATACAACACCTGACTACAAGACCAAACCAAATCTTTTTATTTTAGTGTATATATTGCCAAATATGTTGAATTATGAAAATTAAATATTTGATAATACACGACGAAACGAATCTAACTATATATGACATGAATATATATGTTGCTTCCTATAAATTACTGTTAAAATTCAGCCAACCTTCAACATGAAAACATAAATATATTAGACCGTAAAGATTTAGCCATATGGCCCATATCAGATCTTAATAATTTCAAATCAGGTCACTATATTATTAGTATTACCCAATCTATAACATCATATCATAATCAACACTTCAATTCCCAAAACTCAAAATATTAAGACAGACTTAACACAAGAGTTTTATGACGATTAAAACATCTACTTTTCTTCGTCCTCCAAACTCTTAACCTTATTAGTTGGTGTAAACTAAAGTCAACAAATTATGTGAACGAAAGTGAACTTAAAAAAAAGTGTGAAAAAGAAAGCATTGATTCCAACCCTTACTTTGAATAAAGGGTGTATTAGTTTTCATTATTCTAACACTGTTGGAAGAAGAAAAGTATAGTGGAGCAAGCAAACTCCACTCGTTTGTAGTTGAATGGGAAGAATCATTTGGAGGCAAGTATGATGTAAAGCTAAGTTATTATATTGCCTCCAAAAAAGATAAGAAAGCAAAATATTAAGACAAACTTAACACAACTACATGATAACACTAACATATTTTCTGATTCTTGACATATTCATTAATTAGTGTGTGTTTTAACTTTCAAAAAAAAAAAATTGTGTGTGTTTTAAGTTTGTCTTAATTTTTTTTTTTTTTGCTTAGGTTAGAGATTTGGCTTTATATGCATCATTATGAGTCCTTTATAGGTGTATCAAAGCTTCTACTATCCTGTATGATCTCTATAATTTCAGCTTTTCTTAGGGTATGGAGTTTTGGCTTTCTAGTAGATTCTCTAAGACTTTTTTTGGAGTTAGTGGAGGTGTTAAGTTAATTACTCGTTACTCATTACTCATTACTCATTACTCCCTCCAATTATAAATATAAAGCATGCATGTTAAATATATTTTGACTACTAATATCTCTTATAATATTCTTCCTCCGTTCCAAAATAAGTGAAATACTTCTCTCATTTATGTGAGAGCTTTTTGAGACAAGTGTTTCACTTATTTTGGAACGGAGGAAATATTTTATAAATAAAAAACATACCATCATATTATGTTAAATAAAAAAACAATTTCATAATATTATTTTCTTATAATTTTATCGATATATATTAAAAGTAATCCACGTTAAAGTTCGACCTCAAATATTATGCGCGCCTTATAAGAAGAATCGGAAGGAGAATTAGTAATTTAGTATAAGAAAGGATTCGAACTTAATTAAAGATCTAATCTGGTATCTAATTTAAATTTAATTGTTATCAGTAACCTAATACTTGGTTCTTTACCACCCGATCAAGTTGTTGGTTTCTTTAGTAGTAATTACTACTGTGGAGGGTGTATAAGTAATTTGGACTACGCTTTTTTAGTAGTAAGCTGGAAGTTTAAGAATTTCCACATTTGTTCTTTCGTCTTTTGGCTCTTTGCTCAACAAGTGGTCCCTGTAATGCTGAAGGGCCGCTGAACCCATACTTTGGTACTTTACACTTGATTGATACTTCTAAGTCATTTTCTAACATAGATACTTATTTCAAACTATATTAGATGATGAAGTTAATTGGGTTAATCCGAATACATTTATTCCGTTTTAGTTTCAAATTCCTGAGAGTCTGAAAATGACTAGAAACTACAGTGACATGAAAAGTAGGCCTTGCTCAATGTTATTTGCAATTGAAGTAACCATCAATAGGAATAAGAATATTGTAGTATAACTAGTTAACTACTGTTTACAGCCTACAGGAGAGTTGAAAAAGTCTAGGTGCACATAAATTAACGGCGATATCACAAAATTTCGTACAAAACTGTAATTTACATTTACACTTTTCATATACTTTTCTAACTAAGCTAGGTACACGCCGCATGAATTTTTTTTGAAGAGGTCACCTTCAGAAATTTAAAATTATATCTTTTCAATCACTTTTGAGCAACTTGAGTGTCTTGAACTTTAATTAAATAAATTAAAGTCAAGATTTTGACCCGAGTCCAACGTCAAGAACAATTGCACGACGATTAGACTTAGTAATGTCTGACATCGGCCTTCTAACTTCTAAAGTGTTGGACTTTATCTGGATTATTTATTTTAACCTTCGTTGTTTTTGCTTTTTGGACTTTTATGTACTACCATCGATTTTTTTAATAGGAGAGAATAAATTAGTTAGACATGAAAATATTAGGTCAACCTAAAACATCTTAGCGGATGATAAATCAAAGCAAGAGAACCAATATGTCAGGTATGAAGACGAATGGACAACCCACCACAATCACCTTTGATTCCTACCTAAATATCTTTTAGTAGTTAATATGTCACTAAAATAACTTAAATTGCTACACTAAAGTTATTTATACATATGGCTTCTAGCTAATATACATTGAGTATTTGTTGTAATTTTGGAAGCATTTCTAATTGCTTCCCATTCCCTACTTTTTAGAATTTTGCATTTGTATGTTTCCTTGTGTCTTTGTCTGTGTCTCTGTCTCTGTTTTCCATTTTCATTTCCATGCAATTTTTACCAGCATATATCTCAAACAATAGTTCTATTTTCAATTGATGAACTTGACAGGAGTAATAAGTTCATTTAATTGATATAAACTCGTATTCGTTTGTACGAGTGCTCAACTTGGAACTTTGTTTGATTAACATATGCTACGATTAAGTTCATTCTGTAGTTCTGCTTGAAAATAAACAACTTTTAATAAAGAAGTAAATCTTGTGCTTCTATGACTGTTCTCTTTTAAACCACCTTATATTTTTGTGAACTCTATGAAATGAATCTTGGCAATCAGCATGATGATCTTCATTCATATCGCAGGCGGATGTTTGTCATGCTTACCAAGTGCTAAAAAAAGGAGGTTTAAAGGATGAAAACATCATTGTTTTCATGTATGATGACATTGCTTATGACGAAGAGAATCCAAGACCTGGAGTTGTCATTAATAGTCCTTATGGACATGATGTCTATGCAGGAGTACCAAAGGTTTGATGTGAAGCTCAGACTTTTGTTGATTGTTGCGTAAAAAGTGTGCATTTTATCTCAACTTTGCATGTTGTGGCAGGATTATACAGGGGAAGATGTGACTGTCAATAACTTTTTCGCAGCTATACTTGGAAACAAAGATGCCATTACTGGTGGCAGCGGAAAGGTGGTGAATAGCGGACCTAATGATCACATCTTCATCTTTTACTCAGACCATGGTGGTCCTGGTGTTCTCGGTTAGTATTTTGAGCTTTATAACTATATTTCCTGTTTGCATGTTTGCCTCATGGACTATCAATCTATCATAACACCATCTGCTATCGTATCTATGCTTGGCTAATGGGAAGAGTAGCTCTATAGGCATAAATGTAGCATCAAGTTAAAAGAGTTTTCGTTGCATAGGGATCAATGCGAGGCAAAAATGGTAGGCCAAAAATATTGTAAAAGAGTAAAGATACAGTACTGTAGCATACATAGTCGTTAGATATTTCCTTGGAGATCGATATGTTTGGATTTTTAGGCAATTAGTCAGTTTAAGCTGTCATGAAAGGGGGATGGACATGGGTTTTTATTGGACAAGGCCTTAAATGACTCTCATTTATTCATCCTTTAATCAGGTATGCCTACCTTTCCATACCTTTATGCTGATGAGCTCATTGAAACTTTGAAGGAAAAACATGCGTCTGGAACCTATAAAAGCCTGGTAAGCACTAAGAATATCTCGCCAACACCCTTCATATATTACAGCAAAATTTTGTCATTGTTGTATACTGTATAGTTTTACTGAATTTGAACCTCTGACATCATCAGGTAGTCTATATTGAAGCCTGTGAATCTGGGAGCATCTTTGAGGGTATTCTTCCTGAAGGACTTAATATATATGCTACCACTGCTTCAAATGCTGTAGAGAGTAGTTGGGGAACCTATTGTCCTGGACAGGATCCTAATGTTCCTCCAGAGTATGATACCTGTTTGGGTGATTTGTACAGCGTGTCTTGGATCGAAGACAGGTATGACGAAAGTCTGTATCCTGATTTCCATATTTCTGTTTTATGAAAGAATCGTGCTCTCTCCGTTCACTAAAGAAGTATATATTGTGTTATTGGACGAGGATTAAAGAGGGTAAAAAAGTACAGGAAACGAAGAAGGATTGTTTAAGGATTGTTTGCGTGTTCTTTCTCTAGGTAGTAGTCGAGTCTTCTGTCAGGCACTCAAACCGAACAGAGCAATTAACTTTTTAAGTATTTTTGTGGAACTTATATTAAAGATTTTAAGGTTTTTTAAACTTTTTCATAGACTAACTTTTAGTCTTTTTTGTAACTTTTTTTGTTTAAGTATACAGTCTAACCGTCAAACTGTCTGATACAAGAATTTGCATTGTAGGTTGTAGTTATACATTAGAGTAACTTCTCCTTGTTCATGCCTTCTATCCCTCTCTAACTGATCCTTCTATCCCTCTCTAACTGATCGTAAATCAAGATTTCTAATGGTTGATATTCTGGACAGTGAGAGGCACAACTTGCACACGGAATCTTTGAAGCAGCAATATGAACTGGTAAGAATTTATGAGTATCAGCACTCAGTAATGCTACAAGTAAATTTGTGGTTTTTTTTCCATTACAAAGAATTAGGAGAGTTTCTCACAGAGTTTCTCTTACAGAAATTTCAAAAAATGATGGTATTGTTTGTGGCTATTGGCTATTGCAGGTTAAGACGAAGACAGCAGAAAAGCCTTTCTACGGCTCACATGTCATGCAGTATGGTGATAAAGAGCTTAGGCAGGACATGCTTTACTTGTACATGGGTACAAATCCTAATAATGAAAATTACACATATGTGGATGATAATTCGTTGCATCCTACATCTTCTAACGCTGTTAATCAACGAGATGCTGATTTAATCCATTTCTGGAACAAGGTCCTTTTTCCTTCATCACTCCCAAAATACCATTATCTTTAGTAATATACTACCTCCGTTTCATATTAATCTACACACTTACACTTTCCACGCATGCCGATGCACTACTTTCTTTAACTTTATATCTCTAATTTTGTATTTGTAAAAAATATAAAAAGTCGATATTCTAAAACTACATATCGAGACGAATCAAACAAGACCCCACATGACTATATTTTCTCTTAACCATAATTCACAAATGATAGTCAAAGGGAAATTTGTGAATAGTGTCAAAAGTGTAAGTGTGTAGATTAATATGAAACGGAGGTAGTACATCATTTTATTACCTTTGAACGTATGAACAAATTCTTAAGACTTTCTATCTTCTTCAGTTTCGTAAGGCTTCTGAAGGATCTCAAAGAAAGATAAACGCCGAGAAGCAGTTTATGGAGGTGATGTCACACGAGTTCACTTAGATAACAACGATCAAACTCGTTGGAAAGCTTCTTTTTGGAATCGAGAAGGGTGTAGATGTGCTACAAACCGTCCGACCTACGGGACAACCCCTCGTCGATGACTGAACCGTCATCGAAAACATTGGTAACATGATCATATATACTCATTTTACAGTTAGATTACGTTTGAAGTTGAAGAAAGTTCAATTTCAAATCCTAAACACACAACTTATTTTTTATGCAGGTAAGGACATTTGAAAAGCATTGTGGATCTCTATCTCAATATGGAATGAAGCACATGCGTTCGATTGCAAACATATGCAATGCCGGGATCACAACTAATCAAATGGCCGAGGCTTCAGCACAAGCTTGCCCAAGCTTTCCTTCTGGCCCTTGGAGCTCTCTACATAGGGGATTTAGCGCCTGATATGTTGTTGATTGCTTATTGCTGATCAATGCTGTTTCATAGTTATACATGTTTCTTGTAAAATTGGTCCTTAGTTCTATGATTATGCGTTTTCATGTTTCTAAGTTTTGCAGTTCTTGTAAATATGGCTCCCCTGTAAGTAAAGATGCATACTAAATTCCCATGTAATGGATATTTATGCAAGAGAAGTGGTTAAAGACTTTATTGAAGGGAAAAATAGCTCTCCTATTTAATCCTTGGAATATTCTCTCATGGACCACCTTAGGTGTCATGTAATAAGAATTCTCCTAAGAGTTTTGTCCTGTAGTGCCTAGTACTTATATGATGTAGTCATCAACTTTATTTGGTGCGCTAAACATTTGTCAATGAAAAGGATCTAAGCATTTCACTGCTCCTCATTAACTTCCTTTCTTTTTCTAATTATTCTCTGCATTTCTGGGTATTGTGATCTGTAATTTGTGACTATAGAAGTCATCATGGTACCAGAGCGGGCGCATACCACCTGAAATCAGAGACCATTTTCCCCAAATTCGTCCCATCCTAGGCGAATCGAAAAACCCCAAAATCTTCAAATCCCTAAAATTCGAAAAAAAAAACCCAAATTTCTCTCTCTCTCTCTCTCTCTCTCTCTCTCCTCCTTCTGATTTCTTCCTCGATTAAGCTATGGCAGCCCAGAAATATACCTACCAGGACATGATAAGTCCCTTATTTCTTCATCCCTCTGATAATGCCACCTCAATCCAGATAGATAAACTTCAGGGTTCCTCTGATTACAGATCTTGGCGCATATCTATGGAGATCAATCTCTCATCCAAACGCAAGCTTGGCTTCGTTAATAGTAACTCTCCCTACTGAAGATGAAACTAAGATAGATATGTGGGAAACTTGTAATATAATGGTTATAGCTTGGATAACCAACAATGTTTCACCTGTTATTAGAAAATCTATCATGTATATGGATACTGCAAGATCTATATGGCTGAATCTCGAAAAACGATTTTGCTTAACTAATGGATCTAGGAAGTATAAGTTGAATAAGGATTTGTTTGAAGTAAAACAAAATTCCATGACCATTAGTGAATATTATACAACTATGAAAAGCATGTGGGAAGAACTGGATTCAATGAATGCTCTGCCTGTGGTTGATAAACCTGCTGCTGATGTTGTTAAATTGTTGGAAGTTATTGAATGTCAAAGGGAAGAATCCAGGTTGTTTCAATTTCTGAATGGGTTGAATGAGGTCTATAAAACCCAAAGAAGTAATCTTTTGATGCAAGTTTCATTACCCACTGTTGAGAGCTCTTACACTATCTTAGAACAAGAGGAAGCTCAGCGAACCTTGCCGAGTGGATCTAAACCAGATCTTGATGCCATGGCTATGTACAGCAAATATGTTCCTGAAAGAACTGGGTCATGCTCAGTTTGTGGAAAAGGCCACAACAAAGATAAATGCTGGTTTGTTGTTGGTTTTCCACCAGGACACCCTAGACACAACAAAATCAACCCACCTCCCACCAAACCTAAACATAACACCACTGAATTTCAACCTGGAACCTCCAAGTGGAAAAACCCCCAACATAAACCAACTCCACCAAAAATAGGCGATGTTGCCCTACACAATAACCCCGCAAATGAATTCTCCGGGTCTTCTCTTCAGCCACAACAACTTGAACAGCTTGCTAAACTCATGCCTCAGTTACAAACCAAACAAGCCAAAGGCTCTGAAACTGATGAGGAATTAGAAACATTCTTCTCTGGAATGACATATTCTAATACTTATGTGGATGTATCCAATGATTGGATAATTGATTCGGGGGCCTCAAACCATATGACCCCTCACCTCTCTCACTTGACCACTGCTCGTCCATTCACACTTACAATCAAAATTAACTTACCCACAGGAGCAACTGCTGAAGTGTCTCACATTGGTGACACAAATCTGCCATCAGGTCTAATCCTGCACAATGTGTTGTGTGTCCCACACTTTCACCACAATCTTCTCTCTGCGCAAAGATTGGTGAAGGATAACAATTGTGAGCTGCAGTTTTTTCCAACTCATTGTGTTATCTTGGACAGTGTCACAAAACAAAACAAAGGCCAAGGCATAGCAAAAAATGGCCTTTACTATTTACAAACCTCTAGTTTTGCTTGCTGTGCAGTTGAAACCACCACTGATATCTCAACTCCAAACCTTAACAACCCACTGGATGTATGGCACCATAGATTGGGGCATGCCCCAATCTCAAAAATACAACAAATACCTTCCATTCCCAAGTCACAAAACACCTCAAAAATCTGTGTAACCTGTCCTATGTCCAAGTTCACAAAATTACCTTTCACCCTCAGCACATCACATGCCAAAGAAGCCTTTGAACTTATTCACATGGATGTTTGGGGACCATATAGGGTCTGCTACAAGGAGAAGTACAAATACTTCCTCACACTTGTAGATGATCATACCAGAAATACTTGGGTGTTCCTTATGCAATATAAATCAGACTCCCTCTCTCATTTCCAAACCTTTCTCCAATATGCTCAAACACACTTTCAGAAACGCATAAAATTCCTACGGTCAGACAATGCCCTAGAATTTGATGACACACCTTGCAAAAACTTCTTTACTGAGCATGGTATATTGCATCAAACATCGTGTGTCAAAAGGCCACAACAAATGCTAGGGCCGAGAGAAAACACAGACACATCTTGGAGATTTCAAGATCTCTTAGATTCCAAGCTGGTCTCCCATTGTCTTTCTGGGGAGATTGTGTTATGGCAGCTGTACACATAATCAACAGGTTGCCTACCCCTGTCCTAAACCAAAAAACTCCTTATGAACTCCTACATCACACCCCTCCTACATATGAACACCTAAGGGTCTTTGGATGCCTGGCCTTTGCATCCAACCCTTCATTTCCTACTGACAAATTTGCTCACAGAGGTGTTCCATGAGGATACAAGCTCCTAAATCTACTCACACGTCAAAACTTCGTCTCTAGAGATGTTCTCTTTCATGAGGATATATTCCCTTATCATTTCAAATCCTCCACAGCCTACATGAATCCCATACCACCTTCTACACCAGCCATCACTCCCATAACCATATATGATGACCTCTTACACCCAAAGAATCTGACCCCCAACATCACACCTCCTGCATCTCCATACAAAACTCCCCCACATACTCCTACAACTACTATCCCCACTCAAACAACCACACCTCACTCCTCTCAACCTACCCCACCACCACCTCCTATTCCACCTAAGACTAGACAGTCCACCAGAACTCATGTGACTCCTCACTGGTTCCAAGACTATATTACCAATAATGCATCCTCTCACTTTGCCATCTCTAACCTGGCAACTACAACTGTTCACCCCTCCTTCTCTTGCTTCCTCACCACTCTCCTACCTTCACATGACCCTACATCCATCAAAACGACCATAACTCACTCTCATTGGGTGCAAGCCCTTAATCTCGAACCGGAAGCTCTTGAGACCAATGGGACATGGTCTCGTCACCTCACTACCTCCTACAAAAACAGCCATTGGATGCAAATGGCTTTTCAAAACAAAGCATAATCCAGATGGCTCCATTGAGAGGCACAAAGCCAGGTTGGTTATACTTGGTTGTAGACAGAAATTTGGTCAAGACTATGCTGAAACTTTTGCCCCTGTGGCAAAGATGACCACAGTTAGGGCTCTCCTAGCTGTGGTTGCCATGGAGAATTGGTTTACATTCCAAATGGATGTAACCAATGCTTTTCTCCACGGTGACTTCATGGAAGACTTGTACATGACTCTTCCCCCTGGATACACTCATTTTGGATGCAGATTCACTACCTTAACTGACTCTTCCCTTCTTCCTAAACCCAATCCCAACCTTGCTTGCAAACTCCACAAATCCCTATATGGCCTAAAACAAGCACCCCGTCAATGGTTTTCTAAACTCTCCACCACCCTCCTCCAAATGAGCTTCTTTCAATCCAAATCTGACTATAGCCTCTTTCTCTCACACTCCTCAAACTCCATCACAGTAGTTCTCATCTATGTAGATGACCTACTCATATGTGGTAATAATCTTACCCATATCAACCATCTTAAACACATGCTTGCTCAAGTCTTTCACATGAAAGACCTTGGTCAACTAAGGTACTTCTTAGGCCTTGAAGTTGACAGATCATCTTCTGGTATTTTCATCTCCCAAAAGAAATATACTACTGACATTCTCTCTGAATTTCACATGCAAAACTCCAAACCCCTCCTTCTTCCCATGGACTCCCATTTGAAACTAACACCAGATAAAGGTGACCCCCTCCCTGACCCTTCTTTGTACCAAAGACTCATTGGAAAACTCATTTACCTTATAATTACCAGACCTGACATAGCCTTTCCCGTTCAACTTCTTTCCCAATTTATGCACCAACCAACTACCATACACTTCCAAGCTGCTAAAAGAATATTAAGGTACATGAAGGGCACTATTTCTCAAGGGATCCTCCTAGCTTCCTCTACCTCTGCACAGCTAACTGCATACTGTGATAGTGACTGGGCAAGTTGCCCAATCACAAGGAGATCTACCACTGGGTACTGCATATTCCTTGGCTCTTCTCCAGTGTCCTGGAAAGCCAAAAAACAGCCTGTTGTGGCACGATCCTCTACTGAGGCAGAATACAGGGCAATGGCACTTACTACCTGTGAAGTCACATGGCTCACTGCACTCTTAAAAGATTTAGGACTCTCTAATCTTCCTCCTACAGTTCTACGGTGTGACAACAAGGCAGCCTTAGCCATTGCAGCAAATCCCGTTCTACATGACAAAACTAAACATGTAGAGATAGACTGTCACTACATAAGAGATCAATTCAAGGCTGGCACCATCAAAGCTGAACATGTCTCTTCTACTGATCAAGTAGCTGATATCCTCACCAAAGTACTCTCTGTCAAGCAGCATACTGCTCACATGGACAAGCTGGGAGCTTACCCTATGTCTCACTCTCCAGCTTGAGGGGGAGTATTGAAGGGAAAAATAGCTCTCCTATTTAATCCTTGGAATATTCTCTCATGGACCACCTTAGGTGTCATGTAATAAGAATTCTCCTAAGAATTTTGTCCTGTAGTGCCTAGTACTTATATGATGTAGTCATCAACTTTATTTGGTGCGCTAAACATTTGTCAATGAAAAGGATCTAAGCATTTCACTGCTCCTCATTAACTTCCTTTCTTTTTCTAATTATTCTCTGCATTTCTGGGTATTGTGATCTGTAATTTGTGACTATAGAAGTCATCAGACTTAAAGCCTAGGATGCTTCTAATATCTGAAGGATTTGCTTTATCAGTAGAAAACTCTGCATATATTAAACCATAGTGTTTATAATCTTTCTTAGCTCCTCTATTTCCTCTCCATCAGGAATAGCGTATCTTGGTTAACTTAATCTATTTTAGGGGTGATTCAAATGATATTCTAAAAGGCCATGGAAAAATTAATTTTTCTACCTTAATATTTTACAAAGAAATTAAAATTTGATAATTTGGATTTAAGTTGTAAGTTGTGTAATTTTATCTGTTTTGATTGGACATTCTTTCTATATTTCAAGGTAGCTATGGGTTTGGGCTTGGCCCCTAAAAAAAGTCATAGGCTTTGTCTTTTGACGTTTGGAATGCTATTATTGGATGATTTGATTGACAAAATCCTTATACTTCCTAATAGAATGTGTGATGGATGGTCTAATGTTATTAAGTTTGATATAGAGATGTTAGTTCGTAATACAAATGTCGTCCCCAAAAAGTATTTATAGTCAAATTACATTTACATTTTGTTTTTTGGAACTTATCTACTAAATCAAACTCAATATAATAGGGTAAAACTTTTTTTTAAAAAGTAGTTAAATTTATACTCCTAATTTAAGTATTTCTTTTTCTATTACGTGCAATTTAAATTTATCTCTATTATATAAGTCAAGGGAGGAGGTATGGTGTCCCCCTTTGAAATGATTAGAATACCTTTTAATAATTTAAAAAAACGTTCTTTCTATAAAAAAAAAATAAAAAATGAGAATCAACGCAACTTGCCATGTGGAATAAGTCAAAAATGGAATATTCAATCAGCATTAATAATTAACTTGACAAAATAGAGGTATGATGTTCCCCTTTGAAATGATTAGAATACCCTTTAATAATTTAAAAAAACGTTCTTTCTATAAAAAAAAAATATAAAATGAGAATCAATGCAACTTGCCATATGGAATAAGTCAAAAATGGAATATACAATCAGCATTAATAACTTGACAAAATAGATTGACACAATCAATTCATGAAACTAATTTGAATCTTCAATCAAAACAAGTTAATGATATATCCTAACAACATAATACTTCGTATTTACAAAGTTCAAACAATATGGTTGATTAACATTTACAATCGTTAAAGAACTATACTGAAGTTGATGACAAGAAATTATTAAATTATCGACCAAATTTTTCATTGACGGTATTGAACAGTTAAAAATCGGTCACCTCCAACTTAAAAAGATAATATCTACAAAAGAACATCAATAATTTCAGAAAAAATATATACATTCGTACATATTTCTACACAAGTTTTTTGACGCACGCATCGCGTGCATATACGACTAGTACTCCATATTGTATTGTCTTTATAATCATAAATGGAAAATCTTTTAGTAGAAATCTTACTAAAAAATCTAGAACAAGACCCAAAAGAAAATCACCCATCAACATTCAACAACAGTATCTTAACCTTTACAAAAGAAGTGGACCCAACAACCATCTCAACTTCAACAACTGCAAACTCATCATAACCGTTAATTTATCATCACCACCTCCATCATCAAAACATCAACGGCCCTTAATTTTCCACGTAAGCAAGAACAACATATCCTTCATATGATAAAAAAAAAAAACATATCAATCTTACAAATTCCCAATCATATCCGATCACCATCTCTCTCAAAAACTATCTCCCCTTCTTTTTCCAATTATATTCTGCCACTTGTCACCGGAGAAATGATCCGCTACATCGCCGGCGTGCCATTAATTCTGTTCTTGCTGCTAAGTTCACTCGTTCAGAGCCGTCAGATCTTCGATGACTTCCTTCGCTTACCGTCTGATCATTCTACAATAGTTGATGATGATGCAATCGGGACTAGATGGGCGGTTCTGATTGCTGGCTCAAATGGGTACTGGAATTACAGGCATCAGGTTATTTATTCATCTTAAATGCAATTAAATTTTTGTTTTTTTTTGGACTAAAGTGAACTTTTGACTTTTTTAAATATTGTAAGTTTGCGTTGGAAATTTCGTTAGAATTTAACAACTGGGTACTAATGAAACAAAAGGGGGATTTTTTTATTATTATTATTAGTATTAATTTAGTTTTTAAAGACATGATCTTTTAGAAAGTTATTTTGGACAGGTGAGAGTTGCTATGAAATCAGCAAGATTAATTTTTGTTAGTTCAAGTTTATGAAGTTAGTTGAAATATTTTTGTTGACAAATTACATGGTGTTATTGATGATTACATGGTTAGAAAGAAAGATTAATGGAGTGGAGTACCAGTGAAACCTTATAAATATGGACTATGGAGTAGCTAGGAAGTTTTGGCGTCTGTTAGGTAGGGCTGTTTGATTGTCTAAGGTACTTCCTCCGTTGCATGTAGATTGCAACATGTAGAGTTTTACAACTCCTAACACACACAACTTTGACGGTTAATATCTATAATTCCTAATTAGTAATTACCTATAAGTAAAAAATCGTAGGAAGTTGATATTTTGGAAGTATCTATAATTGCGTAAAGCAAAATGAATTGGTAATGTTGTAATAGGAAATAGCAAAGGGTCATTGGAAACTTGAAATTATTTGAAGGATTTAATTATGGGATTTTGTATCATGAGAGATTTTAATGGAGTCTTGCTGAATGGAGAATTAATACAGATTATGACTTAGGCTTGAGGAAGGTTGATGGATTTGAATGGCTAACCACTACCTTCCTAAGTCTATAAAAGCTATTCCGAACTCCAATTCATGTATTGATATTGCAAACGATTACTATATATGTGTACATAAATGTATCTCTGATTTTATTTTTTTCTGGGCGTTTTGCGGTCGTGCATTCTACACGGAAAAAACTTTGTCTACTCAGTGGGTAATCCACCCACTAGAGATAGACATTAACAATTAGTGGAGTACAACGCAGCAGAGTTAATTATGTTTTAATTGTCTATTTCTAGTGGGTAGTCTACCCAGGTGAGTAGATGCATCAATCTCCATTCCGCACACCCAAAGAACCACCCACGAAAAACATAGAGGATGCTCTCTTAGAATTTCAAGCTACATTTGAAACCAGCACTTTTTAGCATGTTTCTTTTGAAACATTGATAATTTAGTTTTTTTTGGTAAATAATTTAGTTTGGTATATGATTTACTATCTTAATGCTCCTAAAATGGATATTGCTCTTTGTGTATCATTACTTGAAGTAGACGGAAGTGGTTTCAGTCATTATATAGTGTGCTACCCCTATTCTGGTGTTTTGAAGAAATGGTCCATGCTCAATTTCATTAAATGAATGAATATGGCCTATCTTTTATAGTTGAGTTTGGTGAGGTTATAAGGAGGTGTAAGTAGTGGGGATGGGAACATGGTCTACCAATTAAGTTCTCATCAAGTTCAATTTATAATTTGATATTTTCAGTGTCGAAGGACATTTTCCGTCCTGTGTCTATTAAAGAGCATCAGTTCTGAAACTTACTTGGCCTCAGGAAAGAAGTAGCTTTTGAAACTTGCTGATGTGATAGTTTTGTGCTGAGTATTCACTTCCCAATTTGCTCCAAGTACTTCGTGGGGAATATTAACATGTTTTTGTTAAATCTTTTGTCCAGGCTGATGTTTGTCATGCTTACCAAGTTTTGAAGAAAGGCGGTCCGAAAGATGAAAATATTATTGTTTTCATGTACGATGACATTGCTTATCACGAAGAGAATCCAAGACCTGGTGTCATCATCAATAGCCCCTATGGAGGTGATGTCTACGCAGGGGTCCCCAAGGTTTTCTGAATCCCTCACTTTTTATGGCTTGCTGATAGATTTTACATCATTTTTTCCCTCTGATTTGTTTGATATGCTGTGGCAGGATTACACCAGGAATAATGTGACTGTCCACAACTTTTTTGCTGCTTTACTTGGAGACAGAGAAGCTATTACTGGTGGGAGTGGAAAGGTGGTGGATAGTGGCCCTAATGATCATATATTCATCTATTACTCAGACCACGGTGGTGCTGGTGTACTCGGTTAGAATTTTAAGCTTCATAGCTCTTTTACGAGTCATATGTTTTTTTAATGAGTTTAAGTGATATATTTGCTTCTTGTCTAGTGATTCTCATAAGAAAGTTGTTTGTTGTACTTTAACATCTCTTAATTGTTGATTTTTTTTATTCATGAAGGACAGCAGCTTTTTTTATGGTCATTATCATGTGGCAACACAATTTGAGGTTTTAATACCATAAAGCTGCTTTGAGCCCAACTTTGTTGGATTTTTTACTTTTCCAGTTACTCATGTAACACTCTCGTATTTCGCATACTGGATCTTAGCTTGTATTCCTGAATCTTAGTATATTACACCTTGTCTAATAAAATGCTTCCATGTTGTGCTATCAAATTTCTTATGAAGACCTTTTTCCTATTATAACTTGGCAGGTTCTAAATACTTGTAACTTGAATTTTGGTTGCTCTTCTTCAGTGCCTTGTCAAGTCTTCTGTTCAAACTTTTCCTTTTATTAGGCTGTTCATTAGTTAGTTGGTATACTTGCTAAAAAATTTATTTTTCTTGGATTCATCTCAAGTACTTGATTAATAAGACTGCACAAGGACTTCTGAAAACCTTACTGTTCTGATGACTTATTGTGTTTAAGTTCACTTTTGATCGTTTATTTAATGACAGTGATGACTTTTCTCCAATGTGCTCAATTAAATATCTTATTTTCGTCTTGTGAAAATGGCTTTCAAATCTTTGTGCGTTGCTCAGGTATGCCTACCGTTCCATTCCTCTATGCTGATGCGCTGATGAATACATTAAAGAGGAAGCATGCTTCTGGAACATATAAGAGCTTGGTGAGATCCTCCCCCTGCTTTAAAACAAATTTGTTTTCCTGTGTGTAGCAACCTCTTCTTTATATATGTCATTGGTTGATGTCAAGCATTTTTCATTTCACCCTTATTATAGATCTTATTTGGGTTCTTATTAGTTTTGAATCTCCAAAATCTCAGGTATTTTATGTTGAAGCCTGTGAATCTGGGAGCATCTTTGAGGGTCTTCTTCCTGAAGGGCTTAATATCTATGCTACCACCGCTTCCAATGCTGTAGAAAGTAGTTGGGGGACTTATTGTCCTGGGGATTATCCTGGTCCTCCTCCAGAGTATGAAACGTGTCTGGGTGATTTGTATAGTGCAGCTTGGATGGAAGACAGGTATCTTCTATACCTGTATATTTGATACAAAATAATGCATTTTTTTCTTAGTGTAGTTTTTACTCACCACACAACGGTAGTTTTCTTTCCTTCCCTTACCCCTTAATCTTTGGTTTGTGGACTATGGTTCTAGGGATGGCGTTGTGCTGATTAAGATGGTACTTTCTAATCAAGCACGAAACTCATCCTGTTTGCAAGTGTAACAATGTCTATTGGTTTTGATTTACAAAAGTGACAATTAGACATCAATTTGGGACATTGATGAGAAAACAGGTTTCGATTAAAAAACAAATACTCCCTCCATCCTCAATTAATTGTCCTGTTAGATTTGGGCACATCCATCAAGACTAAATAGTAAGGGAGTATAGGTTGTTTGGGTATATAGAGTAAAAATAAAAATTAAAAATTAATAAAGAGAGTTAGTGGAAGGCTCCACTTCACATGAGTATGAAGAGAGAGTGTGAAAGAAAGATAGTTAATGGAGGGACTTGCATCACATGGGTATAGTGGGTGTGGTGGGGTAAGTTTTCTATTTAAAGTAAGAGGATAATTATTTAAAGGACTGACCAAAGTAGTATACAAGACAATTAATTGAGGACGGAGGAGTTTATAAAAGAAGGGAAATACAATATAATAGTTTATATTATTGATTTTCTAGATCCAAAAAGAATCAAATTTTATGATATTCTTGAAGTTTGCACAAAGTGACATGACCCTATGGTGAAAAAGTTAAAGTTAGATTTACTACTAAATAGCATTGACTTTTCGTTCACTTTCCTATTAAAAAAATACCACTCCATCCCCTTTCCTCTCCTAACTCTATGGTCATGCATAGCAGCCCTTTAGAACTAAGTTCTAAATCATTAACTGAAATCATAATATATAAGAGCCCCTACCTTGGAAGATTTAAGTTGCATATTAGAGAAAATGTTTGTTTAACTTGCTTATAGGGATTTATCTAACAATGTGAAAGGATTACTAACTCCACAAATATCAATGAAAAGAGAAATAGAGGGCGTATGAAATGTTGGGAATGGAGCTCATCAGACAAGACTTGGCTGATTTAGACGTTGCCAAGGACATGGTTTTTTTTAGGACACTCTTGAATCATTCGCTTTCTTGTGTTGGTGGGGGGGGGAGATGTCTCGTCATCTTTAGTTATAAAATAAGTACAGTTCTTGTATAGGTAGAACCGTAGAAGTAGGTTGAACAAACTTTGGATGGATGGCATACAATCCTGCTTTGATTCATGAATGTTGGCTTCCTGCAAGACCATGCTGATACACTTAGGCCTATGTGGTGAGTTGGGGACTGATGGATACATCAAATTATATAGCACACATATGCACACACCAGCACAGGCTGGTATACCGTTGGAGGTAAGTTGGCAAGGGAGATGCTTTACTACCTTTGCAATAGAAGAGATTCGGTTGATTATAAGAATTTGAAATTTTGCTTCAAAGGTTGTAGGAAACTAGTGCCCTGAGGCAAAGGAAGGCACATTAGCTGTGTTGCGGTCTTAAGTTTTTATTTAGTATATTATCAAATGCATTCACTATGCATATTTTCAGATATGTACTTCCTCTGTTTCTCAATAGTTGCAACACTCTAATTTTTGCAATATTCATATACTAATGTGTAATAGATTGGCCTAGGAGGAAGGAGCACTTTTGGTAATGCACATTAGATTGTTATGGGTTAGCTTAAGGAATAAGGAACTAAGTTAGTTAGAGGAGAGAGTAGGAAAATCCTCTATAAATAGAGGAGTAGGAAGAAAGAAGGCATGTTGAAAATTGTGGTGAGAAATTAGTAGTGTTATCTTGGTAGAGTGCCATTCCTCTCGAAAGAGTGGCTACCATAATCTCTATTTTCTGCCACTAATCTAATGTTTATGGGCACCATGTATGTTGATTTGTTACATAATGTTAACCATATCATTCTACATATGTATGAAAATAAATTTTGTCATGTAATATGCTGTTATGTTACCTCTGATATCTGTTTCTAATAATTAATTCTGTGAACAGTGAGATTCACAACTTGCGGACTGAAACCTTGAAGCATCAATATGAACTGGTGAGAACTCTAGAATAGTTCTTTTTGGTGCTAAGAACTTGAGAATATTATGAGTATACCATATTACCTTTTGCATTTTGTTTCACTATTTTCAGTCTGTCTCTGTAGTTATGAGGCATTACATTTATAAGCCTTAGTGTGGTTAGCAATTACTTATTCTGGTGGTGGGACGTGGGAGATGAGATAGTTCAAAAGTGTAATAATATTATTTTGATTATTGCAGGTTAAGATGAGGACATCCAATGGAGGCTCTCGTTATGGCTCTCATGTCTTGCAATTTGGTGATAAAGAGCTTAGCAAAGACAAGCTTTATATGTACATGGGTTCAAATCCTGCCAATGAGAATTTCACATATGTGGATAATAACTCATTGCGCCCACCGTCTTCTAAAGCTGTTAACCAGCGGGATGCTGATCTTGTCCACTTTTGGGAAAAGGTTCTTGTGCTTTCACATTTCACATCCCTAATCTTTTAATTCATACAAGCTCTTGCATGTTGAACTGCTCTGTTAATTTCCCACGAGTAAAGAGCATTGATAGCTTAAATCCCTTTTGTCCTTATTTTCAAAGGGGGGAGGGGTGGGCTGTCTAGACTCTAGACATTAAGTGAATTGCAGTATTGTTAAAGTTAGTGAAGGATTGGGGTGCTAATCTAGATGAGCTGCTCGGGAGCAACTTGTGATCCACTTAGTCAAAACTTGACGTGAGGTGACTCACTCGACTCGAGCTAGGGAATTTTATGCTCGGCGTGCTTTGAGTCGAGTGGAGGCTTGAAGCACGAGTCAAGCATTTTCAAGTTGAGTCGAACATAATTCAACTCGTGTTCGGCTCACTCGATTAGCACCCTTAATAATAGTTTGATCAGTATTCGCTAGTTCTAGCTTGGTTTGCAATTTGCTACACAATTGTGATTTAGTTGTCTCTTTCCCTTTGCTGTAAATACAAAGAAGACATGAAGCAATTAAACCTAATTGAACTTCTTGTTTTTCTTTAAGTCTGTTGTCAGTTGTCACTTGTAACTATATAGATCTGATCTGAAATTAGAATACAGAACAACTGTGAACTTCACAAAAACTTGAACCGGTCACTCACTAGTCAGTAGTAAAAGACTCAAAAACCATGCACTGAAAACGGTGTACTTATATGAAGTAAGAGTATGTACAGAAGAGCACTGGTGCCATTTAAAGGTGTACACCATCTTGCTAAAGCAGTACTTAATTTGTAGCTCTTGACATTATATTGGTTATGTTGATATATCGAGTTGGACTGTTCTTTACTTGTGTCCGTTTTCTCTTTATTACTTTGTCTACAGTTCCGCAAGGCTCCTGAAGGCTCTCAAAGAAAGATGGAAGCTCAGAAACTGTTTATGGAGGCAATGTCACATAGAATTCACTTAGATCACAGCATTAAACTTGTTGGAAAGCTTTTGTTTGGAATAGAGAAAGGTCCAGAGATCTTGCAGACTGTTCGGCCTGCTGGGCAACCCCTCGTTGATGACTGGACTTGCCTTAGAACATTGGTATGTTCTGAAAATTCTGCTCCAATTTTCGTCATCAAAAGTCTATTTTCCCTTGCTCAAAATTCTTTCTGTTCGACTTAAATTGTTTCAATTTTCCTTTTCTTGTTATCCAAAAACATACTTCCTCCGTCCTCACTTAAATTTCATGTTAAAATCTGGGCACATATATATTAATATATTCTATTATGGGAGTGGAATTTATAAGTAGATGGTGTAAAAGGGAGAATACAAAATTTTATTGAGAGAGAGAGAGAGTTGGTAGGGGCCCACTCCACATGGGATATAGAGAGTATGAGAGAGGGGAGTAGGGAGGTCTACATGACGTGGGTTGAGGAATAAAATCTCCATTTACAGCCCGTTTAGTAGGTGGTACTTATTGAACGGTAATGGTAATGAAATCACATTATCATGGTAATGGGAATCCCATTCCTAAACATGTCGTGATTTTCCTATTCAATATCACCTTTACCTTTAAAGTGGTAATGAGATTTTATGAAGAAAATCACATGTTTGGGAATGGACAATCATTACCATAGATATTGACAAGAAATTTTCTATACAAAAGTACATATGGATTTATTACCGTTAGAAGTAATAAAAACTATATGTAGACTGCCCAAAAAGAATTAGAAGAAGTTTACATGAGAATTGAGAGAGTATATAAAAGTTTGAGAAACTCGATCAAAGCCTCCAACAGCTGAAATCTATTTAACCTGGTGGAATGCCCTCTAACATCCTATAATATATCCAGGTTAGAACATTCGAGATGCACTGTGGATCTCTATCTCAGTATGGAATGAAGCACATGCGAAGCATTGCAAACCTTTGCAATGCTGGTACCACAGCTGATCAGATGTCTGAAGCATCAGCACAGGCATGCCCTAGCATTCCTTCTAGTTCTTGGAGCTCTCTGCACAGGGGATTCAGTGCTTGATGCTACTATTTTTGAAGCGCATCATGCATCTATCTCAAAGCTCTATACGTGTGTGTATTTTCTCTCAAAGGTGACAAACTCTCGGTCATCATGCTGTCTATTATCTCCTGACTCCTGTGTGTATTTTTCTCTCAAAGGTTACACGTCTATATCTGCCTGTATCTTTCTCAACGGACCACATTCCTTGTAAATACATCATCCCTTGTATATATGTCACTTTCTGAAACACCTGTTCAATGAAATCTGTATTGAAATGTATGTATGCAAAAAATGAAATCTGTATTGAAATGCATGTATGCAAAACCAATGTTGTTGATGCTTGAATTTTTTTTATTATACATTCTTCAAAACTAAGGAATAGAATGAAACACAAAGTTGGACATAATAGAATGGGCGAAGTCTTCAGAAAAATGTCTTTGAGAATTATGATTAGGATTATTGCAAGTTAGTTTCAATGGTTATATGACCAAAAAGATCTCTGCCCGGGAAATTATTTTCCATTGTGATTGATGAATATAGTGAAAATTCTATCATAATCATAAATAAATATAACTATGAAAATCTAGTAGTCCGAAATGATTTTAGATTTTAAAATATGGGACCAAAATTATTTTGATCCATTAGATTTTCGTTGTCATCTATATTATGACCACGAAAGAAACATCGTGAATATAGTGATCAAATGAGGAGTTTATCTCATTGGTCTTAGCTTCGAAATGAGTGCTCCTAAACTTGATTTGGGTAAGTAGAAAAGAAGTTGTAACATTTTGAATCGAATTTGTCCAGTAGTCAGTGTTGTACGGTCGTGTTGATGCCTGCATGAGTGTGCTGATTCCTACACAACTTTGATTCAAAAGATTCTTCTAGCATGGGCCGTGCTGTACTCTACTTTCGTCCAAAGAGAAAAAGTGATTTGACTTCTTTCTGTGTAACATTTTGTTTGGATGGGAGGGGTGGTAAAGGCAAGGGGGACAAGCTTCTTGTTTAGATGAGAGATTAGGGGAAGGAAGCAATGGCAACATGGGCGGAGCCAGCAGGGGGGACATGGGGACAGATGTCCCCCCACTTTTAAAAAATAATTTTACGGTTTATAAAAAAAAAAAAAAAAAAAAAGGACGCCTGGAGTATACCAAAACGCGTGAAACTTAAGTCTGAAACAAAGAGAGAGAATTTGAGGAACCAAGGAAGGAGAGAAAGTTTTAAACCCTAACTCGCTGCCACGAGCCGCCGCCCGCCGGAGCCGGCGAGTCGTCCGGACAAACCACGAAGCCTGTGAGGAACGAACTACGAAGGAAGGAGAAGGAACCCAGTACCCAGCCAAACGAAGGAAGGAGAGAAAGTGTTGGTGCTACAGCTCTGGTTTATCTTGCCGCCGTCGTTGGCTACCTTGATGTCTAGGTATTTTCTCTCTCCTATTCTGATTTCCAAGTTCAATTAATTTTGCACCTTTTTAATTTGTTTTTTTATGAATCCAGGGTTGAATATGTTGGTTAGTTCGTGAATTCGATTATTTTTGAGATAGCTCGTACTTGTACTTCGCCTCGGTATTAAATTGAAATTCATTCAGGTAGTGTTTGGATTCAAGCATTTCATTTCAAATGCTTCATTTCAAATACCAACATTAAATTCCAAATTCACTGTTTGGGAAAACCTACGAATTTCAAGGTAACCATTTCAAATTGACTCTATTTTTCAGCCAAGTATTAGGAAGTTCTGGTTTTGGATTTTTTTGGGAGAGGATATGTCTTACATGAGTGTTGGCTCCCAATAAATGAAAATTCTTGGTGAATTAGGAGTATCTCTAAGAACACCTTTTCGAAAAACTTAATGTTCGAGTTATTGATTCTGGTTGATGGAATAGGAGTGGTAGCTTTAGTAATCTCTACTTGGGAGTACCATTTGAAACTAGATGTCATGAATCGACAGCTCCATCCTACCTATCCACAATCCCTACCTTTTAAAAAAAAGCATGACAAGGGATCTTTATTTAGAATGAAGAGTTTCAAATTTGTGGATAGTTAAGAAAGATAAGCATCAGGGCATGTAAGTTGCAGCTATTTTCAGACATTTTTAGAAGAGTTGATGTGTTTTCTTGCCTCTTGGATTTTCTTTAGGCACATAAGAAGAGCATTTGACAGTGGAAGGCTGTTCATGGCACTACATGGGATGAATGAAATCTTAATTTAAGAGTACTGTTCAGAGAATGAGGCTTAATATCTATTGGCAACAACTTGAATAATATCACTCTCGAAGATAATGATGTTTATACTCTTTTTCTTTTGAGATAAAAAACAGATGTTTACACTTTTATTACTTTGGAATTTTGGATGTAGAACATTAAATATTAAACAATTTGTGTTGTAGTGTTTTTTTTTCAAATACCGGACGTTCGAATTTTGTTCCCCCATTTTGAGAATCCCGCTCCGCCACCGAATGGCAAAGGTAGAATTTTCAACTAAAGGTAGCATTTAATCATACAACGATGCAATAGTTAACAACTAGCCTTATATGCGTATTATGCGTGCGTTAATTTCAAAACTTGTTATTCTATTATATACTCTGTCCGTACTATAGTTATGATTACACTTAAAATGTAAATGATTAATAGTTAGATGAATTTAGATATACTAATTCACTAATGTAAAAAACTAACAAACGTTGTGAGTGATTTTTAATATTAATTTTTTGTGAATGGATTTTGAAAAAAAAGAATAGACATAGTGAGTTGGTTTGACTGAATTGAAGAGTATCAAAGGTAGTGAGTGTTTCAGACTTTTCAATTGGACGTCATGTACACCATAGGTCAAGATATTTTATCCATTTAATTTTATGATTGAAATATTTGATGCATATACCATTTTTTATTTATTTAGAATGACAAGTTGAAATGAGAAAGGGTTCTTAAATTTTTTTTTTTTTGTAATTTTTTCATTCCATTAGATCATTAAGGGTAATTTAGGCTATGTTCTGTTCAGCTTATTTTAACTTATTTTAGAAAAAATAAAAGAAGATCATATTGATAAGATAAGATCAGATAAGATCAGATAAGATAAGATAAGATAAGATAAGATAAGATAAGATCAGATAAAATAAGATGTTAGACAACACAATAAACTATAAGATAAGTTCAAATAAGATAAGATAAGATCACATCAGATAAGATAAGATAAGATAAGATAAGACAAAATAAGTTGAATCAAACGGATAGTATTTTCAGAGGGGATACTATCTTCCTTCCCCTTCCTTTAGATAATAGAGATACTACATGAATTATTTTGAGTGACATTCATAAGAATCACGAGCCCTCAATAGTTATGATTCTATTGAGGTATATATAGGATATAATGTAAAAAAATGTAGGATATTAGGAAGTCGATATTGTAATAGATTTACCAAATAAATTAACTATTAAATTTATTCATAGTCCAATTTAATTTTTTTGTCAAGGTGTAGTCCAAATTTCTATAAAAAATAAAATAAATAAAATGGGATACGAGGTAAAGAAAAGTTAAATGGTAATATAAAAATGGCTAGTGTTTGTATCGAGTTTACCTTCAATTAATATTTAGAACATTTATAAAGTGAATGCTTTTTTTTTTTTGAAAAATTAATTTAATTTCTCTAGTACCGTTGAAGCTTCTTAATTATTTTCTCAAATGTAGTCCAAATTTTTTATAAAGAATGACAAATGAGGTAGATGAAAGATGAAAGGAAATATAAATAAAGGGTTTTTTCTTTTCATCTTATTTTTAGTTCTTATAAGAAAAAATAAATATAGATATAATAAGGACTCATAAAATCTAATAAGTTCAGATAAGCTCAGTTCATCAAAAATAAGATTTGATGTTTGACACACTCGTAAATAAGGTCTAATAAATACGGATAATTAAGCTCTAATGAGTTCAAATAAGTGTAGATAAACAAAAATAAGTTGAAAAGAAAGAATCGAAGTGTAGTAAATTTTTTTTAAAAAGTATGACAAATGAGTTCAATGAAAGATAAAAGGAAATATGAATGAAGTGTAGGCAAAATATCTTTAAAAAAAGGAAAATTTGTAAGAAACAACCTTTTATAAGCAACTTTTTGTTAGAAACAACCTTTTAAATTTTTTTTTGTCAAAACAAACCTTAAAACTAAAAAAATTTGTCAAAAGAAACATGATGACGTCATTCCAATATACACCAAAGGTTTTTGCCGTTGACTCCGTTAATTATCGGGGGAAAAAACCCTCCAAACCATTTCCGTCCAATTCCTCACTACTCCAAACTATTTTCCCTCCCTTTGTGCTCTCTGCTATAAATACCTTATTTCTTGTTTCTCTCTTTCTTAATAATCTAACCTTAATTCTCGTTCAATTTGTCTGAAACATGTTGGAATTCAAGGTAATTTCTCATTTCCTCCACTGTGTCTATAAAACTTTTGTACCCAGATTGTGTAATGAATGAGGGTTGTTCGCATAGAAGAGGAGATAAGCAAGAGGGAAGGGAAAAAGTTGGAGTGCCGAGAAATTGGAGGGAAAAGGTGTCAAAAAATAGTAAAGAATGGTCATTAACGGAGTCAATGTCGGAAACCCTTGGTCAATACCAGAATGACGTCATCAGGTTTCTTCCGACAAATTTTTTTAGTTTTAAGGTTTGTCTTGACAAAAAAATTAAAAGCACTAGTGGAAAAAAACGCAAGGGCTGCGTTTTTTGAAAAACGCAGCCCTTAATAGTGAAGGGTCATGGTTAGCTAAAAACCGCAGCCCTTCATATACGAAGGGTTGCGGTCAATGCAAAAACCGCAGCCCTTTTAGTGAAGGGTTGCAGTCAATGCAAACCGGAGCCTTATAAGTAGTGAAGGGCTGCGGTTACGCAGCCTTTTATCATTAATTCGCGGGCTTTTTTTATTTTGATGGGTGGGCTTTTAAATGGTTCAATACTCAACGCTAGGTTAATTTTCGTTCGAATATATAACAAAATTCTCACGAAGCAGCGTTCTCTCCTCTCCTCCTTCATTCTCTCTCCTCCCTCTCCCTCATTCTCTCTCCTCCCTCTCCTCTCCTCCTTCGTCGTTCGTCTGCTCACCACCACAAACCAGTCACCTCTCATCCCCATTTCTTCGCCGGCGAGGGTTCGTGCTTTTGTGCGTTTTTACAGACGACTTTTTCTCTCCTCTCATTTCTTAGCCAGTTATCGCCTAAAAACAACGAGGTGAATTATTTTTGTGCTTTTGTGCTTAATTTTTGTGCCTTTTTTTGGGGTTTTCGAGCTCGAAGTTTTCGAACCCCTATTGACTTGCTTTGTGCGTTTTCCGGCGAGGTTGTCGGTGGTTCGTGCTCATCTCCGTGTCGGCCTTGGTCTCAAAATTCGGTCGTGTTCAGTCGGTTTCCAGTGGACGAAATACCGGCGACGATTTCTTTTTTATTCCTTCGAATTTTCGGCGACATTAGGCACTGAATTTTTCGGCTACAAGGAGTTGAGTGTTGCCTTCGCTGCATCAGATCTAGGGTTTGATCTAGTTTTTTTCATTTTTTATTTTTATTTTTTTGTAATTTATTTGTTGCTTGTGATATTTGAGGTTTACTTAAGCATTTTATTTTGTATTTTTGGTTTTTTATTTTATTTTGTGGAATTAATTTGATGTTCTTGTTGATTCGTTAATTTATAATTTCGTTTTGTTTGTTTTTTCGACTGTAAATTTCGTTTTGTTTTGTTTATAATTTATAATTTCGACTGTAACTTATAATTTCGTTTTGTTTGATTAGTTAAGCGTTGTTAATTTTTTGATTTTTAGGAGTAAAAAAAAAAAATTGGGTCAAAAGGGTTGCAGTTTTGGTCAAAACCGCAACCCTTTGTATAAAGAAGGGCTGCGATTTAGGCCCAAAACCGCAGCCCTTCCAATATGGAAGGGCTACAGTTTTTGGCCTAAACCGCAGCCCTTCGTTGTGAAGGGCTGCGGTTTAAAAACGCAGCCCTTCACTTTTAGCGAAGGGCTGCTACGGCAAGGGCTGCTGGCCAAAAACACAACCCTTAGGGCTGTTTTGACCGCAGCCCTTGCGTTTCTCTCCACTAGTGAAGGTTGCTTTTGACAAAAAGTTCGAATTTTTTCCCTAGATATTGCCAAAGGGAGTTTTAATTCCCAATTTGCGCCAAAGTTACGATTAATTCCCTGCATACCGTCCTCGTAGGACAGCACACTAGAGAAATATTTTTTTAAAATTTTCAGGATAGCAAACCGCTACATAGAGTAGCGGTTTACTTTTAGATAAACCGCTACTTAGAGTAGCGGTTTAAAAGGGAAACCGCTACCTCTAGTAGCGATTTAATTACAAACCCTTACCGAAGACTTAGTACAATTCTAAAGTCATGCACTCATGCCACATGTCTCACCTCCTGCTACAAAATTCCTAACCAAAAAGATTCTGAAACCAAAAGGAGAGACAGTAGAGAAAGATTAAAACTGGAGATTACAATTCCAAAATCAACACAAAACCAAACCAAAGATACATCCCAAATTTTGCAGCCGACCAAATACCACTCAAAATACAAAAAAAAATCGGCATCAAAAGATTTTGGTTTTATGAAATGCCCAGTTTTGGGGGAGTTGGTTTGGATTATGGATGGATTGAGGGGTCGTTTGGTTCAACCTAAAAAATGGAAACGGAATGGAATGGATATTAGGAGTGGAATGGCAATGGAATATGTTACCTTTAACATTTGTTTGTTTTAACTCCGGAATGGAATCATTCTTCTAGAGATTCTTTTACTCAATTTTTGGTTCACCTTATGAATGGATTCACATATTTTAACTTTACTTTTATTATAAAATCAACAAAAAAATATATATGAAAAAAATGTAATCTTAAATAATTTCATAAAAAACTCAAACATTATATTAAAAATTATTTTTTTTCTACGAAAATTTTCAGTAAAATTCTTAAAAAGTTATTTTAAATTCTAAAAAATCCTAAGAAATTCAATCAAGATGAACAAATCAAAAGGTGCTATAAAATGCAGATTTGAAAAGTTATCGCAACAAATTTGAAGAATTTCGCAACAAATTGAAGAATTTAGGAACAAATTGAAGGATTTCGCAAAGAAATTGAAGAATTTCGCAGACAAATTGAAAAGCTGCCGGGTCAATCATAGCACAACTTAAATCTTGCAAGTATATGTGTTGAGTTTTGCATGAGAATTTCTCATAGAATTTGGAAAGTTTCGCAAAGAACTTTGAAGAATTTCACAAAGAACTTTGAAGAATTTCATGCATATTTGAAGAAAATAGAGGAGAAAGAGAGGCAAAAAGAGGAGAGAGGGAAGGGGTGAAAGGTTTGAGGAAGGTAACATAATTTGTTTCCTATAGTGGAGGAGGGTTTCAAACTGAGTTAACCATAAAACACACCCCTCAACTTTGACAAAATTTGGAGTTTACCCACCCAACTTTCAAAAGTTGGAGTTTGCTCACTCAAAGTACAACTCTGTTAAGATGGCCCACTAACTTTCTGTTTTTTAAATAAAAAAATGGAACAGACGCAAGAATCGAGAAGAAACAATGAAGGGGCGGTTTTTTTGGCGCCCACTCCACTTAATATATTCTCTGAACTGGAAAAGAAAAGAAGCTTCTTCCTCAAAGGTTTCATTTATTTCGCTTTATTTAGTTGAAGACAAAAATGGCGTGGGAAAGCTCATTAAGAAGGAAAATTCCAAATATTTCTCCTCCCCAAGGTACATATTTATCTACTTTTATGCATTCCTTAGATTCCTTTCTTTTTTCGGAAAGTGTTGTTGTTGTAAAGTGTGGTTTGTTTTGTTGTTCTTTTTTGTATGAGATCATCAAAAGGATGAGTAAGCATCTTTTGTTTTTGTCTGATTATGTTTGAAACATGTGAGCATTGTGTAATTGTAGTTCAATTTTTACTATTTGCTGAGTAAATTATAATTTGAAGCTTTTAGGGATTAGGGTTTAAATATTTTATAATTATGTTAACTGCTTTATTTACTCCATTAAAATAAAGCTCTAATTATTTTAAAACTTGTTTAAATGGAAAGTAGGATTTTTTCAAAAACTAGGAATTGTTTAAACCAATTGGTTTTTATTATTGTGCATAGGACTGACTGCCCTAGACGCTGCACACCCCCTGTGCTGTGAGCAAAACACCCCCTGTGCTGTGAGTAAACTACCAAAATAAGTTTAAGGTGAACCCTTACATTCACCTGCAAGACATAATTGACACAATTTGGCTTGAGTGGGGTTTGAAGGTTAGTACATTCATGGCCTGGACAGCAAGGAAAAAGGGCCAAACTCTAATAGTTGGTGAATACAAGGAGCAGTATGCACTACTCCCAAGGTATGCAAACAAATCCTTAGGAGTAATAGAAACAACACTGTCAAGCTTCAGATGAATGGGAATGTGTTTGAGAGGGCTTACTTCTGCTTTGAGGCATTGAGGAGAGGGTTTATGGCAGGTTGTAGGCCATTTATTTCACTTGATGGTTGTTTTCTTAAGGGTCCATTTGGAGGGCAGCTACTAGTAGCAGTAGGTAGAGATGGGAATAACCAATTTTTCCCCATAGCTTGGGCAGTGGTGGAGGTGGAAAGCACTGACAGTTGGAGTTGGTTTTTGAATTTGCTGGCAATAGATTTAGGGAGCAATGAAGGTGCAGGTTACACATTCATGTCAGATCAACAAAAGGGGTTGTTAGCTGCTGTAAAAGAAGTATTTCCAGAAGCAGAAACAAGAGTTTGTGCCAGGCATGTGTACACAAACTTTAGAACTGTTTTTGGTGGTGGTATGGAGTATAGGAAGCAATTTTGGATTATTGCCAAATCCACAACTGAGAATGAATTCACTGCTCAAATTGAAGTGATGAGGCAAATTTCTCACGCAGCGAGCGAGAAGATCTACTAAACGAAACTATAGGAAGTGGTGTAGAGCTTTCTATAGTTCTATGTCATGTTGTGATAGTGTTGACAACAACATGTCAGAAGTTTTCAATGCTTACATCCTGAACAGTAGACATAAGCCAATCATAACCATGCTAGAAGATATTAGAGAGGGTTTGATGGAAAGATTGCATAAAAAAAGAGATGCAATTGGGAAGAAAGAATTGTTGTTATGCCCTAGAATTCATCAACTTGTTGAGAAGCACAAGATTTGGGCTAGAGGGTGGAATGCTTTCTGGGATGGTGGCTTCTGTTATGGAGTCAGAGAAGGAGCAACTCAGGTTAAATATGTTGTTAATTTGACAGATAGAACTTGTAGCTGCAATGCATGGCAAGTTAGTGGAATACCTTGCAAGCATGCAGTGGTGGCCATATGGAACAAAGTTGATGAACCTGAACAATATGTTAGTCAATTTTTCAGTAAAGAAACATACATGAAAGCCTATGATTTTTTGTTGGAGCCATTGAATGGTCCTCAAGAGTGGCCACAATCTGAGTCCTTAGTGCTTCCACCCAAACTTAAAAAGTCAGAAAGATAGACGTAAAACTAAAAGGAGACTCCAAGCTGGAGAAGTAACCAAATCCGGTAAGATGAAGAAGGTTGGGACTGCAATGACTTGTAGTTCTTGTGGCATACAAGGACACAACAAGAGAGGGTGTAAAAATGTGAGGTCTGATAACTATGGTACTTCAACTAGCACTGAACAAGCAACAGCCACAACTGAACAAGCAACAACACCAATGCATAACAGGGGAGTAGGTGTATATACTTACCCTAATGGACATCAGAGAATAGCAAATGTAAGTGAGTTTAATTTTATCATGTATTAAGCAACATTCTTGTAATGTTATCAGAACACTAAATGATTTTAACTTTTGCAGTTTATTCCTCAAACTGAAGTGACTTCAAGGTCACCACCTGTATTAAGTCAACCAAGGGCAGCAGCTTTTTACTCAGATTTTGAAGGAGATCAAATTGTTTACTCATTCAATCAAGATTACAGTTGGTCACAAAATGATGTTGGGTCTAATAACCCACAAACAATCACAAGCCAAGCACTACAAGATCTAGCTAGGGCTAAAAGAAGGCAGAACAACTTAAACTAAGTAAGTTCATTGCAACTCAAATAGTGTTTATAAAGTTGCATATAGTTTAATTCATTACAAGACATTCCATGTCTTAATTACATAAGAACATAAGCAACAACAAGTAAAGTGAACAGTGCTAGAAAAAACCATCTAATAATATTTTTGGACCCTCCATTTTGTTGCATTTTCAACATCACCTTCTCTGCTGCCATCTTTCTTGCAATTTGAAGTCTGCCACCATGAATTTTCCTTAATTTCCTCACCTCACTCTTCAGTTCTGTGTTCTCCTCCATTAATGTCAAAATTACATCCCTCTGCCACTCTGTAGGGTCATCAACATCTACCCATCTGAAAAACTTGCAGCCCCTGGTATTGGCTTCAGGATCATAATCTGGGCATGCTAAAAATCTTCTGCCAGGATTGTCCGCAGTCCATGACCTAGTCTTGGACAAAGTGAATCCACAATAACAATGCTTTGGGGTTGGGAGAATCCTTTTCCTTGACATTTTTCTGCAAAAAAACGTAAAATAATTTTTCCTGGATAATAAACATTAACAAGGTTGAATTTTTATATCTGCAGTTCATACCTGGAACTACTGGATTTTTTTTGGGAAGCTTCAGAGCACAGCAAGAAGAAGAAGTGGCAGTTTTTGGAGAAATATCACATTTTTGGGAGCCTTAAATAGCCAGCTTAAGTTACCGTTGGGAATTTATTTTTTTTCCCTGTAAAACATAACTGCCATTATAGTTTTTTGTGCCAAACAGGTTTTTTTGTATATTAAATTCGAAGTTAACAGAAAAGTTAACACCGTTGTACTTTGGGTGAGTAAACTCCAACTTTTGAAAGTTGGGTGAGTGAACTCCAAATTTTGTCAAAGTTGAGGGGTGTGTTTTATGGTTAACTCTAGAGGAATCAGATTTGGGCAAGTAAGGAGTGAAAAAGATGGACAACCCAACCAAACATATAGAAAAGGAGTGGGTTACCTCAATCCGTTTTCAAGCCCAAAATAATACCAACCAAACAGGCCCTGAGTAAGAGAGATGAGATGATCGTGAATTGATGATAAGGGATTTCCAGATTTTGTCTTGTACTACTACTACCATATATTCTTTGTAAAATTGTAAATTCTCCTCCTCTTTTTTTTTTTTTTTTTATCTTTATTGAATATAGAACTGAGTTGCGTCATTATTATTTTTCTGATTTGATGAATACTATATCCAATTGCATTTAGAATAGAAATGAAAAATAAATTTTTTTTGAGTTAATGTCACGATTAAATTTTGATCTGTATAATACAGTTTAGTCGGTAAAAATAATTTCATGGTCTGTAAAAGTTTGGCGAAGAGGTTTACAATAAAGATGAGATTGCAGTGGCAGTTCATGAGAAGAAGCCATGGATACAGCAAGGGTGGTGCAAACCAAGGCCATTATGTAATTGAGGGGGCTTACACTAAAACCGCTACTGGGAGTAGCGGTCACCTTTAATGAACCGCTACTCTAAGTAGCGGTTTCTGTGGGTTGAGTGTGTTGTGGTTTTCTTTTCTTGTGATTAGCGGTTTTACTTAAGTACAATAAAAAGCCAAATTTCAGAAGTGTTGTCCTACGTGGACGATATGTAGAGAATTAATTCTAACTTTGGCGCATATAGGGAATTAAAACTTCCTTTGACAATATTGAGGGAAACAAATTCCAAAGTTACTTATAAAAAGTTATTTTTGACAAAAAGTTACTTATATAAAGTTATTTTTGGGTCAAACTTAAAAGGAAGATGAAAGGAAAGGAGTAAGAAAATGGATATATAGTGTTGTACTTGTAGCATGCTCCAATCCCGCGACCTCCCCCCACGTGACTGTAAGCTTTTTAGAGCATTCTTAACAATGAACAAAAAAATGTTCATGGCTTTGACCATTTTTTTTGGGCTTAATCATGAACCTCTAAATGATTCGTGCGCGAATCGAGGTGAATGTATTCGGTTTTCCAAACAGTTCGTTGAGGAGAGATGATACACATACACTCGGTGCATGTGGGCCACACATACACTGGATGTATGTGTTACTACTAAAATGTATACCTTTTGTATGTGTTACTACTAAAATGTATACTGTTACTAAAAAAATTACAAACTTACAATCATTTGAACTTGTTTTGTTATTCAACGATATTTGAATTTACATAATACATAGACGATTGAAATACTATATTTAGAATTGGATTTTATTACATGGTAGGGATGAAATTATAAGATTATTTATCTACAAACAAATTAAATAATTGAAAACGACAAGAAAATTTAGTAGAAAAATGGTGAAGATGAATAAGATGAAGCTAATATATGAATAATCTGGAAAAAAAAATTACAATTCTTTTTTTTAGTTTTAAACAAAGGATTCATACAAATTTAAACAAAGAAAATTTCATAAAACATAATTTTTAAACAAAGATAAAGAACAAATCATTAAAAATAAAATTATCTGTCGAAACATTGTAAGTTTGTAATAATTTTAGTAATAATATTCATTTTAGTAGTAACACATACACAAGATATAAATTTTACTAGTAACACATACACCTAGTGTATATGGCCCACATACACCCAGTGTATGTAGCTTTTGCCTTCGTTGAGAGAATTCATCTCGCCAACCAGGCACTGGGAAGGAAAAGAAAATCAGAAAAAACAAAAAAACACGCCACATGTTGCGAAAGCATTGGCCGAATCAGTGCAGCAAACAAAAAGCAAAGGGCTCCCTTTCCCAGTCACCCTACTCCTTGATGACACTTGTTACTGTTTGCTTTGGTCTAGAAAAATAGTTTTTTCAACTTTTAAAATATTTATATCTCGAAAAATACATTTCCAAAAAAATAATAAAATTACCAAAATTCATATTTTTTCATCATCTACAAATAGACATCCATCTTGATATAACTTTTATCATGTTTTATTTTTCTAAAAAGTAGGGGGGGAAATGAGAAGAAGTAATGAACCTTTTTCAATTTGTTCATGGTTAAGAAGTGAAATTAAAAATGGTTTGTGAAAATGATGTGGAGGTGAGAGAAGGATGAACCATTTTTTTGGGTTCATGAGTAAGAGTGCTCTAAACGGTAGTTTGTATAATAAAGAAAATTTGAAAATTTCACTTGAATAATATGAATTATGCCTGATATCTCATAATATTTTCAACTATGGATTATTCCTAGAATGTTTTTTAAAATAATTCTAAAATAATAATGATGTGTCTAACTCTAGTTGGCTAGACAGAGGGAGGGGACCCAAGAGAAGAGCGAGAAAACTGGAAAAAAAAACTAATTAAATATGTTATTGGACACTTTAGATCATTTTGGGAAGGTAACAACCATAGTTGGGAAGACAAGCCACAATTTGGATTATTCTTGTAAATTTTTCTCAAAATTACAGGTTTGTATTTTAATGCAAGTCCCAAAACATCTGTTACGCCATTAACTTTAAACGTTCTTATTTGATGGCTTCCATAACTTTCTTCCTCCACCCTTCTAATAATAAAGATGAGTTTTTTGGTTAACGAGTCAAGTACGGGTTAATTTGCGAATAATGGAACAAAAGAATGATAATTTAGAGTTAGTGGCTAATGGATCTAACAAGGATAATGTTGGTTTGACTGTAAGAGCATCATTTTCATTGTAGAAACTTAGGGGTACCTTAGTGAAAACTCGGGGATATATGAATTTTTTCCATAGATAATGTCAAAGGGAGTTTTAATTCCTCCTATGTGCCAAACTTCAAATCAATTACATGGATACCGTCTACGTAGGACAGGACGCGAGAATTTTTTTTTATTGTACTTAAGTAAAACCGCTACACAGAATAGCGGCTTACCTTAATAAGCCGCAAATTTGAATAGCGGTTAAAGGAAAAGTAAACCGCTAAGTGAAGTAGCGGTTACATAAACCTGACCGCTACTCTTAAAAGCGGTTTACAAGGCCCCCCTTGCACATCTAAGCCACAACACTTGACAGCTATAAACCACACTCGACAGACAGTTATACATCGACTTCTACATCTTCTACGCATGCCTCCCATACATCTACCGCGACACCTTTGCTTTCGCCTCCAATATGTCAGAGGACCTACCGACGATATTCGACCACCACTCCGTCTTCTCTTGACGCCATTGCGGAGTTTGATTAGTCAACGCCTAATTCATCCAGACCTACACAAAAGAAGAAGAGGGGGGGCTTAGCACTTTCACTTTTTGTTTGTATAGTTAGTTAGTTATGTAACACTATGTTATATTTTATACTATGTTATTTGGACTATCATTATGTTATTTGAAAATTTTATGTCATTTTCTTAATCTCGCTTCATCGTTATGAAATTCTTGGCTTCATCATTAGTTTGGATGAATTTTTTGTTGGATGAACTTGGTGTTTGTGATTGATGTTTGGATAAATTTAGATTTGGATGAACTTGGTGTTTGGTGATTGATGTGTGGATAAATTTGGTGTTGTTGGATGAAATTGCAGATTGGGTGATTTGGTATTGAAATTGCAGTTTGGATGATGTTTCTAGCGTTTCGGCCAGTGATGGAAAAACAAAACCTGGCCGGTTTGACCGCTCTAATAAATCTCTACTCCAGATAGCGGTTTACAGAATGCCCAAAAATGGGCAGTAGCTGATACCCCATAGGAAACATCTATACCAAGTGGCGATTTAGGTTGACAAACCTCCATTGTGAATAGCGGTTTCCCCTCTTAAACCGCTACTGCACGTAGCGGTTTAACTTAAAGTCAACCGACTACTCTGGGTAGCGATTTCTTATGCCGAAAATTTTAAAAAAACATTTTATTTCCTAGCGTACTGTCCTACGTGGACGGTATGCAAGTAATTAATTTGAAATTTGGCGCATAGGAGGAATTAGAACTCCCTTTGACATTATCTAGGGAAAAAACTCGGAATATATAGTGAATTATGAAAAAATTGAATGGTGAATAAGTTAAAAATTTAAGGAGGTTTGGTGGAAAGTTAGAATAATTTAAGCGGAAGGAATATGTAAGGTGTCTTCTCTTCACCTTACAATAATAGTCATCATAAGGTAACATCAAAGCTAATCAGGTCTAATTAGGGTTGACGAAGTGTAATCATGTGTACCTTAGGTAAAATTAAAGTTAATTAGGTCTAATCAAGTCTAATAAGTTCAATTAGATATAACGCATCCATAATGCGTTGTACCATACAACTATATAAAGAAATCAACTAATAATCTCCTGTATTTTGGTATAGAAAGAAGGGGATTTCTAGAGAGAGAGGCTCTGCCTTCTCTCTAGAAATTCCTCCTAATAGCAAACCCTAAAAAAGCCCCAATTCAATTTCATTAGAAATTGAAACCCTAGCCTTCTCTTTCTTCATCTTCTTCCTAGTTCTAGCTATTGCTATGACTTAGTTATTTTCATTTTAGTCAAATTTCTCTGTCCTCAGTCGGACTTTCTCTCTCTCTCTCTAGCCCCTAATCTGTTAGTCGCGATGTTTCGTTTCTCATCGCTGATGTTTTCGTTCCATTTTGTTCGCGGTGGATCGGTTTTAGTCTTCTTGGGAATGGTTGCTCGCGGTGTGAGTGGTGGTCGATTGGCTGTCGTTCATGGCCGAAGCTTCTGAGGTCTCTTTTTCAGTTCGTTTCTTGAGGTGGATTGTGGGTTTCCTCGTCGCCGGAGGTTTGTTCACGGTGGGTTGGTGTTCATATCGACTGGTTCTTTGCCGCGGCTTCGGTGATTTATGGGTTCATTTACTGTTTTCTTGTTTCTTTTTTTATTTTCTTTTTTCTGTCTATTTTAGTTCTTGTTTTTTAGGTGTTAGTCTTGTGGTTGGTTTTGTTTGGTGTGGCCTCAAGTAATTGTGCTTCCCTTGTGAAGATTTGGGAGCTTATTCATTTTCGGTGGTGTTTGTCTTGCCCCCCGAGAAGGGTTTAACTCGATTTGGGCCTGGGGTGATGGTGTGGTGCCGCGGCAGATCATCTACTCGAGTTCCTTAGTGCTCCTTTTTTCTTCGTTATTTCTGTACTTGATGCTTATTATAACCACCCTTTGGGGTGCTTTAGGGGGTGTCTCTTGTGTAGACACCTCCTAGTTTTCTCTCCTTATCAAAAAAAAAAAAACTAATAATCTCCTGTCAAAAAAGAACAGGGTTGTTTTTACACCCCTAGGCCCTATAACGGTTTGCTTCTCTCTTGCCGGACAAGAATTCTAGGACGTGAAATCATCTTGGGGATATTAGTTGCTTCGAAAAGCAACTGCGCTCTTTTGTGTCAAAGATTCACGCAAAATACGAAATTCATAGTTTGCTTATTAAACTTAAAGCCCCAAATCAAAGAAACTATATTTAATGCAGAAAGTCCATTGGGGTTTATTGTTCCCCCACTCTTTCTCCACTTAGAGGAAGGCCCTGCACTCGACGAGGGTATCCAGCCACTTCTTCATTTACTACCATTCAGTTTATTATCAGAAATTCACATTGATAATTATTCTCTTTTTGGACATTCATATGGATCGGGTTTTTATAACCTTATGGAGTGGAGTGTCTAATCACTCGTAAACGAATATGGATGTTTTACATCTCCTAACAATTTGCTCTCTTTCTTGCAGGATACAGTCAGATGGTTTTTAGTCCAATAATTTATGATGGATTGCCTCGTTCTGCGTGCTTCTATGGGTTGCTTATTTTTTTCCTCTCTCGGAAAGAATCTAATTTTATTATACATACCGATAGTGAATAACCTCATGATATAAGAATTTTATGGTTTGTCACCTCTGCACTTTCCACTCCTTTGTTCATAGATAAAGGTCCTAAGGTGGAACATTCAAGGTGTAAGAAAGCCTCAAGCTCTTGTTAAACTAGATTTTTTCAAAAATAGATTTCAACCGGATTTAATTTTTATACAAGAAACTCTTACAAATGCTAGAAATAGTCGAAAAATCCTCAACGCCCTTCATTTTCATAATAAGTTAATCATTAACCCAGTTAATCATTGTGGTGGGCTATGGGTTTGTTGGAATAATAACAATATTATCGTGAAAAACAATGAAACTACTCAAAATGCTAGTCGACTCGGCGAAGTTGTAGGCTCTAAGAAATAAGATCCAGAGTGATTCCTCACCTATCCTACCTATCCTGTCAGAGGCCCAGTTGAACTCTCGCTTTAAAGACCGCACAGTCACTGACATATGTATTGAACCTTTGTTCTTCCACTCCATACGATATGATGGATGGAGACTTATTTTGATTGAACTCTTTCTCTGAACTCTATCTCTCTCCGGATATCAAGAACCCATGGGGAGAGCCCCTATAAACGAGTCTCTTTGGATAAGAAGGCTCCGACAGGTTTGAGCAGGCGCACTCTTCAGAATGTGGTCGTCTCTTTGCAGCAAATCGTCTGTTATTGAATCGACTGCTTGATAGAATAGGCGGTTCTCTTTCGTTGCGTCCATTTAGTGATTAAGTACAAACCTCAAAATAAAGATTATGCAATTACGGCAACGTATGTCCAGCATAGGAAGAGGAAAGAGACAACTTTTGGAACTATCTTCATTCTTACCTACATCAGTCACAACCCCTTGGTTACTAATAGGCGATTTCAATGAAATGCTTACAAACCCATGATAAACTTAGAGGACGACCTCTCCTTCCTAATCAATTAGTTAGACTACCTGATCTAATGAGTCAAATTAATGCCACCGATTTTCCATGTCTACAAAATGGCTACTCTTGAAAAAGTAATTATCCAAGCCACACGATTTGTGAACGTATCGATAGAACTATAGGTCACATACCTTAACAAATGATTTCCCAAATAGTGTAACTTTGTATGGTAATGTTTCAGTATCAGACCATACTCCTATGTTTTTCAACTCTAATGACAACAAAAAGAAACTCCACCCTTTCAGTTTCCAAAATTTTTGGACCTTAGAACAGGATTCCCATTCAATTGTTAATTAAGAAAATATGGCAAACCTCAATTACAGGATCAAGATTCTATAGAATTCAACAAAAGCTTCTACGTTTTAAGGCAGCCCTCAAAAGTTGGGCTCGGCTTCACTACTGACATTCCGCAAATAAGCGTATTCAAAATGAAAATAAAATTATAGGAACTACAGGATAAACTTTGGCAACAACCCTACAACTCGATCTTAGTCAATCATATTAACCGCCTTATCAAAAAAAGAGAAAAGTTCCTCATTTTTTGTCAACGCAACTGGAGGCAGATAGTAAAAAAAAAGTGGCTTACTCAAGGTGATCGTAAATCAAGATTTTTTTTCACAACAAAATAAAAAAACAAATTGCAAGCACCACTATTTATCGTCTAAAAACGATCTACACCAATGGGTAGACACTCATGATGAAATCTCCCGAATTCTTCGCACCTCTTTCAAAGAAAGATTATCCACCAACACGAACACCCTAAGAAACATTGATCTTAGCTTTATAGACCCAATTATCTCCGCATAAGATAGTCATACTCTTTTATCGCCAGTCACCCCCAAGGAAATCAAACAAGCTTTCTTTTACATCAATCGTGACAAATCCCCAGGATCTCATGGCTTTGGGAGTAAATTCCACTAGGCTTACTGCCATAATTGAAAAAGAAATTTGCATCATAATTCACGGTTTTTTCTCCCATGGGCAACTGCCTGCCTCCCTAGATCATACTATTATTACCTTAACTCTGAATAATGATTTCCCTAAGACCCCTAATAATTTCTAACCCATTAACTTAATTTACACAATCTACAAAGCCATTTCAAGAATTGTAGTACAAAGACTTAGTCCAGTTATGCAAAAAACCATTAGCCCCTTTCAAAATGCTTTCACTCAAGATTGATCAATCCACTATAACATTTTATTAGTTAATGTCTTCCAAAAATAAAAATAAAAACAGGATGGTGTGCCTTAAAGCTTGACATAGAAAAATCTTAGACGACATAGAATGGGAATTCCTATGGAAATGTCTAAAGGTGTTTGTGTTCCCGGCCCAATGGATCTCTTGGATCAAAGAATGTGTTACCAAAGTCTCTTACTCCATAAAAATAAATGGCCAAACTACTCCTTGGTTCATCCTTCACTAGTAGAATAATTGCTTATTGCTGCGGTAGTATTGCTGCGGTTTTACCAATACGCAGCAATATATCACGTAAAAAGAAAAGGTAAATTATAAAATAACCATATTGTTGCGGTTTCTGCTGAAAATCGCAGCAATATTGTTTCAACGGAAATTTTTTTGAAAAAGTTTGACCATTTGACCACATATATTGCTGCGGTTTCTGGGAAAAACCGCAGCAATATATTTAAATAATATTTTTTAATATTATTTTAATATATTGCTTGCGGTTCTTCCCGAAAACCGCAAAGAATATATTTAAATAATATTTTTTAATATTATTGTTTCAACGGAAATTTTTTTGAAAAAGTTTGACCATTTGACCACATATATTCTTTGCGGTTTACGGGAAAAACCGCGAGAATATATTTAAATAATATTTTTTAATATTATTTTAATATATTCTTTGCGGTTCTTCCCGAAAACCGCAAAGAATATGTCAAAAAATATGGGCAAAAAAAAATTAGGATTTTCATAAAACCCGTCTCTCCCACTCATAAGTCATTACCCGCCTCCCCATCCCTTCTCTCTCCCACTACGGATCCGACCTCTCTCATCCTCCCCCATCTCTCTCTCTCTCTCTCTCATCCTTCCGTCTCTCGGATCCGACCTCTCTCATCGGCAATTCGCGTCGCTGAGAAGCAACGAAGACCTTCGCTCGGCTGCTCGACTCGAGTTCTCGTTCAGTTCGTCGGCCGCTCGACTCAAGTATTCCTTCGCTCGTTCAGTTCATCGGCCTCTCGAGTTCTCCTTCGCTCGTTCAGTTCGTCGGCCTCTCGAGTTCTCCTTCGCTCGTTCGCTTCTTCTGTTCGTCGGCCGTTCGAGTTCTTCGTCGAGTTCGTCGGCCGTTCGAGTTCTTCGTCGAGTTCGTCGAGTTCGCTCTGATGTTCGTGGGATTCTCGCCTCTTTCTCCTCGTCGACAATGTCGAATTCGCGTCGCTGGGATTCTGGTTTTAGATTTTTTAGTTTTGATTTGTTTTTTAATTTTATTTTATATAGGTTTTATTTTTAGATCTGATGTTAGTGTTTACTTTTTTTTTTTTTTTTACTTTTATGTTTTGGAATGAATGTGATGTCTGGTTTTTTCTTATGTTAGTTTCAACTTTTGGAATAAAATTTTCTTAGATGAATATACATGAATGTGATGTCTGGTTTTATTTTCGTTTTTGGACTGAATGGATATAATGCAGGGAGTATTTCGTGTTTGTGAATAGTTTGATCCCTCAAACTTTTGAATAATTTGCAAAAAAAAAAAAAAAAAAAATTAAAAAACAATGCATATTGCTGCGGTTTCTGTCAAAAATCGCAGCAATATGTTTGTTTTTTATTAATAAATTCAATGTATTGCTGCGATTTGCACCAGGAACCGCAGCAATACATTGTATTTTTTAAATAAAAAATAACCATATTGCTGCGGTTTTTGACAGAAACCGCAGCAATATCTTGACATATTACTGCGGTTAAAAACCGCAGCAATATGTTAATTACCTATTGCTGCGCCCTTAATTGCTGCGCGGTCAAAACCGCCGCAATAGGCCACTTAATGACCGCAGCAATAAGCATTTATTCTACTAGTGCTTCTAGGGGTCTTAGACAAAGAGACTTCCTCTCTCCTACCTATTCATTATTTGTACGGAAGTTTTCATTCGAAAGTCATCCCTTAAAAGCCAAAATCATAAAACAGGAATTGGATTCAAAATTCAACCCTGAGATTCTAATATTGCCTGTCTTCTCTTTGCGGACGACAACCTATTCTTCAGTAACGCGATCGCTCCCACTTGTAACAACCTCAAAACACTAGTGGAAAAAAGCCCATCGGATCCGGTCAAAACCGGGATTATAGATCCAGTTTTGGTCCGAATCATATAGGCCCGCAACAGATTGTATAAATTAACTGATCCGGTCTAGGACCAGATCAGTTAATACCTTACTGATCCAGTCAATAGTGAAAACCGGATCAGTATATGGAAAATATACTGATTCGGTTTTCGCTATTGATCGGATCAGTAAGAGGTCAATTTAAATAAAAAAAAATTATACTGCTACCTAACGCAACAATCAGTCCAAAGTCTTCTCTTTATGCACGCATTTCAAAAAAAAAAAAAGAACGCAAAGTACTAAATAACTTACATCAACCATAACAACGAAAAATTACAGCAATACGAAATTAAAAAATATACAACAATTACAAAATTACAAAATTAATTACACTTACAACATTAACAATATAACTTACAGAAATTAAAATTATGAAATTAACAACAAAAATTACAAAATAAATGGGAACCAAAAAATTTAAAAATTAACACACTCATGTTCGTGTGTGGGAACCAAAAAAATAATCTTTGAAGTAACAAATTTGAAACCTGCATTTAGATCTGCGTTTAACAGCCCTATGTTCGTGGGTGGTGGTTGGTTGATGCTTAACAGCCCTAGATCTGCGTTGAGTGAAGAGCAACGAGTTGGCCAATGTCAAAACTTGGCCCACTGAACCGGAGAGAGGCGAAATCCAAATTGACAATAGAACTTCAACAACACATTTTTCAACTGGCGAACGGAAACGAAGAGTAGTAAATAACTAAGATCTACTGAATTTGGAGAACTTAAAGCAAGAAAAACAACTCTATGAGCCTATACAAGCTAATCAACTATCAATAAGAATGCGCCTTCAACGTGAAGGTCACATCCACCCACAGGTCACAAATTGACAATAGCACTGCAGCTCCTCACCGTCCTCAACCACCCTCACCGTCGTCCGCCATTTCTAGCAGTGGCAGCAGTTTCGAAGCGAGTGGCAGCAGTATCAAAGCGAGTTATGGAAGCCATTAAAGCGAGTTATGGAGGAGAGAAAAGATTTAGAGGAGAGAGAGAGAGAGAGTAGAGGAGAGGGGGCTGAAGTGATGAGAGAGGAGAAGAATGTAGGGTTTGGGGGTTGTATTGGAGGAATGGAGCGCAGGAGGGTTTGGAGCCTTATATCCACTAAACGAAAATTGGATCGAGTCCCCACAAAAAATAAAATTGGCCCGACGAAAAAATAACGGCAAAAATTACGGAAAATCTGAAGACCGGATCAGATTTTAGAAAACCGGATCGGTTTCTATTAACTGATCCGGTTCATTAAATGACCGGATCAGATTTTCCGCCCAGCTTTCCCTTCAATTTTTTTAATGATTTTCGGATGCGGTTTTATAAAAATCGAATTTGTTACTAAGTGACATATAAGGTTTTTTCACTAGTGAAATAATTATAAATGACTTCTGCAATGTCTCTGGTCAATTAGTCAACTTTCATACATTGGCAATCATTTTTCTCAAAACAGATCTCCAGTGGAAAAAAAAGTTCCTTAGCAAGCCATTTGAACATGTTGCCTCATTCTAAACTAGGACGTTACTTAGGAATTTATTTTAGCTCCTATTAACAGACAAAGGAATTAGATAGAAAATTGGTAATAATGGCAAAGATATCCATTTTTGGCTCGACAACTGGCTAGATCCTCAGAATCCCCTTACCATCCTCAATATCCAACCAGAGATAGTCTATCTAAATCTTCGACCCAGTGAGTTTATTTTGCCCAACAAAATTTGGAACATTGGCAAACTCGACATTCTACTTGTTTCACAATTTAAAGAACCCCTCTCCCTATTCAGATTTGGTTGATATTTTAATCTTGGTCCCGGTGCCCAGTGCTAACTTCAACTTTAAATCTGCCACTTGGCTATCTCATAACCTGAATTCCAAAGGAGATAAATAGCGATTTGGATGGATCTGGCAATTGACATCCCTCCGAACCTAAAAAGTTTTATCTGACAAATTTGTCACAACAGTCTGGGGGGTCGTGATATTCTATATAGCAGAAAAATTATTCCCCTTGATTCTTGTGGTCTCTGTAATCAATAGCCAACATCTATTGTCCATCTTTTCAGTACTTGCAGAATTACTCAACACCTTTGGAACCTTCCAGAAACATGGTTACACTTCAAGATCCCGACTTTTCCTCTCGAATCCATCTGGCCCCTTATTCGCTCAAAAAGCATATTATCCCAAAATTCAATTTCCTCATATGAAGTCTTTGGAATGATAATAGTGAAAAAGTAAACATCCTCCGGGTTTTAACTTTCATAGAGCCCATTTTAAATCAAACAATGGCATATCTATTGAGAGGCCGATATTTGTGATTCCGCATGGACCCCCCTCTCTTACCAACTACTTCACGCTCAGCCTCCTCCTTCCCCTCACTCTACCTTGGTGGCTTAGAACGAAGCCTCCTCCAGTATCCGTTCTCAAACTTAACTTTGATAGTTCAGTTCGTGCTTCTTCGACAGGCATGATGAGTTATCATTCGAAATCATGAGGGGAAGATGCTCAAAGCTTGCACTTTCAACCTTAGCTTGGCAGTTCGCGATCGCGAGTCTTTATTGCAGAAGCTATCGCTCTACAACAATGCTTATTACTTCTTGCCATCCAAGATAAAGTTCAGAATACTGAAATTGAAGGTGACAACCTCTTAGTCATCAACTCTGTTAAAGGTCTCTGAGAGGCCCCTCGACAAATTCTCAACATTATTGAAGACATACAATATCTTCTTAAGACTTTCAACAATTTGAAGATTCGACACACTTATAGAGAAGCAAACAAGACAGCTAACTGGATAACTGATTTTGGTCATCTAGCAAACTCTCATTTTCATATTAAACTTTGTAATAATTCAGCTTTAAATTCTATCCTTGTAATCGATGCTTCATGAGTTCCACTCGTGCGGACGGCGATCTCCCTTAATGACTAACGAAGGTTAACCGCCGTTAGTCATTAATCCTAATTTCCTGTTTTAAACCCTAATTAACCCTAACACTAACCTTAAACACTAACCCTAACCCCTAACCCTAACCCTAACCCCACCACCCCTTCCCCCACCCTCCCACCACCCCCATCCCAGCAGCTCCCCCCCCCCCCCCCCCGTCGACCCTCCCAGCCTCCCCGTTCAATCCCCCCACCCTCTCCCACCCCCGTCGAATCCCCCCACCCTCCCCCACCCTTGTCGAATCCCTCCCTACCTCCACCCCGTCAAATTCCGCGAAGCTCATTGGCCGGGTTAATGGGTGGGGGAATTCAAATAAAAATGGCTCTTGGGATGGGTTAATGGGTGGGGGAATTCCGCGAAAATGGTCTTTAATGGGGGTTAATGGGTGGGGAATGCCGCGAAAACTACCGCTTGGCCGGTGGTAGATCGGGCGAGAGAGAGGGCTGCGACCGGTGGTAGATCGGGCGAGAGAGAGGGATGCGACCGGTGGTTATTGGCAAAGGGCCGCTGGGGAGTGGGGGAGTGGGGGAGTGGGGGGGGATGGGGGGGGGGAGCCGCCTGGGAGGGGGGGGGAGGGAGGGAGGCTGGCTGGGATGGGGGTGGTGGGATGGTGGTGGGAGGGTTAGGGTTAGGGTTAGAATTATAGGTTAATTAGGATTCAAAGCAGAAAATTAGGGTTAATGACTAACGCCATTAGTCATTAAGGGTATTTGAGGGTACCACGTGAATTAGTTTTAAACTTAGGGGTACCTGGTGAAATTTGAAAACATGGAGGGTACCACGTGAATTTTTTAAAAACTCGGGGGTATCAGGTGAAAAAACCGTTATATTTAACATTTTAACTCATGGATAGTCCATCATGATTCATGAATCATCCACTCGTGAAGCTAAACCACGGCTTCAGCTGACCATGGTTAACTAATAACCATTAACCAACCCTTCAACTAACCACTCCTATGGTTTAAAAATACCACACACACCACTGAATGCCATCCCTTTGCTTCGGTGAACGAGAAATACAATTTAAAAAAACCAAAAAATAACATTAACGGAGAAGTTAAAGATTCCGTTAGATCTACAAACGACGTTAATAGCTCACCCGCCTAAGTATAAAACGGTAACAAAAGATCGTCACGGTTCTCAAAGAAGACGATCTCATAACCGTTGGATCTACAATCAACGGCTACGATCTAAAGATGAGAGTTCAACAAAAAAACGGGTGGGTATAAAATGTGCAGTTTAAGAAGAGAGAGAACATTTTTCTCGTCTCTGTATGTATCATTCAAGCTTATTTGCTCCTCTTTCTCTCTCCTCCTCATTATTCATATGCACTTTCTTCTTCTCTTTCAATTTTTCTTCCATCTTCAACTTGTTCAAACTATTTAATTTTATAATTTTGTTGTTGTTAATTCTGGAAGAGAATGCAAGAAACAGAGTATCAATTTTAATTGAGTAGTAATTTTATCCTTTAGTTGACGATCTGCCATTGATAGAGCTTTGGATTGAATTTGAAAGGTTTGTGTTTTGGATTCAATGGAATAATCTGGAATTTTATCTCTATGTAATCTGAAAAAAAAACTAAGAATGAAAGTTGTAAACCGGAAATTAATGATAATTTGCGTTGATTTTGTTGACAGAAATATCAATTTTTTGATAGAAGATTGGACGATTGAACAATCGGTTGAATTTGGAGGTGTGTTGTTGAGTTGTTGAAATCAAGTTTTGGCGATGAAACTCTTTGAATTTGTTGTTAAAACTGACTAATTTTGTTTGAATTTCTTCTTATTTACAGTTATTTATCACAGAATCGATCGGTTTCTACAGTTTTGTGCTTGAATTTGAAAAGAAGAAGAGGTAATTGTTTCCGCAGAGTGAGAAAAAACACTTAATTTTTGGTGTGTTCTTCGTCAAAATTGTGACTCTGCGTTCAAAAATCTGTGTCTCAGCCAATTGAAAGCTCGATAAAACAGAAAACAATCACTGGTACCGATCTTCGAAGTCTTCGCTTCAATTTCTTTTTCTGTGATTTTTGTCTAAATCAGCTTAATCTGATGGTTTAAAAAAAGTAGTTCATATAAATTTGACTATATTTATCTACAATTTTGCAGAGTGTTGAAGATTTCTTCTGCATTTTTCACCTGGTTTCGGAATTCGAAGATTGAAGCTGAGATTTGATTTTCTTTTTTCCAGGATTTTGGAAGTTTTTTCTTCAGGTAATGCAATGCCTCAAATTCCTTCTGATTTTCTCTCTCTTCCTTCTGATTTTCTCTCTCTTCTTTCTGATTTTCTCTCACTTCCTACAAAGATGTTTTTGGTGAATAATCTTACAACGTCGTTTTTCTGAAGAAAATCGCTCTTTAGTGTTTTTTTTTCCAGCAATTATGATGCAAAATTCATTACTTCTCCTCTCGCAATGTATTTCAGAACTCTCCAAAACGGCGTTTTTTTTGCTCATTAATAATTTTGTTTCTCCTGTTTGAGTGGTTCCGTTTTCCAGCTTTTCAGCTGTTTTATCGCAATTCACACCAATTTCAACTTGTTTCTCTTTCAGAATTTTTCGCGGATCTTTTTTTTTTTTCTCGAAAATCTCAGTCTCTACTCCCTCCGTTCTTCGCCCTTTCAATCTGATATAACTTCGTGAGAAATTGTGTTTTTTCATGGATGAATTTTTCGAGGAAAAAAATAATTGTGTTTTTGCAGTTCATCTTTCCTCCATTCTTTCCGGCTTCAGTTTTTAATCGAGTTAAAAAGGTTTATTTTGGAGCAAAATTCCTAAACTGGCATAAATGCATAATTTTCCGCTGTTTTTGAGTAGGCAGATTTTTGGTTTTTTAATTTCTTTTTCTTATGATTATTTATAATTTTCGATGTTTTAAAAAAATATATATATCATGTCATTTTGCTGAATATTGACCTAAACTTTAATGGATTCCTAGGTCCCGATCTTCATCTATTATCAACCATTAATGCTCCTGTGTATTAGGTGTAGTCCTTCAAGTATTTGTTTGTTTAATGGAAATGATAATTATTTGCTATTTTTTTATAAAAAAAATGTTAAATGATGAATTTGGCCTCAAGTTGAATGGAATTTTGTGATCCTCCTTTATCCCTTGTTTTTTTTGTTCACCTTTAAATTGGTATTGTTTTTCACAAGTTCTTTTTATTATTTAATATAAAAACCAGTTTTAATCCCATTCCTCTACCACTTCCAGGCTCCAGCATCTCCTTTAATGATTTATAGTAGATATCATCATATGTCCTACTAACCCAAGTTTACTTAAACCTAATATTTGTTGATTAACTATAGTCAATCATGCATAATTCTGACTAGATCTATCTACATGTCTATATATTTCTATTGTGATGGGGACAGGTGTAGTAGATGGAAAAGGAAGTGGTAAAGAATCATCATCATCATCCCCACAACAATACCCACAACAATACCCACAACAATATTACTACCACAACAAGCCTTAGGGAGAGGCACATAATTGGGGAAGGTTTCATTAGGCCTCCCCAAGCTGCCGATTTCGTGTTGCGGTGGGGAAACCGCAAGCGTCTCCGGTGTATGAAGATCCAAGTCAAAAATGATTCCGCCCCGGTCACTCGGACTACTGTTCGAGTGGATCGCCGGGTAGTTAGATCTGATCATAATAATAACAATAACAATAATACAGTTGGAAGTGGTAATCTTCCTTCCAATGGGCATTTTAATCTCCGGCAACGGCATACATCTCCAGCTCAACCTCCTTCGCGAATTCTGAGGTATCCTCTGCTGAATTGCTTAATTTTTTGCCCAATTTCTTGAATTTTTAATATTATGAATCATATAATGAGCATATAATTTGGAAAATTAGCTGTTTGATAGTTGTTAGGAATAAGACTGTTTACATTTGGACCTATTTGGTTTGATGTCTCCAGAAATTGATTTGATCCACCTTGTTTGTATTATACCACCTAAAACAAAATCTAATGTGGTTCTTGTTTAGGATGACATCTTGGTAGTTCTTGTGATGAAAGATCAAACAAGATAAAATGAAATGGGGGTGAGTTTATAGTGGAAGTTCAATTTTAGATGTTGGCTTCCCAAGAAGATGCCTTTAACTAGTGCTTCATCTTTTAATGGGTCAATTTATGTGAGTTTGGCTTTATATACCTCACCTATCTCTCAACCTTCTCCTTTTCCTTTTCTTACAAGTTCTCTTTTAGTCCCCCCTTTTGTTTTTAAAAGATGAATGGCTATTTAAATGAGTGATAATATGTATGTTACACGCAAGCATTTCTTGTCCTCTTTGGCTTACCTCAAGTAAGCTATGATATAGACATGTAGATTCCATTAGTTTATCAAGTTGTACCACAAAGAAAACATTTTTTATCTAAATTAGCTTGTTATGATTCAAAAGCGATAGATAGAGCATTGCTTTGCCAAGAAACTATTTTGGGGATGAACTGAAGTTAGCCAGGTACCTTATTTTTGCAAAATCATTCTGGTCTTTTTGGGTTTTTTTTGTCTTGTGGTCTTTTCGCCTTTTGAATGTGATGGGTGATCTGTCTTATATAGTCTACAGAGGCTGTTTGTATTGTGTGTAGTCTTCTCAGCATCCGGCAGCCGTGTCAATTAACCCTGACGTTTGGTTTTTCAGTAGAGAAGGATTAGATATCTCCCGAGTCCCGAGTTTATCATTTTTTTTTACCAAATTTCTTGTTCGAAATTTCTGTGAACCTGGTAAGTAATAAGTTTGGAAAGCTGTCATAAGTTTCTGAGCGTGCCTATTCTGATACTCTGTACTCGGGTGCACAATATATTTGTGGTCGCTCATCGGCTGCCTGAGAAAGCACCAGCTTACTGTTAATAGTTGATTAGTGTGTTTAAATTCTCTGACTCGTGAAGAATTAAAAGAAAAGATTTGTATGGCTTAACATTGTTATCAACGTTTCAAATTCATCATTGCTTCTTCTTGTGCCACACCTTTCCAACCGTTTTTCTTCTCAATTGAATTTTATCTCATGTTTTGGTTCCATGAGTGAATGGAACTGATGTTGGATGCCGGATTTTACAACAATTGTCGCTACATTTTCCCTTTGGTTGATGTTCAACTGACTTTGTCATCCCTCAATTTCTGCATTTAGAAATTAATTTCTAGGATTAGTTGGAGGAGATAAGAAATTTAGGATAGAATTGGGCCTTCATGTAATAGTGGTTTTCCCTCTCGTCTCGTCCTATCCCTATCTGACTATCTCCTCTCACTGACTCCGAAAAGGAAACTTTTTCTTGTTGTCTTGATGACCGAGGGATGAACAACACATGAAAGTGATGTTCAAATAAAATTTTAGACATAGGAAATAGATTAGCTCTATGTGACCTTTTTTGTGATGAATGTTCAAAAAATACTATGCGCTAGCTCGAATCGGATTTCTTACACCGATAGGTTCTTACACCGATAGCTTATAAGTGATGTTCATAGAGAAGGATTGGATCCAATAAATAGACACCTAACTGCTGAAGAAGTAACTTTTATTGTAGTAGTGTGATTTGAATCAAATTTCATACTGATAGAGTATAAAACTATTTCACAAGACTCTAACCATCAGCTTAAGCTTTTGGTTTAGTTGGTGCTTTGACATGGTAAGCGTGACATAAAGATTCCTCGGACTCCAAGTCTCCAACGGGTTAAGCTTTTCGTTGAGTTGGTCCTTTGACAAATACTTTCATCGTGATAGTGTAAGTTGTACTGATATTTTTGATATAATACTCCCTCTGTCTTAAAATACTCATCCATTTACTTTCGACGCGTACTCTGAGAAGGGAAAATTTGGTGGGTCGTTCAGGAGAGAATGAGGTTAAAGGTGGATGTGACTGGATATAATGAGTAATACTCCCTCCGCCCCATAATATAGTGCTTACTTCTCATTTTTGACGGAAATTAAGGAAAATGGAATGAGTGGTAGGATTTCCAAAAAAATATATTTAATGAAGTGCATTTTTGATACTTTTGTATTGAAACTAGTTTTTTTTTTTTTTCCTTTAAACAAAATCAAAAGGCAATAAATGTTCCTTGGAATGGTGTAAAGCAATAAATAGGGTCACATGTTTTGAGAGAAAAGTAGGGGTATTTTGGAAAGTTTGTGTAGAACTTAAGGATAATTTAGTCCAAATAAATTGACAAAAAAGAAAATAGGCACAACATTTTGGGACACCAAAAAAGGAATGTGAGCACTATATTATGGGACGGAGGGAGTAATATTATACTATAGGAATATGAAAGAGTTGAAATGTGTTTAAAAATTACAACCCAAAAACGGATAATGGGTAAAGTATTTTGAAATATTTTGAATTGGCAAAGTAAGTAATGAAAGCAGTAGTGTAATTTGTATTTAGTAATAATGTTGCATATAGGATTATAAACTTTGGCGGACTATTATCATGGTGGTGACGGATCACATGTGGGTGGAATTCAATCTTTTCCGTTGTTTTTCTTTATAAATGGGCCCTTTTCTGTCGGTATCTTAAGGTTCCTGCTGACTGCTGTAGCAACTTGATTCCGTTTCCCGCCCACGAAGGGCCGAACAGTCCTGGCTTTTGCATTCATTGATTCTTTGGAGGTTTATATTTTCAAGAGCGATTTAGATGAAGTAAAAGGGTGGGGTCGAATTACTAATATGCTTAAACTTTTCTTTTTGTTTATTTATCAAATGGTTCAATGAATAATACTTTCTCCGTTCCATAATAAGTGAAAACACACGGATTGAAGCAAGATTTAATAAACATCACTTTCAAAGCCAAAAAGTCATAAAAATACCCTTTTTATTATCAAAAGGAGGAGAGAGAAAGAAAACCACACAGTTTGTGATGGATGCTGCATTTTCATTTTGTCGACTTTCTTTTTCTTATTTAAGGTATGTTTCACTTATTTTGAAACGTTATAAAATAGTAAGTGTTTCACTTATTATGGAACGGAGGAAATATTATTTTGTGTTTTAGTTTTACTAAACGATCTAATATTCTTTTTGCTTTTGTGAAATATGCTTCGAATTTTAAGTAAGTGTTGATGATCATAGTGGATATGTCATCTATATGATAGCCTTGTTATGCGTATGATCCAATTTAGCGGGTTATATTCTTTTACAGATACGGTAGGGTGAAACGCCAATAGATGATGGGACTCTAGTGGAGTCTAATCCCATAATTTCAAACTCATGAGAAATATAGGAGTACCTTTTTCACTAAGTACTTTTTGGTAGTTGGTTATTGTCCCTTGTGATTATGACATATTGTTAGGCTTAGCGTTAAGGTTGAGTAATTAGGATTTCATAACTTTATTATGTTCTATATTTAATACCTTCATCATCCACCTTAATTTCAAAGGATTGCGTCCACGTTGATAGCGTGTCAAAATAAGCGGAATATGGGGTATGACTTAGAATTATCGATTGTTTATGATTTCGATTTCAACCAAATAGTAATTTATTTTCTATTGCTGTGGAATTTCGGTCTGATCTTAATTTCTTCTTTTGAATAGTTTTTATGTTTTAATTCTGTTCAATTTAAAGTTACGAATTTCATCATGTCGTTGACCAATTACATATATATAATTCTATATATCTATAAATTTATTTGATGTGATTTTAAAGTTAGATAAGATTTAGAAATACATCATTTTTTTTAAAAAAAAATGTTCTTTCGTGGATAAAACTTGGTTGATCTAGTGAGTAATTTACTCATAACTAATAAAATTTAATGTAAGGTGGAATTCAATTTAATATTAATAATTACTATTTTCTAATAATCTATTAGCGGCCCGTTTGGTAGTTGGTTATAAATGTTGGTAATGGAAATGAATTTGTGTGTAAATTTGTGAAAAATATCATTGTCCATTCCCATGGTAATGCTAATTTATCCTAAAGTGTCTAATTTTCTTCTAGAATTTTCATTCCCATCCAATACCACCTTGTAGGTGGTAATGAGTGGTAATGAAAATTGCTTCCCCTTGGAGACAAAAACATAAGTTTAGGGGTGAGATTGCTTGCCCATAGAGAAAAAATGCATCCCTATGGAGATTTTAAAGGTGCTTCCCTAATAACACTACATTTAAATTTCATTCCCATTATCGCAATTTATTAACGACTACCAAACGAGCCGTAGGAGTACGTAGTCCCAGAGGGCATAGTGGATAGATAATGGCCTTGTTTGGTAGAGAGAAGTTTGGAGCAAAACTAGAGGTTTGAACTCATATTAGAGGATTTGACTAGTCAAATCCTCTAATTTGAGTGTTTGGTAAAAAGAAGTTTCATTTAACTGATTTGGCCCAAAAAACTCTTTTTGAAAAAGTTAGGGGATAAGCTTTTTGACATTAGAGGTTTGGGAATGAGTGAGTCAATTACATTTATGTCCTAAAGTCTTTAAAAAGTACACTAATAAACAATAAAAAGTACAACAATAAATTATGCACATATCCTTATTGGTCATTTTACACAATTATGTATCAATCAGCTATCAGCTTCTTACCAAACACCTTTATACAAATGTATTTAATATAATCGAACTTATATAATCAGTATTAGCTAATGCTGATTAAACAGCTATCCGCTAATCGTTAAAACCGGGCCACTGTTATGTCTGTTCTTAAATTTTGTTTTTTTGTTTTTTACAAAGCGTTGTTTCGTTTCTATGTTTAATTTAAATGCACATCCTGAGCTTTTTGTACAAAATTCATATGCAAGAAAAAGAAAGCAGGCATAATCTCCTTCCACGTGGACCATTTTCATACTATATATACCGTCTGATTACTGCAACCACCAGCCTACTCACACTTGGACACGTACTTTTTCTTTTCCAATAAAAAACACAAATCACCGCAATCCGACGGTCCAAAAACAACCGGAAATCGCATCTTTCTCCCTTGCTTCCTTAATTTAATTGTATTATCGAATCACACTTGTCTCATCTCAAATATCTCTATGATTCACCAACGAAACCCCTTCGCCTAACCATTCTATCTTTCTCTCCCTCCATTTCTCAAAACGGAAAGACCATACATCTATCTTCTCTCTCCTCCATTTCTCAAAACGGAAAGACCATTCAGCCCCTACATTTAGCTATAACTTCTCCCTTTTATTACCAACCTTACAAGGTTAATTTTGTAAATTCATATTATTTTTATTCATCGTGTATCCCCCAAAAAATATAGTATTATTATATACTTTCATAATAATAATTATTTATTTTTGTTGATTTTTTAAATTTTTGAATCAGGAATTCAGAGGGTGGATCAATGAAGGGGCAGCATAATCACAATAGTAATAATAATAATTATCAGAGTAATGGAGGTTTGAGAGGGTTGGGATCACCGGAAAGAGAAAAGAAAGGTGGGTCCCATCAACATCTTGATAATATGATTGTAAACGGTGGGGGTAGAACGGCGTCGTCTGAAACAAAGGGTGGGTCGTCTTCAGGCGGCGGAAGCGACGTCGTTTGGCCACCTAAATTCATGATCGCCCTTACCAATAAAGAAAAAGAAGAGGATTTTATGGCAATTAAAGGGTCTAAGCTTCCACAACGGCCCAAAAAGCGTGCTAAGTTTGTCCAACGCACCCTCAATGTAAGCCTTCTCTCTCTCTTTTCTGTGATCATTTTTTTTTTCCTTATATTTTTATTGGGTCTTACAATTATTGTCAATTATTATAGCTATTATTCATTTTACCCCCTCAATTATGTCGTTTTGAAGTTAATACTATTAAAAATGTTGGATTTAGAATGTACTTCCTCCGGTCTTTATTAGTTTACCTGTTTCTTTTGTACAGAGTTTTAGGAGAAATAATGTTGTGGGATATAGAAAGAAAGAGAAACAATTATTTTATTGTAAAGTTGAACGTATGTGTGATGAAAAGTTAGTGGTCCCATTCCAAAAATAGAAACAAAAGAAATGGATAAACTAATAAGAGACATCCCAAAAAAGAATACGAGTAAACTAATAAAGACCGGAGGGAGTATATTAAGTACCAATTTTTTTAATTAAAAATTACTAATAGTTAAAGCTGCATTAGCGAACATGAAAGTATACTATCTTATCAACAAGTTGTTAGATGAATAGTATCTTTAAGGGCTATAGACTTCAACAAGAGATTTGTAGGAGGGACATGTATCAGGCTAAATAAAGTACTTTTATTTCCTATTATTCTTTAAAGTACTTTTATCTATGGACGAAAGTTGTGGTCATTTTATCCAAGGGACCAAAGACGAGCATTACAAATTTACAATCAGTATTTATGTTTGTTTCTAGGTTTGAAAAGATTCCCTTGTTATAAGTTTATAACACTCCACATATAATCAATGTATATATAAAGGCACCATCAAAGCAAATTTGTTGGATTGGTGTAAGTGAAAACTGAAAAGTGTATGGAAATGCAAATGGTATAATTATAACTCTAGTTAGGCTATTTGGAAATTTGTTCTCAACCCCAAAGATGAAAGATGTGAGGGACATATTGGTAAATCGACTTAGTGTGATCCCGCACCATTTTCTCATCTCTATTTGGTGGAGAACAAGTTATGAAGTTAGTCATTTAGCGTGTTTCTATTGTTAGAAAGAAAGGTGAAACATTTAATTGTTAGATATCTAAAAGTGTGACATAGGAAAGATGGTACTGGCATATTAGGATTGGGACCCTTGACAAAGACGAACGCTTGTTTTCTAGAAAGCATGAACAAACCTCTAGCTACAGTAGTATAAACAATTTTAATAAAGCAAATAGTGCTATTATAAATCATTGTGAGGAAAGTTCAAAGGTTCCAATCAAAAAATGGAAGGTTTGAAGGTTTGGTACCAAGTACCAAGCAATCTCTTGTTGGAGCATAAACATTGATAAAGATGGTAGATAGTTACACAAACAAACAAGGTGAGTGAAAGTAGCTGGGCCAACTCCAATAATTAACGCACCCGTGAGCTTTTTGGCTCATATAGTCTTGTGTTTCTTTTGGCTGTGCTGTAAAAATGTAATTTCATTCGTCGTTTGTGTTTACCATCATCGAATTGAGTTGTTTATTTTCACCAATGATAGGGAAAGTAATATTGAGAGATTCAATTACCCATTTGGAACTGATGATTCACCCACTCATGAGTTATTGCTCCCTTTTTCCCCTTCCCCTGAAGTACCAGTATTTACAAGCAGCTTGCATGTTTACTATGTGAAGTTGTACTCTGTTATTAATATGAACTGTAATTATTTGCAGTTAGTGAGCCCTGGAGGATGGTTGTGTGATCTAACTTTGGAGCGATATGAAGTCCGAGAGAAAAAAATTTCTAAGAAGGTAAGTTAAATTTGTTTCCATAACTGTTACCACAAATCCACAATAGCCATGTGAATTGTGTCAAAATGCGATACTTTGAACTTGACATCAATCGAACTCATAATTCTTATGAAGTATCCATAAGGCTGACATTGTTGGTATTATTGCAGAGGCCAAGAGGGTTGAAGGCAATGGGTAATTACATGGAGTCCGATTCAGAATAAGTGCATTGTATAAGTTATGTTGAGCACGAACATGTGATGGAAAAGGAAGGAAATATGTGTAAATGGTCTTCTTTTCATCCTACGAAAGCAATGATGAAAAAAAGTTTTTTGTCCCCTGATGCTCGTTATGTCCCTTGGTCTATTCTCTTTAACATAATTTACATCATATTATGGTCGTCTTAACACCTTGTAAGTTGTACCCAAATCACAAGATATGAACGCTAATTAACATGGAAAGTCTTGAAGCTGTGGAGTAAAGAAAAAGTAAAATGAAAGATGGAAAAAAAAAACTAAATCACATAGCCCGTCAAAGAAGTACCTATCCATCCTTCTCATAATGTTGGCCTTTTTTTTTACCTTTTTTTTGTTTATATTGTTGGGCTTTGTCATGCTTCTATTTTGAATACTCAGATTTCTTGTGGCCCCGTATATTAGAATAATAGTGATTTCCCCTAGACTTTGACTTTTGACCCTCATAAGTCTTGTTCATACTTCTTCCTCAACCCTGTTAATCTGCTAAATAAGCCCTTGTGTCATTCGAGGAGGAGCTAAGGTCCTTGCGCCTAGCTTCTTCATTCATCAAGCTTGCTTTCATAATCTCCACTGTGAGTTTCACCTCCCGGGTATAGTTACTAAGTGACACAACAAGAGTCTCCAACTATCAGAAAGAGAACACAAGAAAAACAATGCTTGCATCTTCTAACACTTATTTCATTGCAGACAACTAATTTACTAAGCCTTAAAAGACATTCAGATGCATTTTTCTCTCTTACATATAGACTCAAGTTTCTTCGACAAAAGTCTGTTATGTTCACCTTATTTTTAATTCTTTCAAGGAAAAAAAAAGTTCGGATAATGATTAACAAGGTCTAAAAAGTTTAATAAAAAAATAAGGTTTAATACACTCACAGAAAATGTCTAATAAGTTAAGATAAGGTCTATTACGGATTATAAAGTCTAATAAATTCAAACAAGTTTAGATAAGCAAAAATAAGTTGAAAAGAACGGATTCAAAGTGTAGGTATCTACGTCACTAGCTACATATTGAAAAACACCTTTGGTCAATAAATTGCCAGATTAAAGCAACGACCTTCCAACTAAGAAATTAGGGCTGAATTAGATGGAACGGGACGATTAGGTGGCACCATGTCGTTCCACTAGTCACTAATAAAATTAATGGGTACAATAGTTGTCTTCTCTATACTATAGACATTTAGGAGCAACCTTGGCACAACAACCTTCCATAAACATTACTAAAAGTGATAAAACGACAATTATGGAGAAATTAGGGCTGAATTAGATATACTGAATTAGAGAGCACATGATGACGATCTGACCATTGAATAAGTGGGTTGGGATGGCAGGAACACCGTGTCAAAAGGACGATAATCCCAACATGTTTGGGTTCTCGATCCGACTGCAAAACCGATTCATCTCCAAGAGAAAACTCACATTCTCAACTCTATGCCTCTGAATGTTTTCGTGCTGCATCTAAGTGTTGTTAGTGCACGTAGAGCATGGTGCACCCTCTTCTAAACTACGTCGTTTTATCATTTTTAGAGTCTATAATTTTAAAAAATTGTTGTTATTTGTTTCCTTAAATTTTGCAACTAAAGATTCCTTTTTCAAATTTAAATTTAAAAGGTACATGTTCTTTTACCTTAAGCGTAGATGTTCATTTACTATATGTTCTTTTCATTTATAACCCATGTTCTTTTTATAAATATAGATTTACATGTTCTTTAATTTTAAGTCGTGTGTTCTTTTTTAAAGTAGAAAAGTTGTTGAAAAAAACTCGTGTTTTTTTATATAAATGGTATGTTCTTTTTGGGTGCACAATGAGCATTGTGCACCTTAGTGCATAATCCACGCCAGCACATGCCCATCATTGAATATCAACCCTTTGACTTACATTAGAAGCCACACCATCTCAAATAATCTATGGGCCAAAGTCACATAAAACTCATATGGCAAATACCTGAGTAAACATGATAAGCCCATAAAAAAATATGTGGGCTCTTCCTCCAAGTAGGAGGAAATTCCCCAACAGAGCCGAGGAAGTATAACTTCAGTGAACTACTTATCACGTGTGCCAATTATTAATTGTAGCTCGCCTTCTGTCAACGATCTCCTCTATCTATGAAACTGGATTGGAGTTCGGCAGAGATGTATCCATTGCAAGGAAAAACATTTCAATATGTTGTACCTTAGTAAGTTTAACAACTCTATCAACAAACTTATGAAATTGCTTAACACGATCAGTATATTATTATTCACGTACAATACCTATATCCTGATGGAAATCATGAAATGATTCATGTCAATATTTGTAATTTGTAGAGAGAAAATTCATAGAGAGGAAAAACTAATCATATTGATGTAATAAAGTTTCTCAAAGCTTTACAGAAGAAAGTTGTGCTACTTATAGTAGCTAACAAAACTAAACAGCTAGGGAGAATTAGTTACAAGAGTAACTAATTATGTTATTACAACTTTAGAGTTTGTTAATGAAAGTTGTAAAATAAGCTGAATATATTTCACACCCCCCTTCAAGCTGGACATCTGAGGACTCCACAAGGCCAAGCTTGGATGCAAGGAACTGATGTTGAGGACCAGATAGTGGTTTAGTTAACAAATCTGCTAGCTGTTGCTGACTTTGCACATGTGCAGTTTGTATGAACCCAAATTCAACTTGCTCCCTAACATAATGGCAATCATTCTTCAGGTGCTTTGTTCTCTCGTGAAAAATTGGATTATGTGCAATGTGTTCAAGCAATTTGTGTTATCACAATATAAATAAATAGGTAGATCAACATGAACTTTTAGATCTTGTAGAAGACCTTCCATCCAAACAACCTCAGAAGCAGTACTAGACATGCTTCTGTACTCTGCTTCTGCTGAGGATTTACTCACTGTCTTTTGCTTTTTGATTTTCCAGGACACTAAATGTGATCCTAAAAACACACAGTAAGCACTCAAAGATCTACTACTAAACCAACAACTGCTCCAGTTTGCATCACTATAGGCTGTGAGCTTCAGTCGAGATTGGAGGAGTAGAATAAACCCAAGTCAAGTGTGCTTTTAAGATATCTTACAATATACATTGCAACTTGTAAGTGAGGCTTCCTTGGGCAACTTAAGAATTGACTCAAATGTTAAGTTGCATAAGACAAATCAGGCCTTGTTATGTTAAGATATAACAACCTCCCAATGATGTTTCTGTATTGTTCAGGTTCTTCCAATATTTCACCAAGATCAGTAGATAATCCAAGGCCCTTAGGAAGAGGAGAAGCTACATGCCTTGCATTATCCAGATTCAAATCTTTAATAATGTCAGTAATATATTTCTTTTGACTTAGAAGAGTTCTTGAATCTGTTCTGATGACTTTTATACCCAGAAAGTATTTTAAGTCCCCCAAGTCTTTGATGGTGAAGGCTTTGTCAAGAGCATCTTTAATGAAATTGATTTGCACTAAGCTTGTACCGATCAACACCATATCATCTACATAGACTAGTATCACAATGAACTCTCCATCAAGCTCTCTTGTAAACAAAGAGTAGTCCCGCTTAGACTGAATGAAACCCAAACCAAAAAGAAACTTACTTAGTTCCCTATTCCATTGCCTAGATGACTACTTTAGGCCATATAGAGAACGTTTAAGTTTGCACACTTGATGAGATTTAGCTTTGTCATATCCCAAAGGAGGTTTCATATAAACCTCTTCATCCAAGTAACCATGAAGAAAGGCATTATTAATGTCTAATTGACATAATGACCATTTCTTTGCTGTAGCTAAGGAAATAATCACTCTCACTATGGCTATCTTGGCAACTGGAGAGAAAGTATGTGTGAAATCCTCCCCTGCTACTTGTTGATACCCAGTAGCAACCAACCTAGCTTTATACCTCTCCACACTTCCATCTGGATTATGTTTCACTTTAAATACCCATTTGAAACCTATGGCCTTCTTACCCTCTGGTAACACAGTAATGTCCCATGTGTCATTAATGTCAAGTGCATGAAGTTCCTTCTGCATTGCTTCCCTCCATTCTGGAAACAAGCTTGCTTGAGCATAGGAATTAGGTTTAGGTATGATAGTAGTAGCTCAATGAACGACAAAGGATGAGAAAGATAATTTTTGGAATTAATGGTAGGACAAACAAAATCATGTAACTTGACAGGAGGCGTTAAAAGTCTTGATGAGTGTCTTTGAATTGGTGTTGGAATGTTGATGTTAGAAGTAGGAATATTTGAAGAAGAAATAGAGTGATGATTAATATGAGAAGAAGAAGAAGAATTAGGAAGTATAGGAGAATTATGTGTATGGACTGAATCAGAAACATAATGAGAATTAATAAAAACTGAATTATTATGATTAAGAGATTGAGATGTAGACATTGAATCAGATTGAGAATTAGAAATAGATGATTCAGGTATGATAGGATTATCAAGAGCAGAATCAAGAGATACAATAGGAACAAACTGATGTGGACTAACAGGTGTTGGAGCGACATCAGTGACTCATTGATTTTGGGTCCGGAGTTAATTCAGGATATTGTTGAGCAGGTGAAAGTAATTCAAGCTAAAATGAAGGCTGCTCAAGATAGGCAGAAGTCTTATGCGGATTTGCGTCGGAAACCTATTTCTTTCGAGATGGGAGATAAGGTGCTTCTGAAGGTTTCACCTATGAAGGGAGTGATGCGGTTTGGTAAAAAAGGCAAGTTGAGTCCGAAGTATGTAGGTCCCTATGAGATTCTTGAAAGGATTGGGGAGGTCGTGTATAGTTTGGCTTTGCCCCTAGAGCTGTCGAAGGTTCATGATGTATTTCATGTGTCGCAGTTGTGCAGGTATCGTAGTGATCCTTCGTAGGTGATTCCTGTTGAGTCGGTCTCAGTCGAGCCGAATTTGACTTTTGAAGAGCGACCAGTTCGTATATTGGACCGTTAGAACCGTGCTCTGAGAAGAAAGGTGATTCCCTTGGTTAAGGTACTTTGGAGAAGTCAAAAGTACGAAGAAGCTACTTGGAAACCGAAGAGTTGATGCGACTGAAATACCCGGAACTATTCGTTTCTGGTATTCATTGTGTGTTTGTATTATTTGTTTTCGTGTTTTCGAAGTTTCGTGGACGAAACTTTATTTAAGGAGGGGAGATTGTAACATCCCATAATTTTGCTCCTAGTTTTTCGCAAAAGTTTTCCCCAAAACTATTATTTTCTCTAAATTGATGATTTCGATTTTTATAAATTAATGGAAGCCGGAATATTTTTATTATTTGACGTGCTAAGTATGTGAATTATATTTATATTTATAATATAATTTATTAGAATTATTTTTCGTTATTAAGTATTTTTAAAGTTTAGGAGCGATTTAGGAATTTATCGATTTATCGCGTAACGGACTTTTATCACATGGATCATTGATGAATGGGCCGAAATATTTTGTGTGTTTTGGGCTATGAGGCAGCCAGCCTTGTGGAGGAAGAAGAAGATATTTTCTTCACTTATTTTGGTGTCTTTTTACATTCCGTAACCTCCATAACCTCCCTCTTAATTTCACCATTAAACCTCTTATATTTATTCTTTTTAAACCACCAAAAATCTGATAAAAAATCAGATTACCATTGCTGTCATTTTTACAATATCATTCGGCCATCATCATCATCATTTTCTCTCACAAATTTTCAACTCCTTTTCTTCATCAAATTGTTCTTAACTTATTCTACTTATCTATTCCTCGTTCGTGGTGCTTTGGGGTTTGAATAAGACGTGGAGTGCACGCATAATTCGGGATTATCACAATAGTTTTTAGCTCTCCTCCGACGATCCAGTAACTAGTAGTTATTTTAGAACGCTAGAGATTAGGGTATATTTCGGTAGTAGATTATTACGTTAGGAATTATTTTAATTACTTTTTATGTGAAATTATTGATGAAAATTTACGTGCGTGTTCATCATATATGCTGTGAGTATGTTATGTGCAGCAAATAATTTTTAATTGAGTTTTTCCTATTTTATTAGTTTAAATAGTAATTTGTGTGTTTATGGCTTAATTATAAAATAATTAGTGAATGAGTTTTATAATTGCCGAAAATATTTTAATTGAAGCAGGTTATGTGTGTAATATGTTTTTCATGTCTTATAATAATTTTTGTCTACTGTTTACGAGTTTAATTAATTGAATTCTCTATTTTTTCATTCTCGTGATTGTTAGTAATTAATTCGTGAATATTATATGTTGAGGCCGAAAAATCTGTTTCTTTACATAATCTGTATTAACAGGGTTTTTGCATGTTATGTGAATTTTTAGTAATTTTTGGGCGTCTATTTCTAATTTTAAGTATTTAATTGGCTTTATTGAGTAATATGTAAATTATTGTTAAAAATTACTTTTAGAGTCCCAAAATTATAAATAAAATTATTACTGTGTCAGTAGAGCTATGATGGTTGTATGTCAGTTTTTTTGAGAATTTATGGTTCGGTTATATTTATTAAATAATTTTTATTGTGATTTTGTTGGTGATTTGAGTTTATTCTTTTTAATTATTAAGAGATTAATAATCAGGATTAAAATAAAACGTTTTTCATCTTTGAGGGCTGATGATTTATAAGTTAGTGTGGTTATGATTGGGTGTTATTATATTTACGTTTAGTTGGTGTAAGAATGATTAATTGTGTACATTTTGCTGAATTAATGAGTTTTGGGGTTAATTAGTACTGTTATTCGGTAGCGTCAGACGCACACAAATACGTCAGACGCACGGCGGTTCGTGCGCTAGACGTACAGGTTGGCGCTGAGCGCAAGCTCATGCGCCGAGCGCATAGTTTTGTGTTGCATGATTTTCGTATGTGCTTGTACGTATGCTTTACATGGAGTTGGTGATCTTGTATGATGTGTAACATTTCTGGTTGTTACTATTGGTGCTGTAAAACTCTTTTCATAACATTATTTGTGCTTAATTGTGTACAAAGTATTTGTTGTTTAACGTATATGTAGTAAATTTGTAAGTTACTTCTTTGAGGAATTGTAGATCTCTATTGATGAATTGTGGGTATAAGGCCGGGTGACATCCCTTTGATGAATATTATTGAGATGAATGATACTTTTATGATATTTATGACTTTATTTTGAGATAAGAACATCCGGTGGAATAGATGCAGTCCCCGGTGAAGAACATGCCAACAACCTAGTTTGCGAACTAGGGGTAAACTTTGGGTTAATTGTTGTCGTCCGAGAGGACAAGGGGTTCTGCGTGTTCTACCATGCATCGGGAGTTTCGCCATTCTTAGACACAGGCAGTGGGGAACGTAAGCCCATAGACTGACCTGGTAGATTGCGATCTGACAAACCTTAGGAAGTGGATTGCAATTTACTGACGTTCGGTTTCACTTACTCAATAACTTGTTTTACATATACTTTATTTTTATTTAAATACTCTTGAGATAATTTAATTATTTCATCCTATTTACTTGTTATTTACTTTTCATTTGTATTACTTGTGAGCTTTATGGATATGGATGCATATTGTAGTTGTCTTGGCTTTATTCTTTCCTTTCTTACTAATCTATGTCTGAATTAGACTTTGATTTCTTTTGTTACAGGAGAACCTGCTAGTTACTCCCCACTAACTGTGGAATTATTTAATAATATCTTTGCATATGGAAATGACCTCTAGACTTGTGACTGCTTGGGCTAGCAGAGTGTGGGTCGAAAATGAGAGGAAGCTTCTTATAGTTTTTCTAGTGGATGAGTTTTACGAAGACAATAGATAGTCTTATATAATGCTAGGTCTCAAGGACATTTAGACTTTTTTGGGTTTTTTGTGTGAGACTTGCGTGTCTCGTAGCTTTTGAATAATGTTGTGGTTTGACTATGGTTTTTGGATGTTCCTTTACATTTTAGAACTATAATACTTTGAGTTGTTTTCTTTTAGAAGCTATGAAAATTTCAGTTTGAGTTTACCTTTATTTAATGTGTTAGAAGTAGTATAAACCGTCCCGACATTATTTTCGCTAACGTCTTTTAGTCAATTTAAACTAGATATTGTTAAAGTATCTTAGTAGTAGAAGGACGGGGGTATTATAAAACAGCTAGGGAGAATTAGTTACAAGAGTAACTAATTCTGTTATTACAACTTTAGAGTTTGTTAATGATAGAGTTTGTTAATGAAAACTGTAAAATAAGCTGAATATATTTCACAATTCACGATCATCAAATGCTAAAGGTTTGTTAGCATAACACCATAAATATATCCATCTTTTGGAAAAAAAACACTTTTTGATACAGCATATAATGTGGCAAGAAATAAGAGAATGTGTATAATCAACTCATATGGCAATTTATTAAACAAGTCCATAAGTATGAAAAAAAAACAGAGGGAAGTGTATATAATCTCACTTTAGAATAATGTTCCACTAAGGGATTATTGGGAAATTGGAAGTGTAGAATTTCACCGTAGAAGTAAATGGTTCAAGTGATATGCAATTTACATATTAGAGAATAGAGAAACGATGCAATCAAACAGAGGAAGTGTGATTTAAATTACGGCAATCAAGCAGGTCTGTATTGCGGGCGTGGGCAATTTCCGACAACGGAGTGCACGAAAAGTCTTTGAGTAGAGGAGCTTATCGACATGTTACCAAAAGTCTTTCGAGTGTGTAGAGGGCAAGAAGTAGTACTGATGGGCAACCCACACGATATCACCCTGACCTCAAACTATTTGACCCCAAACCATTGACAGGTTTGACTAGAGGTCAATCCCACATAGAAAAAAAGTGGCGGGAGGGGGGGATTTTTTATTTTCTTTTAATGAAGTAAGTTGAAAACTGTTGCAAGTGGGGGGATTTTGGGGCTTCTTCTTGCAAGGGTTGAGAGTTGATCCTTGAACCTCTGGGATCAAAGCAGAAGCTAAAACCACTGGTGTTAGCTACACCACGAGGCTGTCACATGTTGCTTGTTAAGATCTACTTCCTCAAACCCAGGATAGTCTAAACACTTTTATTTTATTTTTATCCCATATTAGTTTGAACACTTCCATTTTTGGTATGGTCCCCACTGTTACTATATTTTTTTACACTTCTTTGGCACACACTCTACCTTTATTAATAAATAGTTGTTCATGTTCTCTCTCCTCTAATAAAAAATACCATACCAACTCCTATTACATCTACTTTTTTTTAATAAAATAACATTTGTTAATCACGCTACAATTTATCACCTTAAATTACGTGTTCCAACAAGTGTTTAGATCTTTTTGGAACGAATGGAGTTTTAATTTTATAAGTTAGTTTAAATTGGATAATTGCTAAAACATAAGGGGACAATGTTCCTTCTCAAATCTCAATACTTTGTTTCTTTTTAATCTACACACCCTTGCTTTTTCTATTTTTGATAACATGTCCAATTTATTTTCTCCTCTTTATGACTTTATCCATCCATATAACCGAAAATTTTAATATAATGACCCACCTTAAAATTTCTCTCTCCATGTTTTTAGTTGTCTCTCCCAATTTTCAATTTTTTATCTCTCACTTTTGGACTTCCTCCTTGTTTCTCCCTTAAAGTGAAGTGAGTAAATTAAAAAGAAACGAAAGGAGTATAAATTTTCTTTTTTGGTAATAAGTAAAAGTAATATGAGAGTTGAGAAAGTTCCAAATCTACTCTAAGGCTCTGATTGTTTTGGAGGAAACGTTTTCTAGGAAAATAATTTTCCTCATTTTTCGTTATTTGGTTGAATAAGGGATTTAAAAAGAAAAATTAAGATTGAAAATAGTTTTTAATCCCTTTGTAAACATATTCTTATTTTGGAAGAAAATCATTTTCCTCCACTCTCTCATTCCCAACATCTTCATTTTCCCCTTCTTGGCTTAATAGTTTTCCATCAAACAAAACAAAATAAAGCTAATACTGTCTGCGTTCTTTTGTGATTGCAACAATTTCCTTATTTGAAAGTTTCATATTAATTGTAATGTTTTCTTATTTGCTAATTTCTTCTCTCTCTATCTGTTCCATCACATGGGTACTACTTTTTATTTATCCCTTTCTCTCCCCTCTTCACATGAGTTTCTTTTTTTTTCTTTTTTTAACAGACACATGAGTTTTTTAAAAAAAAGTGTCAATAAAATATGTTACAATAATAATGGAACGGACAAAATAATTATTTGCATTTTCCACCTGAAATATTTTTTCCTTCAAACCAAACTAAATTTAAATGTGACTTATTCTTTTGCGTCAACCAAAATGTAGTTTACTCTTCTTTTCTTGTTTTGTGGCAGGAATACTGCATTACTGCATAGTGCATACTGTCCATTGATTTTACGTCCTCCAATCTACTTCTATGTTAGAGGATGAGTTTCAAAGTAATTCAAACTACAGTGCTGCAAAACCACACAAATCTAGAACCTTCGCCATATATGTAAGTATGTAACTCAATTTTGTTCCAAATTGAAAAAAAAGCATCATATTCAAGAAGAATATGAGGAAGAAAAAGTAGCCTCTTCTTTTGCAACCACTTATCAGCCAAAAGTTGAGGGTTATATTAAAAGAAAAATAGAGTCTCTTGCTTGCAAATGACCAAAACGTAAAGTTACTTTCATGTTTCAACTTTCAAGTCACAAATTTCACTAACAAACCAAATTCTTCGCACTTAAGCAAGACAGAGTTTCCAAGGGCTTTTTTTGTCAAACCAACAAAAATTCCTTGGTATCATAATATCTGAGGGCCACCCTCGAATCCCAAAGGCGTATTTTACCAGTTGGCATCATGTGGATTTCCGTAAATTTAATAGTACTTCATATCGAGGTTGAGGTGGTAGAGCAGTGGAATCACTTCCCAACTCGTATCCCTAACATATAGGAATCAAACCTCATGGGAGTCATTTAAGCAATGTCTTTTATCTCCTCAAATAAGCCCCCTCATCGGATTTCACTTATTTTAAAACGCATGAAGTATTAATTATATAGGGATATTGTAGACATTTTAAGAGAAATACAAAGTTTTCATGTGTTCCTTTATAAAATAGATATACAATTGAAAATCAAGATTGACCTAGTGGTCGTAACTCGTAAGGCTCACCTCCTTTCTTCTCCTTCCCCTCTATAAGGCTATAACTATAGGGGTTTGATTCTTATTTTACCCCTCAACAAGTGTTTGTAATCATAGCTACATAGCATGCATTGTTTATCTCATCACTAACACCAAGAGTTAGAAAATCAAGTATTCATATTACAGTATTACACGCAATTTCTCCCCTTACTCATCGAATCATATGTAAGCGACAATTTTGGAAAGGAATCACACTCTTTACGGAGAAAATAAACAAGATAATCGTACTTTCAACCTTTAATACACCAATTACGCGCAGTAATTCTTGAACAAATAAAATTGATTATCTCAACTAACTAAAAGTAGTTTAATTAAATGTGCAATAGTACACTCTCCAAAACAAAATAATAAAAAATTGTAATACTATGTTTTCTATGAATTTTATGAATACTATGAGCCACAAAGAGTGTAAACACAAAATCTGCAATTGCATGAAAGATTTGGCCGATTATAGACAAAAATAAAAAGAGATAATGCTAATATTAAACCATAGATAACATCAACATAATCTGTGCAAAACAATGTACTAGAAAAACCGGCAACAAAATCAAAATCTAAAACAACATAATTTCAAATTTTAACACAAAACTACAGACATCAATCCCTAAGATAATCAACCATACTCATAATATATATAACGAAATGTGTAAATATACTATGATTATTACTACCGAAACCCTAGAAAATCACGACACCATCCGAAGAAAACGCAAACTCCAGAAAATAGGAGAAAATTCACTAATTCATCACCGAAATTTTGCTTAGTTCTTGAGAATAGAGCCAGAGAAAAAGGCGGCGATTGCGACGGCGAAAATTCCGGCAATCGAAGGAGAGAGAATTCCGGCGGCGGAGGTTGGGCTTGGAGCAGGAGCATCGGTAGCCATGGCGACGCTGACTAGGAGAGAGAAAATGGCGAAGATGACGGCCATGGAAGAAGCTTGAGTTGATTTCGCCATTTGTTGATGTTTTCGAGGAGAGAGAAAATGAAGATTTTGAGGTTTTGTTAATGGAGGAGAGAGAAAGTTTAGAGTTCGTAAAAAATGGTGGAGAATATGTGGGGTTTTATAGAGGGGTGAGTTCGGGCAGAGGGGTAATGGAACGGGCAGCTGCCCGGGGTTTTAGAGTAGCTATTGGTGAAATGCCAGGTATGTGAAGTGGGGGCCCATTAGGGTTTTTTTAAATTAGGATTTGTGATTAAGAAAATGAAATCACATGGTGTGCATAATTGGGTTCTCTTTTTGGTACTAAGGTAAGGTTCTTATGATTATTTATGTTTGTTTTGGTATTAATATGGTCATAGAACTTGTTTATGATTTTAATAGCAAAAGTAACGGAATGCACTTTAAGTCACTAGTGTTTGTCTTTTATCTTAATATGCATTTTGCATGCTTTCAGGCTAATTTTAGTTGGGATAATTGCTCAAGTTAAAATCATAATTGTAATGATGAATGGAAATTGGAATAACTCTTTGAGTGCCAACAATATGCAAACAAACGTTAATGTCGAATGATGTAGCTAAAACTAAATTTTTGTTCATTGGCCTATTTGATCAATATGTTTCAAATTAGCAAATAAGTAAATTGAAAGAGGATTAAAGTTGGCCTAGTGGTTATATAACCCACCTTCCACCTGTATGGCAGAGGTTTTATTCTTATCATCTACAAGAAGTATCCCCAATTTATCCCCCTCCTTGCAAGAGAATCCTCCTTACCTTAAAAAAAAAAAGAGTAAAGTAAAATTAAAGAGTTCCAAATAAGCAAAGATATAGTTGTGAGTGTTGTCCAACTTTTCAGCAAAAATATAAGCTCTCTAATCAAATGAAAAATTTAAACAGTTAGAGATTTCTTTATACGTTTTGCAAAAATTTCCGAATTACTTTCCAGCAAAAAATAAGCTCTCTAATCAAATGAAAAATTTAAACAATTAGAGTTTTCTTTTTATGTTTTGCAAAAATTTCCGAATTTTCCTGATATCAACAGATTTATATTTTTTAATTTATCAAGTTAATGAAGTGATCTTTGTGGAATAGAAGTATAAACTTATTTGAACAGATCAAAGTGCTTTTTTTTGTTGAGAAGTAAATGGGGCATTTTATAAAATTGACTAATAATAATAGGATTTTTCTAACCTATATCATAAGGTATAGGTTAAAATTATCAAAATTCTGATATAATATATTACTATATTATGTATAACTTTGGAGTATTATACAAAAAGTTTTCATTTCAAAATCCATTCACACAAAATCCTACATGATTCTCTCAATCTTTAATATGTATCCTTATTTATTATCTCCAAATAGAATCTTGTTGGATTATATTTTATATTAATGAAAACTTAAAATTCTTAACCTATGTCTTGTAGCATAGGTTAGAAAAGTCCATAATAATAATACTTGATTGAGCTTAATATGAGTATTAGATATCATGTATTAAAAAAAAATCAAAGTAGTTAACGTACTTACATCAAACTCAATCAAGAAATGTTCACGTCTAATTCTCACCTAATTAGATATTTCAACTTCATTAGTCAATTCTAAATTTGAGCACATATAAACTTAATCATATTGCATAAAATTTCTTACTAGATGTCATACATGCATGCCACAAAACATTACATTTGTACCCGTTGCTCATTATATTACTTTTCACAAAAGTTTGAAAGTTAAAAATTCAAAATGTATGATGAGTGAAAGAGTGATGTTGGTGGGAGAAATGAGAATACGTTGCCCACTTGCCGTTGGGTTTGGGCTGGAACAATGGGGCCCACTTACATGATGTTCGTAGGAGAGATGGTAGTTTACAAAAGTGATTTCTTCTTCTTCTTCCACACTTGTCCTTCAAAGTACCTTCTATTTTTTGTTTTGGGTGCTGATCGACATCTAAGAGTTTGAATGTACTCCCAGGGTGAATAAATGTTTAATGTCGGAATATAAAAAATTTAGAAACTATTGGAAAATATTTGTTCCATACATTGAGTGGATGTAATTTTGTAATTACATTTTATGTAGGGATTAAAGTATTTCTATCTCTAGTTTAGCTAAGCTAACCAAAATTTCGCTAAAGTAAATTATTATTTTGGTCTAGAATAATGAATATTTCCTCTCAAGAACTTGATACTCCTTCAGTTCTATTATTATCGAGTTTTGATAAACATCTAACATGTAGATATATCTAACACAATTTTTCACGTGCTAAATGTCTTGAATTTGTGTGACGGTTTTTTGTAGGAAGAACATAAAGAGACGAAGATAGTGATTCTATATTAAGACCAAGATAGTGATTGTATATTTTTTTTATGGCTAAAAGGCAAAGATTGATTAAATTAAATAGGTGAGCATATCCTGACTTGCTAAATCAGTAGCAAAGTCAGGGAAATCCTCAAGCCAATACGTTCAGTTTCAGCAACAAAATTGTGTTTGGCAATTGAATGGGCTAAAACATTGTCATCTCTTCTCACATGAGAGAATTCTATATTAAGATATACTTCCTTTGTATGTTTTTTTTCTTCCGTTTGGAATCTTATCTTATTCATAATTAGAGAGAATCTTTTAATTTTTTTCAATATATAAAAAAATTTTAGTCGTATTTGGTCTTGTTTGATTCGTATCAATAAATAATTAAGGTCAAAGAAGAGGATTAGCAAACGTGTGTAGTTAAAGTAGGAAGAACAAAACAATACAGAAAAAGTATATGACGTCATAGTTTTATTAATATTCCAAACAGAGAATTAAAACAGAAACACAGTACTAGCCGGTTTTTTTTCAATCAAAATGTTCATACAACTAACATGTTAACTGATTAAGACTAAGATATTGACAAAAATGCCCTTAAAATAAGATAGTGAAAGGAGATAGAAAAGAAGAGGATCCTAAATAATTTATCACGGTTAGCTAACTGAAGTAGCTAACATATTATTTATTTTTCTAATACTATACAAATTTATTAATTTGTAACAAAGAACGTTGCATGTTACTCTAACGGCCTGTATGGTAGTCGTTAATAAATGGTGGTATTGAGAATGAATTTTAAGTGTAATGTTATAAAGGAAGACCCTTGCAAAATCTCATGGGGAGGGAGGCAATTTAAACCCCCAATTTTGTGTTTTTTTCTCCATGAGAAAGCAATCTCACCCTTGTGTTTTTCTCCAAGGAAAAATAATTTTCATTACCACTCATTACCACCTACAAGTACAAAGTGGTATTGGATGAGAATGAAATCTAAGAAGAAAAATAAACACTTTAGGACAAATTAACATTACTATGGGAATGAATAATGATTTCCTTTATAAATTTACATATAAATCAATTACCATTACTATTACCATTATTTATAACCAACTACCAAACGGGCCGTAAATGTTTAGTCCAAAGGTGATTATTTTAGAATTTATTAGAGCACCAACTTGTACTTGCTTGCAATATGCAAAAGTTTTTGAGCTACTAGCTCAACCATTGGGGGTGAAACAAGCAATATAGCTTGGTTGAACAATTTTCTCATCAAATAAGCTATATAGCTTGCTCAAAAAGATGGGGCCCATTTGATAAATCACGAAATGACCGTCAAGGTTGGAAGGTTGGTGGGTAAAGTGGGACCCATTCTAGCTAGAAGTAGTTGTTGCTTGCCATTGGAGTCTGGAGGAGTTAGTAGCTCAAATAAGTAGTAGCATGAAAAGGTGATGTGGAATGCATGAGTAGCAACATGAGGTTGTTGTTCGCCATTGGAGTTCTTTCTTATATTTTCTACTCGACTACTCGTGACAAAATGTTATGTCAACTAAACAATTACATCATTTTGTCTTATTAAGTGACCGGGGAGATTAGCCGAGCCCAACAACTAGTTAATATTTAGATTTAGTCAGGTTTAGTTTTCAAGGTTAGAAAGGTCACTCATAATCGGCGACTCGGCGTGACTCTAACGCCACGAGCTGGGCCAAGCTGATATTTTTGGTCTTCACTTTGCTAATTGCTTTATGCATTCCAAGTGTAAATCAGTAAATATTTTCAGAAGTTTCGGACAAACTTAGTGATTCTCGAAATTAGCCTTTTTATTCTTTAATATATGCTCCATCATCTTCCACTGTCCACTAATCTTTATGTTTGTTTGGCATTTTGATTACGCATGGCATAATATTCTTTCTCCATATTCTATTAGTGGAGATTTGGAGTATTAATTTACTATAAATAGCACACCTAAGCTGTTTGCACTTATTGTTATTCCTTTTCGTTAGTGAATAATAACTCTACTTTTTAGCAGCCAGTTTGTAACCAAACGGCCCCTTAACATTTTGCCTAAAGATTAGAATATTTGTTTGCTAGCTCTTCTACTTCATCGAACATTTTAGTTGTTCTTTAATTTAATATTATTTTCCTTTTTTGTTGCTAAACACTAACCTTCGTATCTAAATAAGTGCAATGATTTGACTTTCACGTTTGCCAACGCACAACTTTAACCATTAATATCTCTAATTATGTATTTGTAAAAGTTATAAAAAAAGTTGATATTATGAAGATATTCATTGAAACAAATCCAACATTTTATATGATCATTTATGTTTTTACATATTAGTGAAAAAATACGGTTAAAGTGAAATGTGTGAATAGTACAAAGGTCAAAGCGTTGCACTTTAAAAAGAAACAGAGAAAGTAAGTCTTTAAACAATAGCAACGCAATTACTGCTAACAGATATGAATCAGACACGCACAAAAATCGGTTTAGTGTCAATGACTTACAACCCATTTAGCTTAATCATTAAATAATTGAGTCTAGCTAGTATTAAAATTTTGAGTGCGTTTTGGGTGTAACATGTTACACCACAACTTATTGTGTAACATGCATAATGACATAGACTCCAACAAGAATGACATGGATCATACAAATAATGACATAAATCTCATGCCGTTATATCATTCATTTAATGTCATTTGAGTTCTTTTTACAAATTAGACGATGATTTGTAGGTTGTTACACCATAAATTATGGTGTAACAGTTACACCCAAGAAAATTCGTGTAAAATTTTTAATCCGAAACTATTACACTTAGGTTGTATCAACTAAAAATATTATAAACGATTTTGCACAATTAAAAGATAAGAGTTAAAGATTGACAAATTTTCAATAAATAAACTTGAAGTGATATAATTGCCTTAAAGAGAAAATATCTTATTTTTGAAACTTTTTTCAATATGCTATCTACGTCAATAAGCTATATGGGTCAACATAACTAATCTAATTATAAAATAAGTGGGGTTCTTACCGAAATCCGAGCAAGTGATTGCTAAAATTCGTGCGTGGACATCCACCTTGAATTTAAGGAAAGGCAACATGACCCAACTAACCATATAGGTTATATCAGTTTGAAAGAAACGCAGTTCGCTATTTTCTTCACACAGACATGAAGTCGACGCAACACGATTCACCTACCGACTCTAAATGTAATATCAAGCATCACTTCATTATATTCTCTTTGTCTTTTACTCGCTCTAGCTACTTTGAACATGCATTCGTTTATTTCTATTCTACCCACTTTTGCTTAATTATTTTTTGCTAACTCTTTTCCGTAATACTCTCTATTACCCTAATTTTGTCCTCTCCCATTCACTCTATGCGGCCTATTGAATCCAATACATAAATAGCCTATCTCTCTTCTCTTTAGTATTTGGTGGTACAATAACTAGTTTCGGGCTCCAAGCAACGTATGCCTTCACAAGTTTATAAGAAGTATGTAATTTAATATTGTTGGAGAAATTGTTTACTCTTCTATTTGAGTAGATTCTAGGGTAGTTCATTCACAAAGCAACATTCACAGATAGAAAATTTAGTTGAATAAATTTATCAAGGTAGAAACATATTGTATAAAACAACCAGGAGATGCGTTAATGTCTTGATTTCTCCATGTTATAACCAAACAAGGCAAAATGTATATCTTTGGATCATCATAGTTAAGTGACTACTGAAGAGTTTCCAGCTTAAAAATGCATGTAACCAAAAGTTGAAATGCCAAAAATCCATCAAAATTTGAAAACATTATAGACTAAATTCTTCAGTTGAACCTTTTGTTCTTTCTCTCATTCATTTCATCTGTCTTAATTTCTTACAACCTAGGACTAGTCATTATATAGACTAGGTATTACATATTACTAGGAAGATGCTAGGAAGCTGCCTTACAACGGTACAAAGCCAGGTGGCCACTACCCTCATGACTACAAGACAAACAACATAATCACAGCTAATCATTGGCACCTTGCCAAAGAGAATAATGAACCTAGGGCGATGCATACATCACCATACCTTAATTACATAAGCGATACTATCAGTAGATAAGTGGGCTTAAGGCCTTACAAAGAGGATTAATGGGCCTTAACACTCCCCCTTAAGCTGAGTGGGAAGATGTAATCTGAACCCCAAGCTTGGACAAGAGAAATTGATGTTGCTCAGTTCCTAGAACCTTAGTAAGGATATCAACTACTTGCTGAGTAGTAGGTATGTAGGTTGGATTAATCAACCCTTCTTGCACTTGCTCTCTGATGAAATGGCAATCTATGCCAACATGTTTGGTCTTCTCATGATGCACTGGATTTGCAGCAATGGCCAAGGCAGCTTGGTTGTCACAGAAGATAGTTGTAGTGCCAAGATGCTTGAGCCCCAGTTCTTTTAACAATTGTTTCACCCACATAACTTCACAAGCTGTCATTGCTATGGAGTTGTATTCGACCTCGATTTGTAGATCTAGCCACCACTGTTTGTTTCTTAGACTTCCATGCAATAGGAGAGTACTCTAGAAGGATACAAAATCCAGTTGTTGACCTTCTTGTGTTAGGGCATCCTGCCCAATCACTATCACAATAAGCATGTAACTCGGCGGCGGACTTAGCGGCTAGGGAGTATGCCTTGAGCGATAGACCTGCAAGATACCTCGAGACTCTTTTACAAGCTTGAAAGTGTCTTTGAAGTAGGGCTATGCATAAATTGGCTTAAGACATGCACTTTGTGTATGCAATGTCGGCCTAGTAAGAGTTAGGTAAATCAGTTTACCAATAAGTCTTTGATAAGACTCAGGATGAGACAAGGGTTCTCCAGAGGTAGAAAGCAGCTTCACATGAGCATCCATGGGAAGTTTTAAGGGTCTACACTTGTTGAGACCATAATCATCCAAGAGATCAGTGATGTACTTCCTTTGGGAGAGAAGGATACCCTGTTTGCTTCTTTCAACCTCAATTCCCAAAAAGTACCTTAATTCACCCATATCTTTCATTTTGAACTCAGAGTTCAAGAATGTTTTTGCAGCTTCTATTCCTTCCATGTTGTTTCCTGTTAAGATCAAATCATCTACATAGGCTAGAATTGCTCTGAAGGTATTCTTATCATGCCTTGTGAACAATGAGTAATCAGATCTTGATTGGAGGAATCCATTAGCCTTCAGAACTGCACTTAATTTAGCAAACCACTTGTCTTGGTGCTTGTTTAAGCCCATAGAGTGATTTTAACCGGTTTACATACCTTCCCTTTCCACGACTTCTTTGACAACATACTCCCCCTGTGAATCAGTATTGAACTTGAATCCTGCTCTTTCATAGCCAGGTGGGAATTTCATATAGACTGTTTCTTCAAGCTCACCATGTAAAAATGCATTTTTTACATCCATTTGGTGAGTGAACCACCCTTGCATAGCAGCAACAACAAGAAGTGATCTCACAATGGTCATCTTGGCCACTGGTGCAAAAGTCTCACCATAGTCAAGCCCATATTGTTGTCTATTTCCAAGGATTACAAGTCTTGATATGAATCTTGTGCTTTTTCTCTGTGGATCATAATTAGTGGTATATAACCACTTGCTTCCTATTGCATGTTTACCTGGGGGTAACTCAGTGATTTCCCAAGTATTATTCCCTTCCAAAGCATCTAACTCTTCATTCATTGCTTGGAGCCACTGCTTGTGCTTTGTTGCCTCTTTAAAGAATCTTGGATCAGGAGCTTTGTTCACAGACTCCACCAGAGATGTGAAGTGGGAGCCCGACATGAGTTTGTACCAACCTTTTGAACAAAGTTGGCACTAATATGATAATCACGTATGCTAAGTAGGTGCTTTGTGACTCCTACTAGATCTTCTGGGACTAGAGTGAGCTTAAACTGTCTCTTCTTCCTGATTCACTTCATGTTCTGCATTGTTAGGACTTGATTCTTCTTCATCTCTACTTTCACAACTATCATCTTCTATGACAGCATTAGGAAAATGTTGTGAACTTCTTTCATGATTCACAACAGAAGTTGAGTGAAATACATGATATGGGTAAACAGATTCACAAAACTTAACATCCCTAGATACAAATCCCACACCTGTGAGTAAGTTATGTACTTTGTATCCCTTTTGTGAATGTGGTTATCCAATGAAAATACAAGGAACCCCTCTTGCCTGAAATTTATCCTTTTTCCTTTGAGGGTTATAGGCAAATGCTAAACACCCAAAGCACCTTAAGTGTTTGTATTCAGCTTCTTTCCCATACAACAACTCATATGGTGTTTTGCCATTAAGAACAACAGTAGGAAGCCTGTTAGTGATATGAGTGGCTGTCCTCACACACTCCCCCAAAACTGCAAGGGTAAACCAGCTTGAAACCTTAATGCCCTTGCCATCTACAGAGTATTCCTATGTTTTCTCTCAGCCCTTCCATTCTGCTGTGGCCTATCAACACATGATGTCTGATGCACAATCCCCTTATTCTCAAAGAAAGTCTTACATTTGCTATCTTCAAACTCGAGTGCATTATCGATCGATAATTTTCACCTCTTTCCCAAATTGAGTTTTAGCCATGTTTATAAACTTTTCAATGGCCTAAAATGCATCTGACTTCAGTTTTAGTAGATGAACCCAAGTCACTCTAGAGTAGTCATCTACTAAAGTGAGAAAGTATCTATACTTTCCCTTGTAACTTACTTTGTATGGACCCCATGTGTCCATATGAATCAATTCCAAGGCTTCTCCTGCCCTTGAGTGACTCACTTCATATGGCAATTTTGTGAATTTAGCTAGATGGACAGGTAACACACACATCTTCACATTTCTTCTTCACATCTAGGCTTTTAATCAATGCCACCCTCTTCATAGGTGCATGACCAAGCCTGTGGTGCCACAAAGTTTCATTACTCAGCTTTGGCACATTCATTATCACACTTGGTACCTCACTACATGTGCCAATAGCCATAGCCATCTGAGTTTTATCAATCTTTTCACTTGTTTGTGCTCTAATTCTTCTCGAGTCTTAACAAGAGCTTCATTAAACGAGATAATACAAGTCATTCTCCCCCTTTACTACTCCTCTTACTTCATTAGTCACACAATCATGCGGTTCATATCTTCACATAACTTGTTTATAGAGAGTAGGTTCTATTTAAAAGTTTGGTATGTACATAACATTTTTTAACTTTACTCCATTAAACAACTCTACATTACCAGTGTGAGAGATTTTTGAAGTTTCTCCAGTAGGTAGGTTGATTAAAGGAGTGTTTTTACATTCAACAACATCTTGGAGTATGGATAAGGAGCCTGTCATGTGGTCGGATGCTCCGAGTCCATAATCCACTCATCATTTTTGATAGTATCAGCAAAATGACATGACACCATACTTGAATAAGTAGTGTCCATCTCATCATCAGTGTCTCCTCCCTTGGATGGAGTGGGTAACAGCCTCAACAGTTGCTCCAACTGCTGTGCTGTGATGGTATTGCCGCTGGAGGTTGACATGGCTTCACTATCTTTGTTGTTTTTACTCCTCTCGGCTTGCCTTTACCCCACTTTTGTTGGTAGTTGGGATTTTTCTTCATTTTCCGTCCTCCTTAGTTCTTCCCTTTTTGCATATTTTGCTTGGAAATCCAATAACAAACCAACGAGTTCTCCTTGGTATGGCCAGTTTTCCTGCACACAGTACATTGAATGGTGCTTGTTGTGCTGCTAGTACCTCCTCCTGGACCCTTTCTAAACATAGCAATATTTTATGGTTCCTCCTTTACTTGACTCAAGATGTCTCTTTGAGCTTCTTCTTGCTCAAGGAAACCACAAGCTACCTCTACAGTTGGTAGTGGTGACATCATCAAGAGATTACTCCTCTGTGTTCCATAAGACTCATCCAATCCATTTAGGAATTGGAAGAGCTTTTGTTCATCTTGTTGTTTTGTCAAAGCTTCTACAAAAATTTGTGATTTACGTAGTTGTAGAGGTGATTGGTGGAAGAGAGTTCAAAGACTCTAATTCCTCCCAATAACATTTCATCAGTGTATAATATTCACTGATTTCCTTCCCTTGCTGCTTGGCTTCATACAACTCTTTGCTGAGCTTATACTTCCTTGAACCGTTGGTGAGAGAAAACCTTCTTTCCAACTGGTTTCATATTTCTCTTGCATTGTTAACAAACATAACAAATCTCTTGATTGATTCAGAGACAGACCCTAGAATCCATGAGATTATCATGTTGTTACAGGTATCCCAGGCTTCTTTCTTTACATCATCTGTTTCATCTCTCTTTATCACGCCTGTTACAAAGCCTAGCTTTCTTTTAGAAGCTAAGGCTATCTCCACAAACCTCCTCCAGGATCTGTAATTGGAGCTTCCTAGAAGTTTATCAACATATACAAAGTTGTTTCCATCTGAGGGTTGTAGGTATAAAGGATTGGTAGGTTATATTTTTGTAGGTGTTGATTTTTTTGTCAATTTAAAGTTTCAGGTTTTTAGATGAAATAGACTGAGGTTTAAGAGCTTTGGCTCTGATACCATGAAAACATTATAGACTAAATTCTTCAGTTGAACCTTTTGTTCTTTCTCTCATTCATTTCATCTGTCTTGATTTCTTACAACCTAGGACTAGTCATTATATAGACTAGGTATTACAAATTACTAGGAAGATGCTAGGAAGCTGTCTTGCAACGATACAAAGCCAGGTGGCCACTACCCTCACGACTACAAGACAAACAACATAATCACAGCTAATCATTGGCACGCTGCCAGAGAGAACAATGAACCTAGGACTAATGCATACATCACCATACCTTAATTACATAAGCAGTACTATCAGTAGATAGGTGGGTTTAAGGCCTTACAAAGAGGATTAATGGGCCTTAACAAAATTTGATTATAAATGCGAATAGGCATATCACTAATATTCTTCGATAATTTTTGCAACATCTTATGTTTTGGCACGCCTATGCACATATATCAACGTGCAAAAAATCTAAGCCTCAATTACATCCGAGATTATTCTAAAAATCTACAAGTATCACTTGTATCGGGTGTATCACCAAAATAACACTCCTAATATGATACAGGCGCGCTTAACGGTCTTTGTACACCGAAGCATTCGGGTGATTTAAGATAAAGGATGCAGCATGAGTCATCCGCATGCATACACACTACACAACAAAAACTACAAGCGGTAGTTTCATACTTCATGTTTGAAACTTCTGAAAAATCCTCTACACTCTGCAATTTTCATGTTTGCAACCTTCAAAATCAGATGTATGTGCCAAAATTCATTGTCAAAAATCAAAAACCTTAGGTGCTACTTCCAACAACGGCTCCAACGTACTCGGTGCAAATTTCCTAGCAAAGAGATAGCAAACGGTAGTATTTCTACCATTGTACGTGCAAGTCGTTTTCTCCCCTCATCTTCTTCAAGAAATCTACGGTAACATCTCCTTTACCGAATGTGGCGGGGTGGGACCCACCTCTTGACCAATCCACCAAAGTGATGCTACGTTTTGCCAAAAGATTTCTTTGCTCGGATGGTTAGCATGGTGGGGAAAATAGTGCTCATCCACATAACAATTTGGCTTCTGAGAATGCTTCAAACTTGGGGTAAAAGATGGTGTCCTCCACAATATTGATTGCTAGTCTTCTATTGATTTCAAACCATTGAGATCCTTTGCGCCATTCGGTTATGTTAACCTCGGGGGCCATGTTCTCATCATATCTTCCCCTCCCATATGGTCCGAGGCATCATCAAATGCGCCAAGAAAGCTATACTTGGAATTTGTAATGTAATTTTGAATGAAGCTAAATTTGTAGAGTGGAATGCAAGATTCTAAAAGAAGAATGAACCACTCATTTGAGATATCCAAGCAATGCATTGGCAAGGAGCCTTTCTTTCGGCATCACATAAGCTCATTGTCCCCATTGCGTTAACTCACGACAAAAAAGAGACAAAAAAGAGACAAAAAAGGTGAATTAGCCATAGTTCTTGTTACGAAGTTCTATTTAAAACAAATCAAAATTACCACATAAAAAGCAAATATCAATTCAAGTTCATTACGGTATGTCGGAGAGATTACTACACGTAATTACGCTATAATGGTACAAAATACAAATAATGGTTAGTTCTTTACAAGTAACAAGCAAATATATCAACCAACTTTACCTAGTGATGATACAATACCACTATGATGGATATTGGACACCATCGTAATCACATCAATTATTAGCCTTTATTTCTATTCTCGGACATCAACTATCATCTCGTCACAAATAAACAGACTCCATTCATCTTCCTCAAACGCGAGACATTTACACAGGTGTAACGATATTAAATGCAATAAAGACGAGAGTTTGTTTCCTTAAAAGAGGTTAAAAAATATTAGGAAATCTAAAATCGGCTCAATATTTCCCTATCTGTCCAAGGTCGCAATCTCATAATGTAAGTTAACATATATAAAAGCCATCGAGACGAGAAACTTGCAAAACTATGGATGGTCGGAAACTTAGGAATCATGATATGTTGAGTGAATGAGAGGAATGAAAATGGCAAGCTAGGAAGACTTTCTCGGTGCACCATCTAGTCTAACTACACGACGTACGGACTACGGACAGTGAATTTACGTAATTTAAAACAAAAAATAGAATAATAGATGTATGTGTGGATTGATGCACGCCATGGGTAGCTTACATGTCGACATACCTCGAGCAAACACGGAGATGAGGAGACTAGAGAAATTCACACATATATCACCTTCTCTGCAATCACTTCCCGGGATTTGAAATACAAATGAAGAAAGGAAGCCCCCGAGCTTTTGAGAAAAGGACCACTAGTAGAATAAATGCTT